>CM069911.1:58173295-58735295 GCA_036172215.1 Camellia granthamiana
AGATGAGACTCCATTATATAGGAGAGTTTATACAACAGCTACTAGACAACATTATGAAAGGAAATGGTATTAAACTAAAAGCAGCCGAAAGCAAGCAAAGCACTAACCAAAGTAAAGCACTAAGCATCTGATGACTAGACGCACCAACTATATGACTAATAATATAATATATACAATATATATATTATATATTATTATATATTAACAATGGAAAAAGAAGCTTGATTTCCAACACATAGATTTGTAGCTTGCAAGTTCATTTGTACTTTAATTGTTCCGACTCAATTCAATATGGTATTGAACCAATACTTTTGGACAACTACAACTAAAATAATAATTTTTCCTAGAGCACCTTATGAACTACATTAGTACTCTTGTTTTCTTTTCATTTATTTAATCTTTTTTACCTTTGGTATCTTAATTCTCAATTTACATGGTTGCTACAACCAAGATTACACCCCTTAAATCTTGACTCAAATGTTCAATTTAAAAGCTATATTTGCTTCATTTGAAGTTTATCATTTAGAAAACTGTCATTCTTGTGATAAGATGCAAATTTTTAAAAAGAAAATTGGTTTTTGCCATTGGGGTTCATATCAAATGAAGCTTTTACTCAAAATCCGAGTGAAATTGAGTGATGATTGGGAGATTTAACATAGATAACATGTAATAACTCTGAAAATTGAAACAGCAACATTATCCATCCATCATATTACTTTTATTATTAAATTCAAACAAGAACCCTTCAAGATACCTTTGTTGAAAATTCTGAAGATAAAACTCCATAGGTGGTTAGTAGAACATCACTCTGAGATAGAATTTTTGCATCCTTTGGCCTACTTTGTCCATAATGAACATAGAGAGAAAGAGAAGTGTCATTTGGTTAATAAAGAGAAAGAAAAGTGTCATTTGGTTATTATTTAGCTCGGCTATGCCAAAAGAAGAAGAAAAACCTATAAAAATTAGGACAAGAAAGATGTCCTGAAAGCTAGAAAATAGATAACATGTAATAAGTTAAAACATGCAACTGTACCAGTTGTTATGAGGGCAGATCTTATCATAGCACTGCTCCAATCAGGGTGTGTGGCTTTGATGAGTGCAGCAGCTACATGAGAGCAAGACATGGAGTTCTAGAGTCGATGTTATATTTGACAACTCAATGATCATCAGGCAACTTTGTGGGAGAGGATGCCTCACTCGATGCTGCTAAGATATTTAGTCATGGAGCAGTAATGTCTGGCTGCCAAGATAGCCATTAACCTTAAGTTCATGAAACCATTCACAAGTATGAAGACATAAAAGCGACTAATAAATTGTTTTATTGTTCCAAAGAGACTCTAAAATTGAAACCGCTTCTATTCTTGTTGTTCATATATAATGACATTGTAGTCGCATGTCCAATACTTGAGGACTTCTCAGTAATGAACAAAGATATAAAACTTCTATTGAAAAGAATGATGCACATTGTCCTGGATGGGGTACACACTCCACTAAATATAATATTGCCAACACTACAGCCTCTGCACTTTTTCTTTTTTTTAATTTTTTTAGATTGTTATTGTGATTTATAACTAGAAACAACATGTGTCCCCTTTTGGGATTCATTGGTATAACTCATTATACCAATGAGTATACTTCTTACCTTGAGAATATTGGGTTCAAGGCCATTTGGACCCATTGAAGAGAAGGATGCCATGAAAGGCGCTAGTTTACTATTCAAAACAGTTTCCAGCTTGAAAAGTGTCACTATTTGTCCCTATGTATAGATTGAGGAGAAAACATTATGAATAAAATTCAATATAAGGAGAGTATTGATATTCAGGCACAAAAATTAGACCCAGTGTTTTTTTTTCCTTGGATGTAATTAATTATGATAGGAACAAAGATACAAGGCAAATGGATTAAACCTTTGATTCATTAAAAAATTTTGGGTACCCAAAAACAGTTAAGAGTTCAACAGTCATGCATTGTTTTTCTATTTTCAGTCAATATTCACAGATTCTATAAGCAAAGATGGGCTTGAACCATGCACATTTTCTTGCGAGATGATCTAAAACTAAATGGGTGATCTTGTAAAACTATGTATACCAGTTTTGGAGTAAAATTTGTTGCATCAAGACTGCCAAAATACTTCCGATAGATATGTTGATGACATTAACAACATCATTGTTCAGCTGCAAAATCAAACTAGCAATAGATGTCAGCAATGGTGAATTAAAATCCCAAACAGAACAACAGTAGAGAGAGAGAGAGAGAGAGAGAGAGAGAGAGAGAGAGAGTTAAGTTGCTAAACAGCAATCTTCCCAGTGTTATACTAGGCCACATGGCATAAAGAACTAACTTCACTTCTCAGTCATATGGTAAAAAATAAAGAATTGAAATGATAATTTGTGTTGATCACCTTACCCATCAGAATCCTTCTTTCTCTTGAAGGGAAGCACCTATCACACTTTCACCAAGATTAGCAATCTAGGAACCTACAACACAAATCATAGCCTCGGGTCCATTTATCTATTTTCCAATTATTTTTTCAAGAGAAGGAAAAATACATATTTGGTCAGAAATCTTTGAGGTAGAACACTATGTAGGCCTCAAAAGTCTAAGAAAATGTCCCCCACTGACTCCAATCAATAAACAAGCAGAAATACCAGGCTTTGGACATTATCTCACATAACAGCCAAAACAAACAAACAACAAAAAATAAAAAATCCATAAGCTGAAAGCATTTGATATACATACAAACACATTCCCAGTTAATGGTTCTGCGAAGAAATTCGATTCAACCCCCTAGCGCATAAATAAAATATTTCTTTTCCTGATAATCAAGCTAGCTTCAAAGTTTTCAGTGGAGGAAATGTTGAACCATGAAACCATGAGCATCTAAAAAATAGATAAAATATAAAATCCCTACAATGGATTAGGGCTTTGAAACTAATGAGAAAGAAAGGAAAAAGAGGGGAAAATGTATCAAACCACTAAAATCAAACCCATTTAGGACATCAAACCCATAAAATTTTAGAAATCAAACCACTTCAACCAAACCCATTTTTCAAAATCAACATGAAATTAAACTAAAGAATTCATAAAAACCCTAGAGTAAGATTCAGAAAGGGGGAAATAGAGAAAGGGAGACAGAGAGAGACCGTGGGCGAGAGAGCGAGAAATAGAGTGAGGAAGAGACAGACCGAGAGAAAGAAAGTGTGTGTGTGTGTGTGTGTGTGTGAGAGAGAGAGAGAGAGAGAGAGAGAGAGAGAGAGAACCTGTGAGGATGCAGAAGTGCCGGTGGTGGTTTACAACGGTGGTAGTGGCAGTGGCGAGAGACGGTGGTCTGCGCTTAGGTGAGGTGGGTGTGGTTTGGTGGTCACAGAGAATCTGTCTATGAGAAAGAGAAGAATCGGATGTCCAAACATAGAACAGGGCGCCAATATTAAAATTCATTTCCCTCTAAAATGAATTATACCTTTAGCGACTAAACTAGCTATTTGTTGCCAAAAACTAATATATAATGACTAAAAAATTTGTAGCCAACTCTTCATTTTTAGCGACCAAAATATTAGTTGCCAAAACTTGTAATTTGGTGACTAATTTTTTTTTTTGGTCGGAAAAAATTGAGTAAACCATGACTAAATTTGTTTTTGTCAGCAAAAGTGGACATTTGCTGACTAATTTTTTGGTAGCAAAAGAGTAACGTAAAAATATCACTGTTTATTTGGCGACTAAACTTTTTTTGTCGGCAATAATTAATATACGATGACTAAAACCCCGTTTAGTAGCCTAAAATCTCGACTTACGTTGACTAATATTTTTTTAGTCGCCAAAAGGTGGCATATTCAACTACTAAATTTTTTTTTAGTTGCCAATAAGTAAATTTTTTTTTAGTTGCCAATAAGTAATATATCTCGACTAAAAAAATTTAGTAGCTATAGCCTAAACAAACACCGACTAATACATTTTTTAGTCGCCAAAAAGTTAACTTTTGGCGACTAAATTCTCTTTAGTCGCCAAATTTGGTCGCCAAAAGTGTAAATTGTTGTAGTGTAAAGACATTATTAAGAATAATGATTTTGTGGATGTTCTATATTTGTTGTTTGTAAATTATTTTAATAAAGATTCAACATGATAATTATTCTTACTAAATACCTTAGTTAAAAATCTTAGTGTATCAATTTTAAGAAACTCATACAAATACACAAATATACAAAATATATATATATATATATATCAGAATTAGATTTTCAGTGGCAATAGAATGCCACTTGTTTGTTTACATGTCAATATAGGGAATTAGACCCCATTATGCTTCTTGGATTTGGAAGATTGGATTAGACCTAAGAGAATGATGAGAGAAAGAGAGAGAGAGAGAGAGAGAGAGAAAAGAGGAAAGCCTCAGCATCTAATCCATGCATATATATATGCATACTACTCCTCTGATCAGAGAAGTAAAGGAAATCTGCGAGCAGCAAAGTTGAGTAAGAGAATAAGAGGAGGACGAGATTAAGAAGGTTGCATATTTTCCTACCATTTCATCGTTCCACTTCAACCCTACAATTAAGTAAGAAAACCCTCTCAACCCACTCATTTTTTTTTTTAAGTTAAAATTTCAAATTGTGTTCCTAGCAACATTTATAGATAGAATTTTATTTATAGTTGTATATAAATTTTGTGATTTGTATATCAAATATTTGAAGATGTTGGTAGTCTTAAAGTCATGATATTATTATGGAAATAGGCTTGCATGTATAGTTTATACCATTAAAGAGATGATTGAAGATTTTATTGGGCCCTTAAATCTGTCAAATAGTTGTACGAATTTTTAGACAATTTTATACTCAAAATTTGGAGATCATTTCTTCTACAAAGTTGTTGAAATGATATCTAGTTCATTCACGAATTTTTCCAATAATTATTGAGTTTTGTACGAATTTATATAAATTTTAAACCAAATTTGGAACTATAAGACAGATTTTACTCTATGTTGAAAAAATCATTAAAAATTCTATATTAAACCAAATCTGGTAATTTCTAAATAAAAAATGAAATATGAGAAGTCTGGTTTCATAATAAATTTTTAGATTATAGAATTGATTTATAAATTTAAATATGGAATTAATTTAAGAAAATGTGATAAATCTGTGTCATAAACTTTCTTGGAGTTTTTCAGAATTATTTAAAATTTATTTTTGGAAAATGCTTGTTGAAAAATGACCATAACATGTTTACTGAGTATTCTATATATTTATATGAATTTTAGAGTTGTATAAGTAATTTATTTATAATTTTAATTACAAGATATACATTTTGAAAAATTTGGCAGATTGAGGAGAAATAAAAAATTATCTCTTAAATTGTTTATTTGGACTAAAATTTAATATTGTGCCAGCTTAATCTTGTAAATTGAAAATCCATGCATGTGTGTGATTATGGTTTATTTCTTTTGTATCTACATTATTATTTCATACAATGGTTTAAATTAATGGTTTATTTAAATTTTGTACATTGATTTATTATTGTGTGACATGTGTAATATTTTATGTTTGGAATTTTAATGAGTTGGTATAAAATTATTAGTGATTGAAATTTGAATTATTTGTGATTAATATAAAAACTAATTGAAATGATTAACGGTATATACAAAGTTAATGATTGAGGGTTAATACCGGTAGTTTAGGATGTGCCCTGGTTTTTAATAATTTTTATATAATTGTATCGAGAAACCCTAAGATGGCACGAGACTTATTGGAACCCTTTTCAGTATGCAGTTTTGGAATAAGGGTGGATGTGCGGGTGGCACGCAGGAAAGTTACATACCCCTGGTAGACCGTTCCCTTGGGGCAAACCACGGATGCCACTGCTTGGGTATATAACTCCCGGCGTAGGCATCTTTGGTAGTTCTTGAATATTTGACCAAGGGGGGTTTTCAAATTAACTGTGGCCATGGCTTAGTGGTTGGTAAGAAAATCTCTTTGGTGAGATTTTGAGTGTCACCTCAAAATTATTATAATGGTTGTTACATCTATCATGCTATTAATTTTTATTATGATTTTAATTGTCATGATCTGATTATTTTCTCTTAAAAAGAATGGTAGGTTGGTTATGTTTTCTAACTATGTTGAAAAACTTATGGCATATATTTTGTTACCCTAGTTTGGAGCAGTCTCTACGGCTTCCGATATGCAACTAAGTCGATTAGTCAAAAAGGGTACCTCGGCAAGACCACCAAATATACCTCTCGCTCCTAACACCGAGAAGTGAAAGAAGGATCAAACGATACAGCGGTAGTCCAGATCCAAGGTTTGTGTTCCCATCGTGGCAGAGCCCGCAACCCTCTGGCAAACCGTTCAGGAATAGCAGATGGCAAACACTGTGACTTAAGCTCAATAATGCAAATGCAAATGCAAAGAAACACATAAGTGTAGATAAACAACATACCATGAGTTCAAGTCAAGTTCTCTAAATCCCCAGTAAAGTCGCTAGAAACTGTGGACTCATATTTTTCTCGCACCCCGGCCTTTCGGAAAGGGTTTGAAAAGAAAGGCCTCACAGTTGGGACTCCCGCGGTTCTGAATCTAGTCTCACAAATGCAATGTGAAACTAATAAACACCAAAGAGTCCAAATCCAGCAAACTTTTTTGGAAAATCGATTTTAAATCAAATAATGCCAAAATTGGACTGCTTTGCCAGATTACAGAGTCACCACCTAAATATTTTGTTTTGGGAAAATTTAGTGCCAAATGCCACGTGTCCGTCATCACCAAAGTTGCCTCGGCTCGGAAACTTAGGTACGAAAGGGAAAGGTCCTGAAATGAGCACCCCCACTCGCCCGATCAAAGATCGGCCTCTACTAATCATGATATGATGTTTTATAGACGTTATGCATTCTTATTCTGATTATTAATCTAGCTTTACTATGTGACGCGCACAAGCAAGTATAGACTACATCGCAAGAATTGGAACATTTCAAGTCATGTTTGTTTTGCGAAAATGGTTTGAATTTGCCACCCTCAAGTGGGCTTAAAGATGCGGATTTGCCACCAAACATAGTGGGTTTAAAACATGATTTGCCACTCAACAAAGTGGGCTTAAAACATACACTCGTTGAATTGTTCCAATTCAAACAACAAGCCTTCATCCGCAGGCATTCATGCAGTTTAGCATTTAAGCATATAAGCTCATGGCAAGCATACAAAACATGGCAATATGGCAATCACACTCATGCAAGTATGCTAAAGCGTAAAAACTTACCGAGTACTCCAAGCCAAAACAAAAGCTAGTTAGAAAAATGCATGATCCTAACTATACAAGATGCCTAATGTAACACATGTAATATGAAATTAATAGGCTCGGCTACTAATATGGCATATGAATCAATTTGAACAACATGCGATTAAACACATATTCAAAGACGATATTGAAATTGTGATGCAGTTTGAATGATGCGCCGAGCCTCGGTGCATGCAAGACAAATGAATGTATACAAGCATGCGAGCATAAGGTATGCTAATCAAAATATGCCCCTAATCTAACCATCAAAAGCGATTAAATAAAAAGGAGAAAGACGTGGGGTTGGAAAACATACACACACATGCGCACACTTATTACAACATTATGTCATCGCGAAGGAGGGTCCGAATGAATAAGCTAATTAGCTACGCTAAGCTGAGCTAATTATTACAAAACGAAACTACTTAACTAACTTATTCTAAGCTAATTAAATATTATGGAACGAATTAATTAGCTAAACACTTTCACTAACTAATTACAAATCAAGTAAATTAGCTACCACTAATTAACTAAATAAAGCAGTTAAATGGCCTCGAGGGCCGAGGGATGCATGCATGCTCAGTTTCTCCCCCTGAAAATGCCACCGCCTTGCCATTGCAGCCTCTGTTTGCACATGTTTGATCACTGAAAATTGCACCAACTTCCGGAACACTTCTGCTCCACCTAAGGAACACACTGAGCAACTTTCTTCATTGATGGTCGGTTGGCTACCAATGGTGACCGTCGTCTACCCCTGCCCTGAACTTCCTTTTTTGCTGCAACAGATAGCAAACAGAGGCAAAGCAGTGTATTCTCAAGGAGTGTATGTACTGTTACCCTCCTTATCATCACACAAGCTCAAAGGAGTGTAATTCTTGGCCCTCAAACCATCAACCAAGCATTTTCCGTGCATGATGGCCAAAGAACCAAGTTTGTACAAGTTCAATGAGTGCAAAACAAGACTCAACAAAACCACCATCCTATCATACATGATCAATGGGTAATGGTGACCAAGGAAAATAGCACATTTCATCACTTTTGAGTATGAAATGTCCCATTCGCCTCGTGTTCGAATTAACGTCCAATTTGAACACATGCAATGCAACATGAAAGATGCTTATCTTGCTTCTTTTACTTGTTCAATTTTGTTTACTCATTTTATATTACTGATTCATTCTTTAATCGATCAAGTCCATTGGTGAGTGTCTTCTAATGGAAAGAAGTGTCAACCAAGGGGTAATTTAAGGCATGAGAGAGATCATGATGTTGGTAATGAACCCTCAAAGAGGATTAAACCATTAAGCATAACCTCAATCTTAAGCTTAAAGGATCCCAAGTTTGAAACCACTCGCAAACAAATGAAAAAGTGAAGCAAATAGGGAGGTTGCAGAGATGTTAAGTGCTGGAATTAGGCATGAAAAAACATTAAAACATGCAACCAAGACACACAAATGATGCTCAAAGCCTAAAAACACTAAGCTAGTGAAGGAAATTGCACCATAACTATGCAATACAGGCCTCAACTGAATTAACCATCCCAAAACAAAGCCAAAACAGGTCAAAACAGAGGCAAAAACATGTTCGACTTAAGCAAAAGTAAGCTAGAAAAACATGCTAACATATGAGGCTAACTAGGCATGCAAACAAGACGTAAGGAGGGGAGTCTAACCCCTCCAATTTTGGACTTCAAAAGTAGGTTTTTGTCACTGAAAATCCTCTAAATTTCAGTGGTTTAAAGGCCCAAAAAGTTTGATTTGAAGGTTATGAAAGATGGCACAAAAAGCTAAACAATTAAGCAACAAGAAGGGTGAACTACCCCTTAACACAAAATAGCCTCAAACCACCATTTTTAAACCATAAAAACAGAGTTTTTTGGAGTCCAAAACCAGCTCAAAAACAATGTAAAAATATGGCAAAACCGGTATTTAAAACAAGCTTTAAAGGTGAGTCTTATACCTCTTGAAGCACAAC
Organism: Camellia granthamiana; assembly: GCA_036172215.1. Taxonomy (NCBI): domain Eukaryota; kingdom Viridiplantae; phylum Streptophyta; class Magnoliopsida; order Ericales; family Theaceae; genus Camellia; species Camellia granthamiana. Next base: position 58,182,527 of record CM069911.1, read on the forward strand.
ACAATTTTAGGCAACAAAACCAAGCAAAATCACTTTCAAGAGCTTCAAGAAGACCTCCTAGAACCTCAGCTCAAGGATAACTAGCTTGGTCAAGGATGTATAGGCAAAGGAGAAGTGTATCTCTACTTGTATGCACAAAAGTTCAAGAGAGAGAAAATCTAGAGAGAGAGAATTGTAGAGAGAGAGGATTGTAGAGAGAGAGGCTCCCAAAATTTCTTCAACATTCAAAGTGTTCTAACCTTCAAAACAATAGAGAAGGCCCTCTATATATAGAAAAATGAGAGCTCAGGTCGAAAATATCAACAAAATAGACAACTGGAGCTTGTGGGAAACAGTTGGATGAAAATATCTACAAAATCTGAGCTTTTTTCACTAGTGGCCAACATTTTTCATTGGTGGCCAGTCGGCCACAAAAAATCTGCTTCCAGGCCCAACTTCAAACGGACATAACTCCTTCATCTAGACTAATTTGTAGGTCATTCTTGAGCCTAAATTGAAGCCCCAGAAGTCTTCTTTCCAATGGTGGCAGTCTCACATAAACATTCCAAGTGTGAAAAAAGATATGCCTCTTTTAGTGAAGACTGCCCATTTCCAGCTCAATCGGATTGATGCCTAACTTCAACCAGCCTTATCTCCCTCATCCGGACTCGGCTTTAGGAGATTCTTGAATGCAAAATGAAGCCCCGAAATTTCACTTTCCAACGGTGGTGGCCTCATAGCTGAAATCCAAGTGTACAAAAGGATAGGTCTGATTTAGCGAGGGCTGCTCGACTCTCTCTCTTAACGGTTCATGCCCAACTTCTTCCCCAACTAGGTTTCTTCCCTCTCCTCCAATTTTGTTCAACTCCAAACCTCTAAATAAGGTGTTTTGAAAGATTTTTCAAAAATTTCACCTCTCTTTCATGCATTTCCACTTTGTTCTTGCTCGGTTTACCGAAAAGTGCAACATTTAACGAAATGTGAGCCTCAGAACATCGTAGAAACTTTTTCAAATATATTTTGAAAGAGAGGGTTTTAAGGTCTAAAAATCATTTTGGTCAAAATCATTTTGGTCCAAAAATGGGTTGAGGTTGGGATTTGAAGCTCCTCTTGCCGAAGAAATCGAACCTTTACATAGCATTTCACCATCAAGTAAGCAATCAGTGGTGCCCAAGTCTTAAGGGCGGTCAAAAATGGGGTGTCTACACGCCCCCTCATCTATTTATAAGTATAGAATTAGGGTTACAAGGAAGCACATGGGAATTACGAAAGTATCCAAAAAAATTCAGCCGGAGGGGGTAAACCCCCCTTGGACCCCCTTTACTCTTAGGGGGAGGCCCTCCCAAAACCTCCATTGGACCTAGTGTTTGAGTGAACAGTAGAGTTAAGTGAACAGTACTTGTCAGGGTCCACCAACCCAACAATCTCCCACTTGGAACCTGATAATACAAGCTCTCCATCATCCTCATCACATAGAGAAGCATCGTAACAACTCGATCTTCCTTTATCAATCTTGAAGGCCAACTGAATGGTGACTGTCTTGGTCAACATATTTGCTAGATTCTTACTGCCTTGGATCTTCTCAAGAGACAAGACTCCATCATCTAGAAGTGAACGAATGAAATGGTATCACAGCTGAATGTGTTTCGTCCTAAATGAAAAGTTGGATTCTTTGCAAGATGAATAGCACTTTGGCCCTGTTTGGTAGAGCTGTGGGAAAGTGCTTATAGCTTAAAACTATGAACATAAGCTGATTTTTGACTTATAAATTAAGCATCTCCTGCCCCACTCAAAGAATAAGCTGATTTCTGACTTCCAAAAAGCTATAAGCTAAACCAAACACATCAAAATAGCTTAAATTAAGCTGAAAGCTGAAATAAGCAGCTTTTAAGCTGCACCAAACAGGGCTTTTGACTATCACTATGCAAAATACTCATCTCTTGCGTCTTACCCAACTCTGCTAGGAAATTCTGTAACCAAGTCATCTCCTTTCCAGCTTCAGTAATAGCAATATACTCTGCCTTTGTTGTAGAAAGGGCCACAATCTTCTGTAACTGTGAAATCCAACTCACTGATGTACCACCCAACGTGTAAACATAACCAGTAGTACTCTTTCTATTATCCATATCACCAGCCAAGTCCGCATCAACATAACCATGTAACCCGATGCCGGTTCGTCTGAAACAAAGTGTCATGTCTATAGTACCACTCAAGTATCTAAGGATCCACTTCACTGCCTTCCAATGTTGTTTGCCTAGATTACACATGTACCTACTAACCACTCCCACTACATGTGCAATGTATGGTCTAGTACAAACCATAGCATGCATTATGCTACCGATAGCTGAAGCATATGGAACATATTCCATATAAGCCTACTCTTCTTCGATCTTCGGAGACTTCTCTTTGGTAAGTTTGAAGTGGCTAGCCAATGAAGTGCTCATTGGTTTTGCACCATCCATGCTAAACCTCTTGAGAACTTTCTTGACATACTCAGCCTGTGAGAACTTCAAAGTACCATTTGCCTTGTCCCTGTGAATCCTCATACGAAGGATTTTGTTTGCAACTCCAAGATCCTTCATCTCAAATTGGTTGGACAAAAGTTTCTTTAATCTTTTTATCTCTTCAATGATAGATTTTACGATAAGCATATCATCAACATATAAGAGCAAAATAATATAACTTTTGTCAAACCTCTTGAAATAACAATAATGATCTGCTTGACATCTTGTAAAACCGCTGCTACACATAAACCCGTCAAACTTCTTGTACCACTGCCGTGGGGCCCGTTTCAAACCATACAAGCTTTTTTGAAGTTTGCATACAAACTCCTTTTTGCCACGTGCCAAGAAACCTTGTGGTTGCTTCATGTAAATTTTCTCCTCTAAATCACCATGGAAAAAAGCCGTCTTCACATCCATCTGCTTAAGATGCAAATCTTTAGCAGCCACAATTCCCAGCATCAATCTGATAGTGGTCTACTTCTTAACTAGAGAGAAAATTCCAGTGTAGTTAACCCCCTTCTTTTTGCTGAAATCGTTTTGCAACCAATCTGGCCTTGTAGCGTTCACTCCCATTATGTTCTTGTTTGACCTTGTAAACCCACTTGTTGTGCAAAGCTTTTTTACCCATAGGTAATTCAGTCAACTCCCATGTCTAGTTTGCCATGAGTGAATCCATTTCATCCTGCATAGTTGACTCCCATTTAATTGAATCATCAACTTGCAAAGCCTTATCATAACTTTCAGGTTCACCCCCATCAGACAACTACAAATAATATAAAGATAAAGACCAACGCTGTGTAGGTTTAGACTCTCTTTCTGACTGTCTTAACTTAGGAGTAGGAGTATGTGGCTCAGTTTGTGGAATAAGTTTTTCAAGATTATTCTGAATCCTACTATTCAAATCACTCTAACTAATCTCCTCTAACTCAACATGCTCATGACAAGTAACAGATTCAGATTCAGATTCACATGCAGACTTATCCCTATCTTTATACATTACTTTCTCATTAAATATGACATCTTTACTTCTAATTATTTTTTATTTTTATCATCCCAAAACCGATAACCAAATTGATCAATGCCATACCCAATAAAAGTACATTTAATAGATTTCATATCAAGTTTACTTCTATCAACAAAATCTATATGCACATATGAAACACAGCCAAATACCTTCAAAAAAGAAAGATTTACCTCTTTACCACTCCAAGCTTCTTCTGGTAACTCTCCATCCAATGGAACAGATGGACCACAATGAATCAAATATGCTACAGTGTTAACTGCATCTACCCAAAACATATTTGGTAATCTGACCTTTATCCTTATACTTCTAGCACGTTCATTCAGAGTTCTATTCATGCGTTCTGCAACGCCATTCTATTGAGGTGTCTTTAGAACAGTCTTCTCTATTATAATTTCACTTTCTGCACAATATTTCTTGAACTCATTGTCCTCATATTCCCCTCCATTATCTAATCTCAAGCACTTTAATTTTCAGACCTATTTCAGTCTCTACCAAGGCTTTCCACTTCTTAAAAGTAGTATAAACTTTAGATTTATGTTTTAGAAAATAAACCCATACCTTTCTTGTTGAGTCATTGATAAAGGTAACATAGTATGATGATCCTCCAAGAGATGAAACTGGTGCAGATCCCCACACATTGGTATGAACCAACTCCAATTTTTCTGACTTCGGTTTCCTGCCATCCTTTGAAAAACTGATCCTCTTTTGTTTGTTGAAGATGCCATCCTCACAAACGTCAATGTCTACCTATTTCAAATCTGACAGTTTCCTCTTAGATGGAAGTAGCTTCATCCCTTTTTGACTCATATGCCCAAGCCTTTAGTGCCACAGATTTAAGTCTTCCTTCTCAGCAATAACTGCTACTGCATCCCTATTGTTCGTAGTCATGTAAAGGGTGCCTTCTTTTTGACCACAAACAACAATCATGGCTCCTTTGGTGATTTTCCATAAACTATCCATAAAGGTTACAACATGACCTTCATCATCAAGTTGTCCAACAGAAATCAAGTTTCTTTTCAAACCAAGCACATGTCTGACATTCTGTATTTTCCAAACAGATCTGTTTCGCAACCTGATTGTTACATCCCCTTTACCTACAATCTTCAAAGGTTCATCATCAGCCAGATAAACCGTCCCGAAATCACCGCCAATGTAATTTTCTATGATTTCCCTCTGTGAAATAGAATGGAATGATACCCTAGAATCTAAAATCCAAGATTCAAGAGGGCTATCAATACTCAAGATCAAAGCATCATAAATCTCCTCCGTTGCAGCATTAGCAGACTTATGATTTTGATCACCTTTGTTCTTATTCAATGTCGAGCAATCTCCCTTTAGATGTCCCTTATTTCCACAGTTTCAGCAACTCCGTCCCTTTCCAGTTCTTGACTTGCTTTTGTGTTTGGATTTTGATCTGTTGCAGTTCAGGTTTTTTTTCTGCTGATCTTCCTTTGGCTTCTGTATTCGGGGTAGAACCTAATATTTCCCCTAATTCCCTCTTGTGAATTTCTTCACTCAGAATTAAATCTTGAATATCATTGTAATTTAACTTTTCTTTTCTTGAAGAATTACTTACTGCTGTTACAGTACCATTCCAACTTTCCAGCAAACTAGATAGAAGAATCAAAGCCCTAACCTCATTATCAAATTCGATAGATACAGAACTCAATTATGTTACCACAATATTAAATTCGTTTAGATGCTCAGCCACTGAAGCACCTTCTGTCATCCTCAGATTAAACAATCTACGCATCAAATAAACTTTATTTAAGGTAGAGGGTTTTTCGTACATGTTTGAGAGTGCCGCTATGAGACCTGTTGTAGTCTTCTCCTTCGCTATGTTAAACGCAACGTTACGAGACAACATTAGCCAAATAACACCTAGCGCTTGGCGATCAAGAAGAGTCCACTCATCATCCTTCATCTTCTCTGGTTTTGTCCTTGAAAAGGGCTCATAGAGTTTTTTCTGATATAGATAGTCTTCAATCTGCATCTTCCAAAAGCCGAAATCTGTGCCATTGAATTTATCGATTCTAACCTTTTTGTCTGTAGCCATCGCTTCCACTCAAACCAATGCTGTAATACCAGTTGTTAGGAATTGACCATTCCTAACCAAGATCAGTGAGCACAAAATTACAAACAAGAAAGAAATTAATGAATCAAACAAATCACACACATAATAACACAAGGATTTATGTGGTTCACCCCACAATAGGGTTACGTCCATGGCTGCTGCAGTTTTCACTATGATCAAAAAAATACAACTCTCTCTTAACCTAAAAGAGGCACTTCCTTATTTACATATAAGTATAGAATTAGGGTTACACAAAAGCACATGGGAATTACGAAAGTACCCAAAAAAAAATTTGGCGGGGGGGTAAACCCCCTTCTGGACCCCCCAAACCCTCCATTGGACCTAGTGTTTGAGTGAATAGTAGAGTTGAGTGAATAATACTTATTAGGGTCCACTGACCCAACATGATTATCCCTAGAGAATCATACAACAAAATCTCAAGCCATTGCTCGCTACGGACTGGCTACACACTCCAATTCAACCCGTAAGTTATAGACGCAAGTGTACAGGTACTCAACTTTACTACTAGGAGAGACATGCATGTAGTCATTTGCTGTAACTAACAAATAGTCTATATATATAAATAATACGTAGGCGTAGTTTCTCCACCTATCATAATCTCCAGACTGCGATACCACCATTTTATGGAACCACAGTTAGCCACTGCATATGGCTACAATATTAACTCATACAACAATTCCAGGCAACATTACCCGAACCACCCTAACAACCATCCTTTGCTTTTGGTGATTCACAACCATTATCCAAAATCTACTAGAGCATCACAATCGCTTATTTCTTGCCATTCAACAAATACCATTCTTAACAAACCCCTATAGTACAATACCACCCTTTAAACAGTCATTCAATGTACAGATTACCCCCAATACTAGCATATTACTCTAGTATACAACCAGCATACAAAGGTCACTACTTCGAATCATAGTAGCATAGTGCAGTATTTTTGTTTTGTTTTTCTCTACATTTTCTTACAGTGGTTTAGTGTAATGATAGGTACTATTAATGGATGACACACAAACTTCAGTCAAAATTAGGAAAAGTCAGGTAGTAAAACAAGCAATTGCACTGTAGAAAGAAAGCCTACAAGTGATACATCAAAAAGAGTGACATCTGGATTGGGAGCCCATTAGTCATCTTGGGCGGCATGTCACGTCCCGCCAAATTACCTAGACAGAATTACCAACCAAGATGAAGTCTCAAAGAATGGAGGCTAATGGAATATTCTAAAAGCTCCTAGAAGAGTTGAGAAAATATGGAAATATGGTACATAATTCTATAATGTACATGGAAGGATCTAAGAAAAGGTTCTAGAGCATTCAAGAGAATACTAGAGGGATGGAAACAACAGAAGCCTCTAGAACCTCCTAAAGAAATGGAAGTGGTAAAAGATCCTTGCAACTACTTGTAGAATAGGTAGAGGTGTGTATAGATAGTTTTAGGGAGAATTCTAGAACACTCGTGTAGGATAAGGAAAGCTTCCATGAGAAGCATCTCCATAGTCCTTTTCTTTTATGTCCTAGAATATTGTAGAGAAGGCCTAAGATGCCTATAAATAGGAGAGGAGCTCATTTACTCCATGAAGAATCCAAGAGTTGTAAAGCTTTCTCAAAGTAATACAAAAGGCATTCTCCCAAACTCTCATTGTCTTCTTACTAGTCTTTCTTGCAAGTTTGTGAGTTAGGCTGACTTAGTATCATCAAGTAAGGCTTGAGATTGTCTAAGTGCCGCACGGAGTTCTTGGAAATTACCAAGGTCGTGACAGGTAGCTGTTGGTAAGTGAGAGAATATAATCAGGCCATTGTAACTTAAAATCCATATTCTCTTTCTTGTTATCAACTGCCTCTTCCTCTATCTCCATTTCTCCTATCTTGCGACGTTTCCTCGGTCTCCACTCAGACTCAGGATTTACTGTTTCCTATTGGGCACATGCCTTCGCTCTCTCCTTCTCCTTAACATCCTTCAGCTAAGCTAAAAAGGCTAGGAGATGTTTGGCGGATATCTTCTCCTTCAGTTCAGCAGCTCCAGATGGCAGTACATTAATAATAGCACATGGTCCTCGTGGTTTCGCTAGTCGCTCAATTTTGTTTGTGCAATTGTACAACTCCCTCTTGTGAAGCTATTCACGGGAAATTTATATATATATAAACACATTTATAAATTACACATGTCAAAGAAAACTCAATCTGAAATTTATATAGGTATGTGCCCCTTTAATTTAATTTTGAGTGTAGTAAATAGTAATGACTTAGTTACCTTGATATAGTTGAGAAATTCAAATGAGAACATCCCTAGTTTTAATCCACAACATTCAGTGGGAAAACACGTTGACAAACCAATGAGAACTGCAGCTGTTGTAACAGTTGACGCACTGTACTGTGTCATTCCAATATCTGTAATAAAGAACGAACAAAACAGTAACCAAAATTTCAGAAAAAAAAGTTACTAACACAAAAAGTAATCACAGATTATATATACTGCATTTCAATCTTTGTTATGTCACTTATTGTTTGGATGATGAGAAAACATAAGAAAACACAAAAGAAAGTTTTGGAAGATGAAAAACAGAGGTCAATAAAATAAGATCAAATTCAATTTCACAATAAACAAAAATAAAATGAAAAGACATGTAAGTTTCTGCAAGTTGGATGGTTATTCACATGGCAATCTCAATGTTGATTATGATCTGTCATTATTAGGATTATGAGAAAACAGAGGAAGATAAAGAAAAGATCGAGTTTCAACAAGATTCTGAATGAAAGATTTTAAAATTTGAACTAATATTTTCTTACGTTTTCTCATAAATCAAACTAACGCATAATTATAATTTTTTTAAAACTAAACTTCAGTTAATTTTTCAAGATTTACCAGCATGGAAGTTGATAATGATCTGATAAACAGGTCGGTGATAGAAGACTTGGGGAACAAAATACTCCACGAAAAGCAGTCACTGATTGCATTTGCCATTTAAACTTCTTGCAAATGTCTAGCTCCATTGCTAGCACAACTACTATGTCAAATTTCTCAATTTCATCCTATAATAGAACACGCAACCACACAACCAATTCAAAAATCTAAAACTTTCAAATTCAATAAACTAATATTGTAATATGTAATCTAAAAGCTCTCTTAGTTTAAATTACCATTAACTCAAGAAATTTGAAAGTTGACGTTCTCATCTTCCAAGCAAGTGTGAGACAACACATCACAAATAGATAGCCATTCTGTTGAGGATCAGTCAATATTATCTGCAAAGAGAATGAAATATCTCAATGAATACAACTGGAGTAAATTTATTTGTTTATTTATTTGATTGACAAATTTTATTAATAAAGGAAAAACATTAACAAACAAAAGAGGACAAGGAGTCCTCTTCAAGAAAAAATGGCCAATACATCAAAACAAAAATCCAAAAATAAAAAACCCTATACATGACAAATAGCTTTCCAATCTGTAGAAATGAGCAAGAATGGAACCCCGTCAAAGTGGGAAGAAAACAGCCAAATGATTTGCATTTAGAGTGCACTGATTTTGGACTGACTTGACAAAATCCTCACCATTTTCCACTTCCACTGATTTTGCATTAGAACCAACCTGAAATAGTCCAGTACCATTGTTGGCAACAATGACTCCCATATGACCTGGAGTTTGTCACACGCGCACCTGAGGCCACTCCAAACAGCTCGAAAAATTAGACCCAACCCAAAAAGAGTTCTGACCTGCCCCTTACGTTTACTTGGACAGGGAATCTTTAAATTTCAAGGGTTTTTTACTGGCCGGTCCTACCTTTTACACTTATTCCCCTCTTAGTCCTAAGTTTTGCTCTTGTGCACCAACAGGTCCTGAGCCTTCTTTTTTTTTTGTACCGTTTTACCCCTCCCCTGTTTTAGCGCGTTTCTGTTTGGATTTTCCATCAAAATATTGTGTTTGTGATTTGGATTTCTATGGAACTTCACGATTTGCTACTGTATTATTGTGGAGCTTCGTGATTTTTGATTTCACGTATGGTGTATCTTCACAATTTGTGATTTGCGATTGCGTGCTTGGTGAATCTTCCTATTTGCGATTTCGTATTTGGTGTATAGTTATATTTTCTGATTTGCGATGTTGTGGAGTTAGGTCGACTGGTATGTTTGATTTTGATTTCAATTTCAATGTTTTGGTTCTTTTTAGTTTGAGTTGGTGATTTTGATTTTGTGGTAATATTGTTGTTACTCTGTTGTTTCTGTTGCATTTGAATTTGTGTTTTGATCATGATATTGAAAGCTTTGAGATATGTATATGTTGATTGAATTTTAGATTTTTATTTTTTTGGTTACGAAATTGTGTTGATTGAACACAGGTGTTGGTTTGTTATTTTATATAGTGACAATTTTATCACTGTGTATTTTAGGGGTGTTGTTGGATTAACTTTTTCAACAGTGATAAATTTATCAGTGAGTATGGGAATAGGAGATGAAAAGGTTGGATAATGTAATGGTAAGATTCAAATTGAGTTATCATGTCTAATAAGTGTTAGCCTTATTCACTGTTCTTGGTCTTTGGCGGTGTTAACTGTTAAAGTTATCAGTGTTGGTTTTTGGATGTGTTTGAGTTGGTTAATAATTTTATCACTGTATTTGATTTTGTTTTAGGGTGTTTGAGTTGTTTGCTGAAATATAATTGTTGTTTGTTGCAGGATTTATAGTGATGGAGAATTGTTTGTTTCTTAAGTGCAAGTTTAGAGGTGTGACATTGGTTATCAAGTATAATGATGGATTTAATTTCAAAGATTTAGTATATAAATTGTGTGCAAAGTGGAGTGAGTTAGTTGGTAGTTCTTTGAATATATCGTATTCAATGCCTGGACATTCTTGTTGTGGTCTACAAAGTGAAAAGGATTTGGAGGTTATGGTTGGACTAGCATTTTCTTGTGATATTCATCGTATTGATGTTTTTGTAAAGTGTTGTTCTTTGGGTGAAGGTTATATGATTTGTGATGGTGAAGCTACTAGTAGTAGTAGTAGTGTTATTTGTGAAACTGGTTTTTTGCCTTCATTTTATTCAAATCAACGGAAACCTTTGCTCTCCGATGGGTGGGTTAATCGTATGAAAGGAGAAGGACAAAGGTTTGCTCAAGGAGTTGTTGAATTTCGAGATGCATTGTTAAAGTATTCCATTCATTCCGGTTTTAATTTTGATTTTGTTAAGAATGATAAGGATCGTGTCACTGTTCATTGTAAGAGAATGGCTGATTTGGGATGTTTATGGAGCGTGCATGCTAGAGTGGAAAATTATAGTAAAGTTTTTGTTATTAAACAATTTGATGATGTTCATACTTGTGGATCTTCTTTTCGTACAATTAAACGTGCTAGGATGACTTCAAGTATGATTGGTGGGCTAATTTTAAGTGATATTCGTAATAAGGCTTTGACATCGGTTAGTGAGGTGGTTTGTGATTTCAACAACTATTATGGAACAGAAGTTTCTTATCGACGAGCTTGGATGGGTGTTGAAAAAGCAAGGGGTCTTGTTTTTGGTGACTATTCATCATCATTTGACGATCTTCGTTGGTATGTTGATGCCACTAATGCTTGTAATTCGGGGAGTGTTTTGATATGGAATTTGATATTGATAGTAAAGGAAGACATTTCAAATGCTTGTTTTTCGTTTTTGAGGCATGTATTCATGGTTTCAAGTATTGTCGGCCTGTGTTGATGCTTGATGGAACTTTCTTGAAAGGAAGACACAAAGGTTGTTTATTGGCTGCTACGGCAAAAGATGGTAACCAAGGTATATTCTGTGTCTATTTGTTATTATTATTAAAATAGTGATAATTCTATCATTTTTGTTACTAGAGAGTGTTGATTATTAAGTATGGTCAATCTATTAGTGATAAATTTATGCTGTATACTTTTGTTTAATTTTTATATTTATACAGTGATAAATTTATCTATGGCTGGTGCTATATGTTATATACTTTTTGTTTTGATTTTCTTTTTGTAATTTTTTTTATTTGTTATTGATAACGTGTATATATATTTTGTTTGTAGGTTTATATCCATTATGTTTTGCCATTGTTGATAGTGAAAGTTATGACATTTGGCATTGGTTCTTGTCAAAATTATTTGTTATTTTGACTCCAGGGAGGGATATGGAGGTTTGCTGAAAACTTTAGCTGAGGTCTTTCCGTTTTCTTCTCATTCTTTTTGTCTAATGCATTTGAAGACAAACTTCAAGACTTATTTGTCAGTGAAGAGTCGTGAATCTAAAGAGTATTTGCTTACTCTTTTTAGTAGATATGCATATGCTCCTACTATTGAGTTGTTTAATGAGCTATTTGAAGAATTTAAGGGTCGTTGTGGTCGTAGTGTTGAGAAGTTTCTTGAGGATTTGCCTAATGAGTGTTAGTGTAATGCTTATTTTCAAGGCAAGAGGTATGGTGAAATGTGTACAAATGCTGCAGAATCTTTTAATTCATGGATTAGGGATGAACGTCATTCGTTTTCAATTAGTCTTGTTGATGCTATACGGGTGAAACTAATGGAGCAATTTTCAAGAAGGAGAGAAGTTGGGAATAAGTGGAATCGTATTGTTTGTCCTTTTGCAGAGAAAAAGTTGGAAGAAGCTTTTAATGATACAAAAACATGGATAGTTAAGAAATGTAGCGATGACATTTATGAAATCCAATTGGATCATTCAGTTATGGTTGATATTGGGAAACGTTCTTGTTCTTGTCGATTGTGGGAAATTGATTCTTTTCCTTGCAAACATGGTTTTTGTGCTATAAAGAGGAGTGGGAAGGATCTGAATTGTTTTCTTGATGATTACTATCGTGTTAGTAGTTATTATGATTCTTATTCACATTCTATCTATCCAGTTTCTAGTATGTGGAAGCCAAATGTAGTTGTTGATGATGACGTTATTTTACCTCCTCTTTGTAAGAGACCAGCTAGACGTCCAAGAACAGAGAGAATACCTTCTAAGGATGAAATCAAGAAAATTAGGTGCAGTAGGTGTGGAAAGATGGGAACTCATAATTGGAAGACATGTAAAGAAGCTTTGCTTTAGTTGTATTGATTTTAATTGAATTACTTTGTTGAGAGTTGAGAGGTGTTACTTGCATTGAATGATTGAGTATTTTTTGAAAGATGTATCATTTTGGTACTTGCATTAAATGATTGAGGAATTTGTTGAACAGAAATTATATTTTTTGCTGACATTTTTACAGAATTAAGTTTCACAGATTTATATTATTTGATTTGGGTTAAATGTAGTTGCTGTTTTTGGTGTTTTATATAGTGACAAATTTATCACTGATTGGTTTGGACAAGTTGGCGGATTATTTTTTTGTAAGAATGATAAATTTACCATTAATGTGGTTCTTGAATTTTGTTATTTTCAAGAATGATAAATTTATCATTGACTGTGTGGGAAGAGTTGATGGTTTATTACATTTATGTCAGTGGTTGATAAATTTATCACTATTATATCCAAACAAATGTTCTTTTCTACAGTGATAAATTTATCATTATCTGGAGTAATCTAATTTTCCCAAGAAAAATTTCCACAATACAAAGGTGTAAATCAAATCTCTAGAATACATAATTGCATATCTGCTGTGTTAACTGCTTTAAAAAGCAAAAAAAAAATTAGATCAACTACCATGTTTATCTGGTTTAGCAACAAGTTCTCAATCTGCATACTGTTTTGTGGTCACTCAGAAGCAAGCTTTGGATGTTTGAGTTGTTTAACTGAAGTATCAAATGGTTTTGATTATTCAGAAATCACCAAGGATGGCATGTTCTTACATTCATTCTCAAACTTGGGAATATCTACAAATTGTGACAGTATTTTAATTTTCAATTTGGGCAATGTAATAGTGCTTGTGTTTTAATTTTCAATTAGGTAAATTTTTTATTATTTTTTATAGTGTTTTGTTTACTTGAATTGGAGAAAAAGAATGAGAGAGAGAGAGAGAGAGAGAGAGAGAGAGTTACTGGTTTTTTTGTTTGAACAATGGTAAATTTATCAATGTTCACAATGATAAATTTGTTGAAACAGTGATAAATTTATCAGTGTAAACAAAACACTATAAAAAATAAATTTATCAATATAGTGACTCCAAACCTGTTATTAACCTTTAAATTCAACACAAATACTCAAATTAGAATCAATATTTTGAATAAAATTTGGATAACAAAACTGATATCAAAAGCCAAATCTGATAACGATATGGCTAAAAAAGACTGAATGTTTCATTGAAGCAAATTTGATATTGTAACAACCAAGCATTGTCCATAACTTTGACATTATAACAACCAAGCACTGTCCATAACTTTGACATTGTAACAACCAAGCATTGTAATATTCATTGGAGGAAAGTAAGAGCCAAAATCATCAAAATACTGGTAACACTGTAACAAGCAAACAAGCAAAATGTATAAAGTATTGACATTCTAACAACCAAATGAATCAGTGTTTCCTTTTGTTTTCTTCTCTTCCAGATCTGTTGATCATTGCAGAGGCAAGTCATCAATGTTTTCATCAGGTATTTGTTGTTGAGCAACTTGTTGGTCAGTCAAGAAGATAGTTAACATATCGGCTCTCAATTGATTGCATTCTTCCTTGGAAAAAGTAGGCATTATGTTGTTTTGGAAACATATTGCCTCATGATATAGCAAACAATGATTCCACAATCAAGTCTGCAAAAATATTTTGAAAACAAAATATTATAATTTGGTTTCGTTGCTTTTCTTTTTTTAATAACAGTGTTTTGTTATTGATAAACTTACGACGTGTCTTCTTGTTGTGGGCTGTTGATGATGCTCTCTGTCTCCTATTGAAATTTATCAGGGTGGATGAGAGTTGGTTTCTCATCCTTTATGTACTTGTCAATAATCTCTCTCTGCAACATATACATTTGTATAATTGTTCTATTAGAAAGTCAGTTGAAACAATTAATGAGAAACCATGGATTTAAAGAATGACAAATATGTTACTGTATAAATTTCTAATGTATAATTGAGCATGGCTCAGGATTGATGTATTGGATTAATGTTAAGTTTGATAGTGAAAACATTTTTACCACTTCATTTGCGGCATTGAAGTGTGGATCTTTAGCCATTGCTCCCCCTGATCTCATGGAATTGTAAAATTTCCATGAACCTTCTTCAATGTCAAGGACAAGTATTGTCCAGTGAAAATTTTGATGGATTGGGAAGAGAAGGTATCTTGCTTTCATGGCTTCAGGCATCATTTTGTTCAGCATTCTCTTTCTTGCTTCCTCATCTTTTGTTGTCAACAAGTGCTAACAAATATAAATAAAAAAATAATGTTAATTTAATTTTAAACTTTTTCAAATTAAATAGGTGGTGAGTATGAAACTTTTTGTCATTGTGATCAAAATTTTATCAATCCATATCAAAATTTATCACTGCATTGCAAAATTCATCTATACTACATATAAAAGGAACACATCTATTGGTATCTTGAGGCCTTTTTTTCTCCTCCATGTGAAATGGATCTTTATATCCCCTAATATATCTATACTATTCTTCTCTTTCATTCTGTAAATATTCATAGATGATCTGTAACAAATATAAACACAAATCCTTAAATGATTTGATACCATAGATGAGACATCATGAAGATTAGCAAAATATATCACTCTACCAAACAAATTAAGGAAAATTTATCACTATGTAGCAAATTTTATCACTGTATATCAAAATTTATCAATGAATGAAGTAAACAAAGGTTATACATTGATAAATGCATGACTATATACTAAAATTTAGATTCCAAATTTGAAAATTTTAGGACCAAATCATGTTCTTACCTGCTAGTTTTTGTTGCCCAAAGACTAGTGAGTTTCATCCTTGATTTCTTTGGCAATTTGTGAAACACTGGATAAGAAGTGTCAATTTCTTTTGTTGGATGTTGATGTTGTGTCTGCTCTTCTTTTCTGGTCTTTGCACTTTCTTCAACCATTGGTTCTACTTCATCAACTGTCTTGTTCTGCTTTAGTTGTCTTTTCGTTATGTACCAAAAATCTGGATCTTTGTGCTCTTTTCGTGTTTCTCTATTTTTCACTCTTTTTATCATTGAGCTCACAAGAGGCGATGTTTTGGGAGTGGTGGCTTCAACTTCAATTGCGATTTGTTCTTCTTGACTGTCCAGGTAGACATTTGATTCAACCAACATTGCAATTCTCTCATTAAGTAGCACTATTTCCACATCTTTCACTTCCATTTGTGTCTTTGCTTTCTTTCTCTGTTCTTCCATTTGTTTATTGACTTCATGAGTTGGTCCTGAAGCTCATCATTTTCTGCTTGGATTCTTGCCTTCTCCATTTCTAGCCTTTGCATTATCAACACATTCTCTTCTAGTTTCTGAAAGGTATGTTCATTAATTTTGACATAGTAGACATTTGTTTCATTAGCAAGTTTCCTTTTTGCTTTCCTCTTTTCAGCCGGTGTTTGATGCTTGAATCCCGGTGAAGTTGTTGAACTGACTTTCTGTTTGATCATTTTTTCTTTTTCATCATTTTCTAGCTTGTCAAAAGAAAGCTCATTTCTTTGCACATGAACCGGACATTCTTCAATTTCATGCTGAAAGTTGGCTTTCCTTCTTGAATTCTTTTTTGATTGCAATATGGTTGATTTCCTCTTTTTTCAAGCACCTGTTTGATGCTTGGGATTCGGTGAATTTCTTCCTGGATTGAGACTGAATATCTTTCTGATAATTGGTTCTTCTTCCTTTTCAGATAATTTAGTCTGCTCTTGTTCCTCAAAGTTACACTCTTCATCTTCATGCTCATCATCTGTTTGTGGTTGCAATTGTTTGTATATATTATGTTCTTCAATTGTGTCTTTCAAATTGCTCTCCTACATGAATGAAAATTATTAAAAAGAATGATATGACACCAAGTTAAGTAATAATTTATCATTCGGTGATTCAAAATTTATAATAAGACTAGTGATTTGGTTCATGATAACAAGTTTTATCAGTGAATTAGCAACATTAAGCAAAATCTATCACTTAATGAAGCTAACTAAGCAAATTTATAACTGTGAGCAAAAAGTTATCAGTCCATATCAAAATTTATTGCTACATAGCAAAATTCATCACTGCATAGCAAAATTCATCACTCAATTAAAGAAATAAAGGTTATACACTGATAAAACTTGTTTCTTGAATAATTTCCTAGCACAGATGAAATGCCTAAATAATTTTCTACCAGAAATGTGACACCATGAAGATTAAGAAGAATTTATCAGTCGAGCTAAAATTTATCACTGCATAACAAAATCTAATATTTGTTTAAACAAAACAAAGGATATCAATAGATACCTCAATATGTTTCAGATCATCCAAGGATGACTTTGCCAATTGTTCTCCCAGATGTGTGATGTTCCATTTTGCAAATCTTGGGACTGCGTTCTTGTCATTTGGTTTGATGATCTTTTTATGCTTACATATCCAATACTGTTGAGGACAAAAAAAATGTTATAAATTAGATATTTACTTACCAATAAGATGATCACACATCCGCATACTCTATCAATTTGGTTGATGTTGTGTGCTATTGATCTTGTAAGATGTCGTTTTGCTGCTCCACACCAATCATAAGACTTCATTTCGTCAATATTCTCGAGGTATTTCATAAATCCCTAACCAATTATTGTCCCAGTACCCGGATACAACAAAAGCAAACAAACCAGAAGGCACACAAGCCTAACGACATCTTCTACATCTTCATTATTGTTGCTTCTCAAAAGTTTCGTTATCAACTTTTGGATTGAAGCACTTGTCATTATGCTCTCGGTTATTTTCCTTCTTTGCACCATAGCTACCTCATTTTTTCTTCTGTATGCAAGATTCATCTTCTTCTGTCCACATGTAATCCCAAAAATTAACATGTAGTCATTTCTTTTCAACTTCTGCTTCTTCCCACCAATTTCAAATGTGGTTCCATCCATTTGGTAAGTTTGCAAAATTTTTGCAACCACATCATCATATTTAATTGAATCTCTTCTTTTAACCTTGTTTTGACTCAATGTATCAACTAGAAGTGAAAAAGGTGTCTTTCTCAATAGTGTCAAATGCTCCTCTCTGAGTTTTGTTGTCTTGAAAAATTTGATAAGAGATTGAATGTTAGAACGGTAGACATACTTTGCTTCATTATCATGTATCTGTTCAGTCCCAGTTTTTCTTCCATCAATCTTTTTATTCCCTCTTGCTTTGTGGAGCTCTGTAGCTTGTTTCAGTTGTTCCTGTTTGGGCTCCTCATTGTCAATATTAGATTCAGGTTTAACTTCTAATTGATTTTCACTTTCATGTGTTGTTGGCTCTATAAAAAACTCAACTTTTTCAATCTTTTTCTTCTTTGAGAAACTTGTTTCTCGACGACGTAATCTTTTACGATGACTGGGAACATCTGTACAAAAACATTGAGCATGAACATTGAAAATTACAAAGAATTTTACCACTGAACTAGGCAAACTAAGAAGAATTTATCACTCTATTATGCAAATTAAGCAAATATATAGCTGTATAGCAAAGCTTAGATCCCAAATTTTAAAAGAACATGAAGTATCATGATGAAGATGAAAACAACTGATAATTTATCACTCAATGAGGTAAAGTAAGTAAATTTTTGTTGGGTATACCTCCTTATTGAAGTGTGGGACCCAATTGGTTTATTAAAAGAATTCTACTTTGGCTTGGTTTAGTATAATATATTTTTATACATTATATTTGTGGAGGCCCAATTCAATTTGGATACAATTAGGGTTTGATTACAAAACCCTAGATTAACAATATATATATATATTGTTTTAGTGTGCTGTGCTGCAGATACAGAACAACATTGAAAACAAATTTGGTGGGTTTTTCAATTGGTGTTGATTGTGTAGTGTTTTTTGACTTGGTCAAATTCAATGCCTTGTTGCTGTTTTGGTTCGGTTGGCTGCTTTGGATTCGGCTGTTTGGGTTAATTATTTTGGGTCTTCTTCAACTCTGGTTCTGAAGATTTTGATTCATCTATTTGGTGAGGTCTTTCCTCTTGTTTATTTGTGATTATTTGGAATTCACCTAAGGGTGGTTTTGTGAGACCATTAGTGTCTCGTTTGTAATCGTTTGGAACTTATTTGGTTGATAGTGGAATCGGATTTCGATCCCGTGGACGTACCTCACATTGAGGGAACCACGTAAAAATTCTTGTGTTGCTTCTGATTTAATTTTTCCGCATTAGTTTTTATTCCCATTGATTGATTTACTTGTAGAGAATCACTTCGGTTTTCCCTAACAACTGGTATCAGAGCTTACGGTTTATTGGGGTTTATTTATTTGTGTAAATCAATGGAGGGGAATGTGGGTTGTATGTCTAGCTTCAATGGAAGCAATTGGGTAACTTGGAAGACTAAAATGGAGGACCTATTATTTTGTAAAGACTTGTATGGGCCTATTGAGGGTGATAGTGGCAAACATAATGATATGAAAGATGATGAGTGGAAGAGGTTAAATCGAAAAGCTGTTGGTGTTATCTGTCAATGGATTGATGACAGTGTGTTTCATCATGTTGCTACTGAAACTTCGGCACATGATTTATGGAAAAAATTAGAGAGTCTTTATGATAGAAAATCAGCCACAAATAAACCCTTTCTGTTTCGTAAGTTGATTAATTTAAAATATAAAGAGGGCAGCCCTATTCCGGAACATCTGAATGAAATAAAGAGTATTGTTAACCAACTTGCTTCTATGAAAATTGTTTTTGATGATGAGTTGCAGGCTTTGATGCTACTTAGTTCTTTGCCTGAAAGTTGGGAGACTTTGGTTGTGACATTAGTAATTCGGCGCCCGATGGAGTTGTCACAATGGGCCAAGTCACCAATAGTTTGTTGAATGAAGAAACTAGAAGAAAATCAGCCGGTTCCTCTCATTCGGAAGCATTTGTTGTGAGAGGTCGAAGCAAAACAAGGGGGAGGAGTAAAACTCCTCATGGTCGTGATCAAAGCCGTGACAAATCAAAAGATGGTTCTTTTTCAAAGAAAGACATTGAGTGCTATTATTGCCATGAGAAAGGGCACATGAAGCGGGAATGCCGAAAGCTCAAGAATAAGGAGAAAAAGCGTGACAAAAGTGTGGGTAAGAAGCAAGAAGACACAACGGCAGTTACTACCGACGATCTCATGGTCGTTTGTGAAGATGATTGTATCAATTTTGTGGGTCAAGAGAGCAGTTGGGTGATTGATTCTGGTGCTTCTTTTCATGTGACTTCTCGAGTTGATTTCTTCACTACCTACACTGCAGGAGATTATGGTTCTGTTCGAATGGGTAATGAAGGCTTGTCCAAGATTATCGGCATGGGTGATGTTTGCTTCGAAACAAATTTGGGCTGCAAATTGTTGCTTAAAGATGTGAGGCATGTTCCTGACATTCGCCTCAATTTGATCTCTACTGGGAAGCTAGATGATGAAGGCTTCAACAACAAATTTGGTGATGGAATATGGAAGCTCACAAAAGGCTCTTTGGTGGTGGCTAAGTGCAAGAAGACTCATACACTTTATTCGATGCAAAGAAAAATTTGTAAAGGTGTTGTCAATGCACTTGAAGATAATACTTCTACTGAATTGTGGCACAAGCGACTTGGGCACATGAGTGAAAAGGCGCTACAAGTTTTGTTCAAGAAAGAGCTTCTACCCGATTTGAAAGGTACACATCTTAAAACTTGTGTTCATTGTTTGGCAGGTAAACAACATAGAGTTTTTTTTCATAAAAATGTTGCTTCTAGAAAAGAAAATGTTTTGGAGTTGATTCATTCGGATGTTTGTGGTCCTTTAAAAGTTAGAACACATGGTGGTGCACTTTATTTTGTTACTTTCATTGATGATTATTCAAGGAAAGTTTGCGCTTTTCTACTAAAAACTAAAGATCAAGTTCTAGAAGTATTTAAGCATTTTCAGGCCATGGTTGAAAGAGAAACAAGGCAGAAATTGAAGTGCATCCGATCAGACAATGGTGGTGAATACATTGGGCCATTTGATGAGTATTGTCGCAGCCAAGGTATTCGGCACCAAAAGACAGTTAAGAAGACTCCTCAACAAAATGGCGTTGCCGAGAGGATGAACCGCACCATTGTAGAAAGAATAAGGTGTTTGCTTTCACAAGCTAAATTGCCAAGATCCTTTTGGGGTGAGGCAATGAGTACAGCGGTTGACGTGATCAATTTGTCTCCTTTCTATCCTTTGAATGGTAATGTTCTTGAAAGAGTTTGGACTGGTAAAGATGTATCTTATGAGCACTTGAGAGTGTTTGGTTGCCGAGCTTTTGTTCACATTCCAAAGGATGAGAGGTCCAAGCTTAATAGTAAGTCAAGACAATGTATTTTTCTTGGCTATAGGCGTGATGAATTCGGGTATAGATTATGGGATCCGGTCGACAAGAAAGTCATTCGAAGCCGTGATGTTGTGTTTCTTGAAGACTTTACAATTGAAGACTTTGGTAAAGGTGATCAACCGGAGCCAAAAACTAGTGATCTCATTGACATGGATCCATCTCCTTCATCTTCAGTTGATGATGAAAATGGGGGAGATGTGCAGCCACCAATTGAAAATGTGGAGGATGATGCTAATCTTAATGAAGTTGACCCAGAAATTGAGGAAGAGCATCCAACTCAAGAACCGCCACCACAACTTGAGTTGAGGAAATCTACAAGGGACCGACAACCTTCAAGAAAGTATCCTCCCAATGAATTTGTGTTGATTTCTGATCAAGGGGAGCCGGAGAGCTACCAAGAAGCAATTGAGCATACAAAGAAAGGTGATTGGAAAAAGGCCATGGAAGAGGAGATGAACTCCTTACTTGAAAATCACACCTATGACTTAGTGAAGTTGCCTAAGAGGAGGAAAATTCTGAAAAATAAGTGGGTTTTCAAATTGAAGAATGATAGGAAGAATATGAGGTACAAAGCACGTCTTGTTGTGAAAGGCTTTGGGCAAAAGAAAGGTATTGACTTTGACGAGATTTTCTCACCGGTTGTAAAGATGTCTTCTATTCGGGTTGTACTTGGCATGGCTGCAAGTATGAACCTTGAAGTTGAGCAACTTGATGTGAAGACCGCATTTCTTCATGGTGATCTTGAAGAAGAAATTTACATGGAGCAACCGGAAGGTTTTGTGGAAAAAGGGAAAGAGAAATTTGTTTGCAAATTGAAGAAAAGTTTGTATGGCCTCAAGCAAGCTCCACGGCAATGGTACAAAAAATTTGACTCTTTCATAATGAATAATGGTTTTTCTAAAACCACTTCAGGCCATTGTGTGTTTGTGAAAAATTTTCCGGATGGTAAATTTATTATTCTTTTGCTTTATGTTGATGACATGCTAATTGTGGGTCAAGATTCTACCATGATAAACAGGTTACATGCTAATTGTGGGTCAAGATTCTACCATGATAAACAGGTTGAAGTTAGAGTTGAGTAAATCTTTTGCTATGAAAGATTTGGGGCCGGCAAAGCAAATACTTGGTATGAAAATTGTTCGTGATCGCAAAAAGGGACTGATTTGGTTGTCTCAAGAAAGCTACATTGAGAAAGTTCTTGAGAGGTTCAACATGAATAAAGCAAAGCCGGTTGGTTGTCCACTTGCAGGTCACTTCAAACTTAGTTCGAATCAATGTCCTATAAGTGAGAAAGACAAGGAAGAGATGCTGAAAGTTCCTTGTGCTTCAGCAATTAGTTCTTTGATGTACGCCATGGTTTGTACAAGGCCGGATATTGCTCACGCCGTTGGTGTGGTGAGTCGGTTTCTTTCTAATCCGGGTAAAGAACATTGGGCAGCGGTAAAATGGATTCTAAGGTATCTTCGAGGGACTTCGAAGGTGTGTTTGTGTTTTGGAGATGGTAAGCCGATGCTTGATGGGTTCACGGATTCTGACATGGCCGGTGATGTTGATTCTAGGAAATCTACTTCGGGGTATTTGATGACTTTTGCAGGGGGAGCTGTGGCATGGCAATCTAAATTACAAAAATGTGTTGCTCTCTCAACTACCGAAGCTGAATTTATTGCTATTACAGAAGCTTGCAAAGAAGGGTTATGGTTGAAGAAATTTTTGCAAGAGTTGGGTTTGAAGCAAGAAAAGTATGTGCTTTATTGTGATAGTCAAAGTGCTATTCACTTGAGTAAAAATTCTACTTTTCATTCGAGATCGAAACACATTGATGTGAGATACCATTGGATTCGTGATGTGTTAGATTCGAAATTGTTACAACTCGAAAAGGTTCACACAGATGATAATATTTCAGATATGTTGACAAAGACTTTGTCGAGGGACAAACATTTAAAGTGTCGAACTTTGGTGGGTATGGTTGATGTCTCCACCTAAGTCGGTAGGGGGAGAATTGTTGGGTATACCTCCTTATTGGAATGTGGGACCCAATTGGTTTATTAAAAGAATTCTACTTTGGCTTGGTTTAGTATAATATATTTTTATATATTATATTTGTGGAGGCCCAATTCAATTTGGATACAATTAGGGTTTGATTACAAAACCCTAGATTAACAATATATATATTGTTTTAGTGTGCTGTGCCGCAGATACAGAACAACATTGAAAACAAATTTGGTGGGTTTTTCAATTGGTGTTGATTGTGTAGTGTTTTTTGACTTGGTCAAATTCAATGCCTTGTTGCTGTTTTGGTTCGGTTGGCTGCTTTGGATTCGGCTATTTGGGTTAATTATTTTGGGTCTTCTTCAACTCTGGTTCTGAAGATTTTGGTTCATCTATTTGGTGAGGTCTTTCCTCTTGTTTATTTGTGATTATTTGGAATTCACCTAAGGGTGGTTTTGTGAGACCATTAGTGTCTCGTTTGTAATCGTTTGGAACTTATTTGGTTGATAGTGGAATCGGATTTCGATCCCGTGGACGTACCTCACATTGAGGGAACCACGTAAAAATTCTTGTGTTGCTTCTGATTTAATTTTTCCGCATTAGTTTTTATTCCCATTGATTGATTTACTTGTGGAGAATCACATCGATTTTCCCTAACAATTTTATCAATCGATTAAGCAAAGTAAGCAAATCCATTATTATAATAAATTTTATCACTTGATTAGGCAAATTAAGCAAATCTATCATTGTTATAACAAGTTTTATCACTGAATTAGACAAAGTAAGGAAATTCGTCATTATATAGCAAATTTTATCACTCAATTAGGCAAAGTAAGCAAATCTGTCATTGTATAGCAAATTTTATCACTGAATTAGCAAAAGTAAGCAAATGCATCATTGTATAGCAAATGAACATAAAGATATGATTATTATGAAGTTGAATATCACTCATAAATTAATACTGTATGGTACAGATTGAAAATAGCTTCAAGTCGAATTTTATAACTCAATTATAGTTATGAAAGAAGAAGGAAAGCAAATCCATCATTATAACAAATTTTATCACTCAATTAGAAAAATTAAGCAAATCTATCATTCTTATAGCAAATTTTCTCACTAATTTGGGCAAAGTAAGCAAATCTGGCATTGTATAGCAAATTTTATCATTGGATTAGCAAAAGTAAGCAAATCCATCATTGTATAGGAAATGAACATGAAGATGTGATTATTATGAAGTTGAATATCGCTCATAAATTAATACTGTATGGCACAGATTGAAAATAACTTCAAGTCGAATTGTATCACTCAATTATAGTTATGAGAGAAAAAGGGAGGCAAATTTATCATTATAACAAATTTTATCACTCAATTAGGAAAATTAAGCAAACCTACCAATCTTATAGGAAATTTTATCACTGAATTGGGCAAAGTAAGCAAATCTGTCATTATATATCAAATTTTATCACTGAATTAGCTAAAGTAAGCAAATCCATTATTGTATAGCAAATGAACATGAAGATGTGATTATTATGAAGTTGAATATCACTCGTAAATTAATATTGTATAATACACATTGAAAATAGCTTCAACTCAAATTTTATTACTCAATTATAGTTATGAAAGAAGAAGGGAAGCAAATCCATAGTTATGAAACAAGAAGAGAAGCAAATCCATCATTATAACAAATTTTATCACTCAATTAGGAAAATTAAGCAAACCTACCATTCTTATAACAAATTTTCTCACTGAATTGGGCAAAGTAAGCAAATCTGTTATTGTATATCAAATTTTATCACTGAATTAGCAAAAGTAAGCAAATCCATCATTGTATAGCAAATGAACATAAAGATGTGATTATTATGAAGTTGAATATCAATCATAAATTAATACACATTGAAAATAGCTTCAAGTCGAATTTTATAACTCAGTTATAGTTATGAAAGAAGAAGGGAAGGAAATCCATCATTATAACAAATTTTATCACTCAATTAAGAAAATTAAGCAAATCTATTATTCTTATAGCAAATTTTCTCACTGAATTGGGTAAAATAAGCAAATATGTTATTGTATAGCAAATGAACATGAAGATGTGATTATTGTGAAGTTGAATATCACTTAATTATAGTTATAAAAGAAGAACGGAAGATGAATACGACTCACGTTTGATTCGCATGTTTGTTGAAGATGAACTAAACAGGGAATATAGATCGAAACGGTGGAAGATTTGCAGGGGATCTATTCGAAATCAAAATATAGATCGAAACAGAGGTGATTTCTTTGGAAACGATGGGAGATTCGGGGAAAATCTCTTCGTTTGTTTCGATTTCCAAATTGCAAATTGCCTCAGAATGGTTTCCAAATCGCCTCAGAATAGTTTCCAAATCAGAACAATTGAGAAGAAGCATGTGTGTCACGCGCACAGGGGAGAGCTCGTGATATCTTCTTTGCTTCACGCGTGTGGTGTGACATTGAGGGGTAAAATTGGAAACTGAAATAAGGTAGGACTTGGTGGGTATTAATTTGTTTCCATGGGACCGGCTGGTAAGTCCCCCAAATTTCAATCCAGATTAAAGGATAAATCTGCCCTAACATTTGGGCCTAACTCTCCATGAAAAGTTATTTTATTCAAAAAATAGGATCCAGCACAAAGATGGCCAGTTCCAACCAATTGTGAAACTGGGCTATTCATTGGGCTTTTTTTCCAACCACATGTTGGGCCCCACTTAATTAGTTATGTCCAAACGATTATCTTTAACCTATATTCATCTTCATCATGCCTGTTGGCAAATGAACCTCCCGACAATCTCTGCTGGTGATGATGCCATGTGTTTGTTTTTTCCCCGCTCTATCTCTAACGTATTGGCTTCCAATGTTTGAGGTGAACATCCCTTCTCACAAGAGATCCCTTTGTCGGTCCCAATTCCACCAACATATAATTATTTAAAAACCATAATACATTCTCTCTTGAGTTGACATTCAAAAAATAGACATTAAAACCCTAAATATATGTTACTGTTCTAAATGTATGATGTACTTGTATCGGACACTCCACACTTCGGTATAGGCATGGGATATGTGCCTAACATATGTAGTTAAGGCATGTTAGCCTAGCAAACACATTAAGAAATTCAAGTTTCCCGTAAAACTATGCATAAAACCCTCATACTATGCATGCTAAAAACTCTCTAGCATTTTGTAAACACCATTTGAACTAAGAAAATAAAATAAGTATACATTAAGAAATATAAATATTTTGTCATGATCCTGCGTCCTTGGACATGTGAATTAGATGAATCAAACATTCAGACAAGTTTCATACCCGATACTTGTACCGGAGTCCATATAACATTTTCCCTAACAGAATATAATAATAAGAAAGAGTAAGTGGGAATCTTTTA
Source organism: Camellia granthamiana (assembly GCA_036172215.1). Taxonomy (NCBI): domain Eukaryota; kingdom Viridiplantae; phylum Streptophyta; class Magnoliopsida; order Ericales; family Theaceae; genus Camellia; species Camellia granthamiana. The sequence goes on from CM069911.1 coordinate 58,208,894, forward strand.
TTTTAAAAGATAAAACACTTTAAAAGGTGTATACACTTATTGTTCAAAATTACTATAACATAAAATAAAATAAAGGTGACTTGTTGGATCTAAGGTACAGAGGTAAAGAGAGGTTGAAATCAATTAAACTCAATAGTCTCAATAACTTCATGAACTGTAAAATGTCAATTGACGATTCACAATTGATTCTGTCTTAAAATAGATTTACTCATACATTCATATCAATTAGTGCATGAATTGTGAGTTGAATCGCGAATCGAATCATAAGATTCTAATAATAGAGGCTGGCACTATTCTTTTGAACAGAGTCAGTTCATAAAAACTATTACAGCATGAGTCAATACTGTTGCTGCTTGTGTTAATAATACTCTTGCCCCGTCAAGCAAACGAGTGAGGTTCAAACAATGAGTTGCTTTGAAGATAATGAAAACAAGAAATTAAGAGGGTTTTGTGAAAATATCAACAGCTTGCTCAGAAAAAAGGATTTTTTTTTGTTTTTTTATTTTTTTGATTGCCAACAACATAAAGAATATTATTAATGGAAAAGAAAAGTTACAAGAAACCAAAGGATAAGGAATCCTCTAAAAAAGAAGAAAAATCTGAAAGCAAAAGAGTAAGAACGCTTCCATCTACACATTACATACAACCCTCCAATCTCCAAAGATCAAGAACGAAGGAATCCCTCGAAAAGCAGAAAAAACTAAGGCCCAAAAAAATGACAAATAACAAACTCTATCGCATAAAGAATCAACATCCTCCATATTGTCCTCGAAATTCCTGTGTTTCACTCCAACCAAATGACACGAAAGATAGCGAAAAAGATGCAAAAACATAACACTTTCACCTTCTTATTGCAACCAAAACCTCTAAAAATCCATCAAGATCAAGCGGAAACAAGATTCCTGGACCACCCAATTGTCCTCTACCAACATTTATAATCTATTCCACAAATTCAAAGCCAAAGAATAATGCAAGAACAAATGATTCAATGACTCTTCCTCCTTGCATATAATACACCATTGATGCTAAAGAATGTGAGTTCATCTCCTAGTTTGCAACACATCATTAGTCATTTCAGTGTCCACAAAAAAACCTTGCCTTTAAGAGGCACAACTTTCCAGATTCTTTTATTATGAGAAAAAGGATGAAAACTTCGATTATCAATGATTGAGTCAAAAAAGAACTTACATGACAATAAACCCAAGGAATGAGGTGACCAAGGAAATGTCACAAACATCTGATCTCAAGGAACATCATCAAGGACAGGGAACAAAGATGCCAATTCATTATTACCATGATCATTAAGATTTCTAAAAAAGTTGAAATTCCAAGAGATCAGAGCCAAAAGGAAAACAGCCACTGAAGCAATGGACACATTAGAAGATTGATGCAAATGATACAAGTGTGGGAACAAAACATTAAAGAAGGTATCACCCACCCAAACATCCTTCAAAAACCAAATAGATTTTCCATTTCCCATTTTTAGTGGATAATAAGGAAGAGAAAAGAAGAATACTTGAAATCTAATAAGTATAGACACAAACACTATACACGCTGATTTCAGAAAAATGGGGACACAAAATAGCGGCGGCATGAAAATAAAAATATTTTTTATATATTTTATTTGCTATGTAGATTAATATTACATCCACAAATAATCAAAACTAATCAAACCTAATGCTAATTCAATATAATGAAAAAATTCCACTCTTAAGTAAACTCTTATTGTTTTTTGGAAGATTTATTAATTATTTAAATCTAAGAAAAAAATAATAAACATTTAACATCCAACCAAAAGAACTAATTAATTAATTAAAGGGACACACCACGTGGCATGTCCCACATGTGTCTCCGGGTCCAACACCACTACGACAAATGTTTTGGAGTGTCGCTGCTTCATAGCCTAAAACTGATTTCCAAGAGGAACAAAAGTTACCCAGATTGACCACAAAAGAGTTCCAATCATTAGCGTGAGCTCCATATTTGCTCTCAATAATTGAATGCCAAAGTGAATCATGCTCAATAGATAATATCCATAACCACTTGCTCCTTGCAACAATGTTTCCTAAAGCCAATTCCCTTTTTTCTTTTGGGAGAGAAACAGTCTCTTAATTCACCAAATGATCTCTCTTGCTTTCTTCTGAATCTAAACCTTCCCACAAAAAAATCTCTCATCATTTTTACAATTCTATATGCAATCCTGAACTAAGTCTTGAACAAGAACAAATAATAAATTGGGATGTTACACAAAACAGGCTACACCAAAGTATACCTACGTCCTTTATAAAAACAAGGCTCTCATCTACCCTTCTAGTCTTTTGCCAATCTTCTCTAAGACAAGAACCACAAAACACTTCTTTCTAGGATTATCCCCAACAGGTAGCCATACTTGAAAGGAAAGTGTGCAATTAGACATCCTAAAGTACCCGACACTCTTTGTAAGCAGTTTAGTTGAATATTGATTCCCACAATAGAATACTCATATTAACCTTAAATCAAGAGCAAATTAACAATCTTTGATTTCTCCTCCAATGTAAAAAATATGATATCATTAGCAAATTGTAAATGGGACATCGAGACGTGGTTTCTACCAAAAACAAAACCATCGACAAGGCCAACCACCTTTTCCCTATCAACCATCCTTCCCAACATGTCAGCAACCAATGTGAAAAGAAAGGGAGAAAAAGGATTACCTAGCCTGAGATCCTTTGGCACATTAAATCTTTTCCCTACCTTACAAGACCAAGTCAGAAATATTACAAGACAAGCGCTCATAGATTTATCTTCTCCATCTCTCTCTAATCCCTTTATATACAACACAAAATCCAAAAAAAAATTCCAATTCACATGGTCATATGCTTTCTCAAAGTCCATTTTAAATATTAAACCCTCGTCATTAGACCTTCTATATTCCTCAATTGCGTTGTTTGCAACTAATACAACCTCTAAAATCTAACGACTATCCACAAAAGCCTCGTGAGCTAAAGAAATAGTATCCTTCCACTCTCTCGCTCTGTCTCTGTCTCTTTCTCTCTCTCTCTTTCTCTCTCTCATAGCACTATAAGTTGTGAACCTTTTATCACAGCGGACGCTGGGGACAGCTAAGGTTGACGACAAGGGGAGTACGGCGAGTTAAGACGACGGGTAACACTCTTTCTGTCTCAATCTCTCTTTCTCTTTTTCTTTACGATTATCCCCAAATTTTTTGCACCAAAGTAACCAAAATATGGAGGCGTGTGTTTTGTATGATTATCAAACTAACCATAATCATATCTGGTTGTGTCACATGTTGAGGTTAATGGTGTCCATTACTTGGTCAATTTTAATGGTTTTCACATTTTATGATCAATCTGCTTTGACTTGTTTCTTCTTTGGTTAGTAATGGAAAGCAAGTTTGCATGGCAAACAATTTTGTTCCTTATTACTAGATTTTCTATTCTACAGACTCACTCATTCAGCCAAGAAGGTCAAAAAATGTAATAAATAGGAGTGGAGAATTCACAAAATAAATTAATAAATAAATAAATAAATAAAATTGAAGAAGAAGAAAAAAGAGATGCTCATTTGTCTGTCTCTAAATAATATACAGGTCAAAAAAGAACAAGAAAACTCAATGGAATAATTCATAGGCTTGCCATAGAGACATTTGAATCTCAAAATGAGTAGTAAGGGATCAAATTATTTGTCAAGTTTGTGTTTGTGTGTAAGAAATTGCTAGGTATAGAAGAGGTAAAAAGAGAAAGTTGAGAATGAACGAGAGAGAGAGAGAGAGAGAGAGAGAGTCAAGTAAACCCTCTCAAGCCATCCTTGTCCACAAAAACTGGTTTCAAAGCAAAGGTACGAGCAAGTCTATAAAAGGATGAGAGATTTATGTGAACCACAGTTATACTTGAACACAATCATGACTTGTTTCCTACCAACTTTTGACATTTTAGATGTAATAAAAGGCTTCATACTTCCATGAAGAGAAGATTGGAAGTAAATGATCAAGCAGGGATTGGGGTGTCTAATGATGTTCATTCACTAGTTGATGAAGTTGAAGGATATGGGCAATTAACATTTGATGAATGAGATTGCAACAATTACATTGAGAGAGTGAAAAAATTAAGGCTTGGGGTAGGAGGTGCCAAATTAATTCAAGATTATTTTTTAAGGATGAAAAAAAAAAATTCAAACTTCTTTTACGTGATAGACTTTGGTGATGATGGGCACATTAGGAATTTCTTTTGGGCGGATGCAAGAAGTAGGTCGACTTATGAAACATTTGGGGATGTTGTCACATTCGACACAACCTATCTCACGAACAAATATGATATGTCGCTTGCTCTGTTTATAGGAGTTAATCACCACAGGCAATCCATTTTGTTTGGGTGTTGGTTGTTATCTAGTGAGGACACTGATACATTTGTTTGGTTATTTAAATCATGGTTAAGTTGCATGTCAGGGCATCCTCCAAAAGCTATAATAATTTACCAGTATAGCACTATGCAAAATGCTATACAAATTGTCTTTCCAGAAGCTCAGCATCGATGGTGCTTATGGCACATAATGAAGAAAATTCTAGAGAAATTGAGAGGATATTCTCAATATGAACCCATAGAGTTGGCTTTGCAAAATGTAGTCTACAGCACTTTCACAAAAGATGAATTTGAGCACAATTGGAAAGTAATGATTTCAAACTTCAATCTTTATGATAATGAGTTAGGGGTATTATATAATGAGAGGCATCGGTGGGTTCCAATCTATGTTAAAGACATATTTTGGACTGGCATGTTAACCATGGAACAAAGTGAGAGCATGAATGTATTTTTTGATGGATATGTCAACTCAATTTGTTGAACAATATGACAATGCTTTGACGAGGAAGGTTGAGAAAGAGAAGAAAGTAGACTTTAAATCTCGGCACAAATTGTATGATTATCTAACTATGTATAGTATTGAGAAACAATTTCAGGAAGCCTACACCAATGCAAAATTCAAAGAAGTTCAAAGGGAATTTAAGAGATTAATTTACTGTCATCACTCGTTTGTCAAAGATGATGGATCAATTTGTATATATAATGTCAAGGAAGACGTCATACTTGGTGAGAAGTTGATGCATGTGAACTTTCTTGTTTACTTTAATTCAACTAAATATGAAGTCCAATGTACTTGTCGTTTGTTTGAGTTTAGGGGCATTATGTGCTCACTCACTCTTAGTGCTCATTACAAGACAAATGAACAAGGTTCCGGATAACTACATTCTACCACGATGGAGAAAGGATTTGAATCGGGGGTACAATGACTTGGGGGTTGCTTCCAATACACAGTTTCTTGATAGGATGCATAACATATTGGATGAAATTTTAGAAATTGCTTCCGACTGTGGAGAAAAAGGAAAATTATACTACTTGAGTTGGATGAAATCTATGTTCCCAGAAAACGCAAATACCCTAGCGAATTACGTATTGGTACGTCCATTCTGAAACACGGTACACTTTCATTCCAAAACGGTAAATTTAGTGATCCGAATCGATCCCTAAAGCTTTTCTAATATATTTCCTTAAATGTTACCTTAAGAGGAAAAAAATCAAATATAATGAATTAAAATCTAAGGTGACTTAAGTTTTGACAAGACAAAAACTTCAAAAATGAAATATATATATATATTACTGGATACCCAAAAGTTAAAAGAAAATTACTCTAGAAGTACCTTAAATTTGTAAGTGTAATATATACAAATCTACCCCTATCGTACTACATTTTAGAGCATGTGGCGTACCATGTTCCCGTTCCTGTTCCACGTACCGAAATGATCCATGTTCCAGGTAACATAGGATGAAATAAAGGATAGAGTATTAAAAGATTATTCAGGTTGCAAGAGTAATGTACCACCTTTTACTACTTCCTCAAAAAGTGCGAATGATAGCAATTCCATCGAAGCTTTACACAAGTATTTCTCTATGCATCTCTATATTCACATTCATATATTTCGTTTCAGTCTGTATATGAAAATATCTACATATATCATATATATGAATTACTATCTGTATATTATAGCTTTTCAGTAATGCCAGATGATGCTAGTCTTCTCATGATCTTACTTGACACAAACCCTTTGTTTTGAAGCACATCAAATGCCACTTCCCTCTCATTCTCCAGATTTTTTTTTGTACATAACTTTAAAACTCTATTTTCTTCTCTCTAGAAACACCCTAATATACCAATTCATGGATTGTCATCTTCAGTGTTCTATGCAGGTCGTGGCATTCTTGAATTCTGTTACCAGCTCAACCAAGTTGTGGTGATCACCACTGACTTCAACATCTGTGACTGTATCTATGATTTGTGTTAGGGAAAATATATGATTCCCCACAAGTAAATCAATCAATGGGAATAAAAACTAATACAGAAAAATTATATCAAAAGCAACACAAGAATTTTTACATGGTTCCCTCAATGTGAGGTACGTCCACAGGATCGAAATCTGATTCTACTATCAACCAAAGAGTTTCCAAACGATTACAAACGAGACACGAATGGTCTCACAAAATCACCCTTAGGTGAATTCCAAATAATCATAAATAAACAAGAGGAAAGACCTCACCAAAAAGACGAACAAAAATTTTCGAAACCAGAGTTGAAGAAAACCCAAAATAATAACCCAAATCAGCCGAATCCGAAGCAGCCAACCGAAGATCCACTAACACAATGTTTGAAAGCACCAATGAAATATTCCAAGCAACACATGGAACAAAGCACAGCCACCCAATTGATGTTATAGCAGCCGCACAACTAAATTTCTTTATCTCACGAATACTAAACAATATTTATATATTGTTAAATCTTGGTTTTGTTTTATCAAAACCCTAGTTGTTACCAAATTAAATTAGGTTTCCACAAGTTAGATGTAATATATTAAAATAGATTATAATCAATACCAAACCAAATTAAACTCTTTAATAAACCAATTGGGTTTCAAACTCCAATAAGGAGATATACCCCAACAATTTTCCCCCTATCGACTTAGGTGGAGACATCAACCATACCCGCCAAAGTTCGACACTTTAAATGTTTGTCCCTCGACAAAGTCTTAGTCAACATATCTGAAATATTATCATCTAAGTGAAGCTTTTCGAGTTGCAACAATTTCGAATCTAACACATCACGAATCCAATGGTATCTCACATCAATGTGTTTCGATCTCGAATGAAAAGTAGAATTTTTACTCAAATGAATAGCACTTTGACTATCACAATAAAGCACATACCTTTCTTGCTTCAAACCCAACTCTTGCAAAAATTTCTTCAACCATAACTCTTCTTTGCAAGCTTCCGTAATGGCAATAAATTCAGCTTCGGTAGTTGAGAGAGCTATATATTTTTGTAATTTAGATTGCCATGCCACAGCTCCCCCAGCAAATGTTATCAAATACCCCGAAGTAGATTTCCTAAAATCAACATCACCGGCCATGTCAGAATCTGTGAACCCATCAAGCATCGGCTTACCATCCCCAAAACACAAACACACCTTCGAAGTCCCTCGAAGATATCTTAGAATCCATTTAACCACTGCCCAATGTTCTTTACCCGAATTAGAGAGAAATCAACTCACCACACCAACGGCGTGAGCAATATTTGGTCTTGCACAAACCATAGCGTACATCAAAGAACCAACTACTAAAGCATAAGGAATTTTCAACATCTCTTCTTTGTCTTTCTCACTTGTAGGACATTGATTCGAACTAAGCTTAAAGTAACCCGCAAGTGGACAACCAACCGGCTTTGCTTTATCCATGTTGAACCTCTCTAGAACTTTCTCAATGTAACTTTCTTGAGACAACCAAATCAGCTCCTCTTTGCGATCACGAACAATTTTCATACCAAGTATTTGCTTTGCCGGTCCCAAATCTTTCATAGCAAATGACTTGCTCAACTCCAATTTCAACTTGTTAATCATAGTAGAATCTTGACCCACAATTAACATGTCATCAACATAAAGCAAAAGAATAATAAATTTAGAAATTTTTCACAAATACACAATGGTCTGAAGTGGTTTTAGAAAAATCATTATTCATCATGAAAGAGTCAAATTTTTGATACCATTGCCGCAGAGCTTGCTTGAGACCATACAAACTTTTCTTCAATTTGCAAACAAATTTCTCTTGCCCTTTCTCTACAAAACCTTCCGATTGCTCCATATAAATTTCTTCTTCAAGATCACCATGAAGAAATGCAGTCTTCACATCAAGTTGTTCAACTTCAAGGTTCATACTTGCAGCCATGCCAAGTACAACCCGAATAGAAGACATCTTTACAACCGACGAGAAAATCTCATTAAAGTCAATACCTGTCTTTTGCCCAAAACCTCTCACAACAAGGCGTGCTTTGTACCTTAAATTCTTGCCATCATTCTTCAATTTGAAAACCCACTTATTTTTTAGAATTTTCCTCCCCTTAGGCAACTTTACTAAATCATAAGTGTGATTTTCAAGCAAGGAATTCAATTCCTCTTCCATGGCCTTTTTTCAATCATCTTTCTTTGCATGCTCAATTGCTTCTTGGTAGCTCTCGGGCTCTCCTTGATCGGATATCAATACAAATTCATTGGGAGGATACTTTCTTGAAGGTTGTCGGTCCCTTATAGATTTCCTCAACTCAAGTTGTAGTGGCGATTTTTGAGTTGGATGCTCTTTCTCAATGTCTGGCTCAACTTCATTAGAATTAGTATCATCCTCTACATATTCAATAGGTGACTGCATATCTCCCCCATTTTCATCATCAACTGAAAATGAAGAAGATTGATCCATGTCAATGAGATCACTAGTTTTTGGCTTCAGTTGATCACCTTTACCAAAGTCTTCAATTGTTTGGTCTTCAAGAAACACAACATCACGGCTTCAAATGACTTTCTTGTCGACCGGATCCCACAATCTATACCCAAATTCATCACGCCCATAGCCAAGAAAAATACATTGTCTTGACTTACTAGCTTGGACCTCTCATCCTTTGGAATGTGAACAAAAGCTCAGCAACCAAACACTCTCAAGTGCTCATAAGACACATCTTCGCCGATCCAAACTCTTTCTGGAACATCACCATTCAAAGGATAGAAACGAGACAAATTGATTACGTCAACTGCTGTCCTCATTACCTCACCCCAAAAGGATCTTAGTAATTTAGCTTGTGAAAGCAAACACCTTATTCTTTCCACAAGGGTGGGGTTCATCCTCTCGGCAATGCCATTTTGTTGAGGAGTCTTCTTAACTGTCTTTTGGTGCTGAATACCTTAGCTACGACAATACTCATCAAATGGCCCAATGTATTCACCACCATTGTCTAATCGAATGCACTTCAATTTCTGCTCTATTTCTCTTTTAACCATGGCCTGAAAATGCTTAAATACTTCTAGAACTTGATCTTTAGTTTTTAGTATAAAAGTCCAAACTTTCCTTGAATAATCATCAATGAAAGTAACAAAATAAAGTGCACCATTATGTATTCTAACTTTCAAAGGACCACATACATCCGAATGAATCAACTCCAAAACATTTTCTTTTCTAGAAGCAACATTTTTATCAAAAAAAACTCTATATTGTTTACCCGCCAAACAATGAACGCAAGTTTTAAGATGTGTACCTTTCAAACTAGGTAAAAGCTCTTTCTTAAACAAAACTTGTAGCCCCTTTTTAGTCATATGGCCAAGCCGCTTGTGCCATAATTCGATAGAAGTATCATCTTCAAATGCATTGACAACACCTTTACAAATTTTACCTTACATCGAATAAAGTGTATGAGTCTTCTTGCACTTAGCCACCACCAAAGAACCCTTTGTGAGCTTCCATATTCCATCACTAAATTTGTTGTTGAACCCTTGATCATCTAGCTTCCCGGTAGAGATCAAATTGAAGCAAATGTCAGGAACATGCCTCACATCTTTAAGTAACAACTTGCAGCCCAAATTTGTTTCCAAGCAAACATCACCCATGCCAATAATCTTGGACAAACCTTCATTACTCATTCGAATAGAACCATAATCTCCTTTGGTGTAGGTAGTGAAGAAATCAACATGAGAAGTCACACGAAAAGAAGCACCGGAATCAATCACCCAATTGCTCTATTGGCCAACAAAATTGATACAATCATCTTCACAAACGACCATGAGATCACCATTGGTAATAACCGCCGTTGTGTCTTCTTGCTTCTTATCCACACTTTTGTCACGCCTTTTCTCCTTGTTCTTGAGTTTTCAGAATTCTCGCTTCATGTGCCCTTTCTCATGGCAGTAATAGCACTCAATGTCTTTCTTTGAAAAAGAATCATCTTTTGATTTGTCACGGCTTTGATCAAGACCATGAGGAGTCTTACTCCTCCCCCTTGTTTTGCTTCGGCCTCTCACAACAAATGCTTTCGAATGAGAGGAACCCGCTGATTTTCTTCTAGTTTCTTCATTTAACAAGCTACTAGTGACTTGGCCTATTGTGACAACTCCATCGGGCGCTGAATTACTAACTGTCACAACCAAAATCTCCTAACTTTCGGGTAAAGAACTAAGTAGCATCAAAGCCTGCAACTCATCATCAAAAACAATTTTCATAGAAGCAAGTTGGTTAACAATACTCTTTAGTTCATTCACATGTTTCGGAATAAGGCTGCCCTCTTTATATTTTAAATTAACCAACTTACAAAACAAAAAGCTTTATTTGTGGCTGATTTCCTATCATAAAGGCTTTCTAATTTTTTTCATAAATCATGTACTGAAGTTTCAGTAGCAACATGCTGAAACACACTGTCATCAATCCATTGACGGATAACACCAACGGCTTTTCGATTAAGTCTCTTTCATTCATCATCTTTCATATCATCAGGTTTGCCACTATCACCCTCAATAGACCCATAAAAATCTTTACAAAATAATAGGTCCTCCATTTTAGTTTTCCAAGTTACCCAATTACTTCCATTGAAGCTAGACATGCGACCCATATTCTCCTCCATTGATTTACACAAATAAATAAACTCAAATAAACCGTAAGCTCTGATACCAGTTGTTAGGGAAAATATATGATTCCCCATAAGTAAGTCAATCAATGGGAATAAAAACTAATGCGGAAAAATTAAATCAAAAGCAACACAAGAATTTTTACGTGGTTTCCTTAATATGAGGTACATCTACGGGATCGAAATCCAATTCCACTATCAACCAAAGAGTTTCCAAACAATTACAAACGAGACACGAATGGTCTTACAAAATCACCCTTAGGTGAATTCCAAATAATCACAAATAAACAAGAGGAAAGACCTTACCAAAAAGACGAACAAAAATCTTCAAAACCAGAGTTGAAGGAGACCCAAAATAATAACCCAAATCAGCAGAATCTGAAGCAACCAACCGAAGATCCACTAACACAATGTTTGAAAGCACCAATGAAATATTCCAAGCAACACATGGAACAAAACACAGCCACCGAATTGATGTCATAGCAGCCGCACAACTAAATTTCTTTATCTCACGAAAACTAAACAATATTTATATATTGTTAAATCTTGGTTTTGTTTTATCAAAACCCTAGTTGTTACTAAATTAAATTGGATTTCCACAAGTTAGATATAATATACTAAAATATATTTTAATCAATACCAAACCAAATTAAACTCTTTAATAAACCAATTGAGTTTCAAACTCCAATAAAGAGATATACCCCAACAATTCGTTAGCGGTAGGGCAGTGCCAAATTAGAGGGCAGAGAGTTTGTTGCTGAAATTGGAGGAGTTTGTGGTTAAAGACCAGCAACTGAACAAAAACAACTTGGTTGATGAGATTGGGTCATCACTGCTACCTGGGTCTTTATCAATGACCCTTTGTTTTATCCTTAGCAGTGATTAACATTGATTTACGTAAAATTATTGTTCAATTTAATTTGGTGAAATAGATATACAGGGGGTGTTTTCTTCAGGGCCACTTCATCCTCGAGTGAGTGTTTAATACTTTTTGCATGGTTAAACAAGTATGCTGGCTAAAGTTAGTTGCCTGATTGATCCATGATCCATCAATGTCTACTCATGTTTTGTTGGGAATTAACATATTGTGATATGCTTCCATTTGGACCTTGTGGTGATATCCTAGCAATGTATATATTTTCCTGCCTTTCTTTTTTTTTTTCCCCTTCCCTAACATGGACTCTAATCATGCAATTATTTATAATTTGCCATGTTTGTTTGAGTTCTCTAACCGGCTTGTGGCTGTCAAATTCTACCCAGTCTATCAGAATACGGAGTGAATTACTCATATTTTTGTAATATGAAATATAAGCATGCGGATAGATCTATTTAGAAAACGTTTTTTATACCCCTAGGCCATGTTTGTTTAGGCAAACTGGATTAGGTTGGATTAGCATTCCCATGACTAATAGTTCTAAGATTATGAATTCATTTGGATTGTATATCTTATCCTATGTTTGGATTGGGTTAGGATTATAAGGAGGGACTAATAATCTAGACTTTGGCTTAGTCTTCCAATTTACATCCCACCCCTATTTGTGGGATTAAATAGTCCATCATATGTGGGATACTATATCCGGATAAATTGTTAGTCCGTACTTCAATTGTTTAACCAAATATTTGATTAATAATTTTATTGGACTATTAATCCAATCCCAAATTCATCTCCACCCAAACAAACATGACCCTAAGGTGTGTTTGTTTGGACGGACTGGATAAGGGGGATTGGAATTCACCAGACTGTTAATCCTAGGATATATTGTCCCCGGACTATTTAGTTGGAATAGATTTGTAACCTATGTTTGTTTAGTCATGGGATTAGATGTCTCGATTGGACTATTCTATTGAATCCTATGTTTGTTTGGGATATTATAGAGAATGATAAATGCTCAAATCACTAATTTATCCTTTTCAATTATTTACTAAGTAATAGTAATATTAAACATATCTTTAATATTTTAATTATTTTTAGCTAGATTAAATAAAAATTTATTTTATTTAATTTTTTGCAAAATTAAATAACTTTATTTTTAAAAAAATAAATAAAATAAATAAATAAAATATCAATAAAAATATATGTTATTTTTTAATTAAAATTTTAAATAAATTTATTTTAAAAAGTAATAATACTTAAATAAAACATATATTAAAATTTAAGTAATGAAATTAAATAAAACATAAACAAAATTTTAAAATAAAACATTAATAAAATATCTATAAAAAATTATTTTAAAAATTAAATAAATAAAACATCAATAAAAATTAAATAAAATTATTTTATTTTTAAATTAAGACATTTAAATTTTATTAAATTTTACTAAATATAATACATAATTAAATAGTAGAGGGTCAAAATAGTCATTTCATCACCTAATCCCATATCCCCCTTATCCCCCATTTGTGTCCCACCCTCCATGGGACACAATAGTCCAACATATTTGGAACTAATAGTCTAGATGGACTATTAATCCAGAACAAAAATTTTGAACCAAACAACGGACTATTAGTCCGGAGGGACTATTAGTCCAATCCCATGACTCAATCTCTCAAAACAAACACCACCCTAAAGAATAATTGTCAGTCTCAAGTATGTTATTGCTCTTAACAAATTTCTTATGTGGTGAAGAACAACCACTTATTGTGTTTGTGTATATCACGCGGCAATCTTTTTCAATCCAAGCCTCTATGTTTGAAAGTTTTGATAGGAAAATTTTCGCATATTGATTTCATGACTGTATTGGGGAAATATAGCATGTTTATATTGGATGAGAAAATTTAACCATGGCAACAGTGAAAGATGATCTTAACCATGGCAATGGATCGAAGTTCCCGTAAGGGTGTTTATCACGCAAGACGAAATTGATAATCCGGAAGCAAACGGAGTGTTTATATATATATTGTTTCTAGTTTTTTTTGGAAGTAAATCATAAGACCTATTGCTCCAACTATTTATAAGTATTTTGATAACCTTTGCCAAAAGTCATCATGATGTATGGGAATAGATACAATGCTATGAAGCATTGTGTCTCTTTGTGTTTAAATTCAAACACCAAAATACTTCCAGATTATTCAACATCTTACAGGAAGGTTTACTGATCACCAAAAGAAGATTATGATATGGTGTGAGAGGTTTCACCATATTATGGTGTGATCACCACTCATATCTTCATCTCCCACTTGATCACATTATAATATTGGTGATAAAACCTGAGTTGGGCATGTTAACCTTGGTATCAAAATTTTGCCTCATGCCAACTTTCATCTATGAAATTACCTCATAGATCGACATCTGATTGTGACTTGGCCATACGTGCGCATGTTTTTGTCACCAATCTGACCGCACCCGTACGAATGTGTTCTCCCACTGTCAACACATTCCAGATGACTTCAATTCACTATATAACAAGTGAACGGCATCAATTTTCAGTGATGGGTTCATAATCCATACCCAATCACCATTGACGACTTCAGTCGTACACATTTTTCATGTGTCGACCTACACTGAAATTATTGTTAAGTACTTCCTTTAAGACCCATTCCTGAAGGTTTTCCTTAACACACCTTATCAATAACTTTTTGTTGATCAAGCAGACAATATCATCTAGTTAGCACATTGCATATTATGGACTTTACATCTCATGCTAACTATGATATCCGTGCCTTGTCAGTTCCTCTATCTTATTACCTGACCAAACATATGTTTCCATGCAAGATAGAGTCGCAAAACTTCGGTTATCTAGACGTCCCAGAGTCATCCGACTATGCTCTTATATAAGTAACTAAACCACCTAACTAGGTATTTTTCAATCCCATATTAGCTACATGTTCTCTGAATTTTTCCAGAGACAACCCTTTGGTCATAGGGTCCGCCACCATCTCATCTGAGGGTATATAGTTGACTTTAATTTCACCTCTCTCCACTATGTCCTGAATATAGTGGTAACTAACATCAATATGTTTTCCCTTAGAGCTATTTGCTCCACTTTTTATTAATGAGATGGCAGACTGATTGTCACAAAACATACTGACCGATCTGACAGGTAAACCTAATTATAAACTGTCAACAAATCGTTTTATCCATACCGCATTACTAACAGTTGTGCTGCAAGCTATGTATTCAGCTTCCATAGTATACTTTGCAACACAACTCTGTTTCTTACTTAACCAAAAAACAGCTATTCCACCAAACAAGAACACATGACCACTAGTAGATTTTCTGTCATCTACATTTCCTGCAAAATCCGCGTCAGTGTATCCTTTTATGTCTAGATCATACAAACCAAAACATAACTTCAAATTTTTAGTGCCTTTTAAATATCTGAATATTCTTTTGATTGCTTGCCAATGTTCCTTACCTGGATTGGATTGAAACCGACTTACCAATCCGACTGCATGACAGATGTCAGGTCTAGTGCTTGTCATGGCATACATTAGGCTGCCTGAGCATACAGAACATTTCTCATTTCCTCAATGTTAGACTTAGTTTGAGGACTCATACTTTTACTAAGACTTTGTCCCTTGCAAACAGGCGTACTTAAAGAATTACAGTTATCCATATTAAATCTTTTGAGCACCTTGTCTAGATATTTATTTTGATCTAGATATAATAATTTTGAATTTCTATCTCTTGAAATTCTAATTCCTAGAACATAGGTTGCAAGACCCATGTCTTTCATTTCAAATCTAGATGCCAAGAAATTTTTGGTTTTTATAATCATATCTGGACAATTTCCTGCTAACAATATGTCATCCACGTATAAAGACAATATTGCTAACTTGTCATCATTTTTCCAGATATAAACACAGTGATCTAATGGACTTACAACATAGCCCATTTCTAAAATGGCTTGGTGGAATTTCAAGTACCATTGTCTTGAAGAATGTTTAAGTCCATATAGAGATTTCTTCAACTTGTAGACTTTATCCTCGTTGCCTTGGTTCTGGAAACCATCAGGTTGCATCATATAAATTTCCTCTTTTAATTCTCCATTGAGAAAAGTTGTTTTAACATCTAATTGATGCAATTCCAAATCCATCCTAGCGACTACCGCCATTAGAATTCTTATTGAGGCAAATTTTGCAACAAGAGAATATGTATCTACGAAGTATATTCCAGGTTGTTGAGTGAAACCCTTGGCTACTAACCTGGCCTTGTATTTCTCCAAACTTCTATCTACTTTGAATTTCTTTCTAAGAACCCATTTGTAACCAATGGCTTTTCTTCCATTTGGGAGATCAGTTAATTCCCAAACATCATTTTTCTTGATCGAGTCAAGTTCTTCATTCATTGCCTCAAGCCATTGTGTAGCATCATTGCTACTCATTGCTTCATTATAACTAGTAGGATCATCTACTAAGTTATTAAGTTCTTCAAAACCGTAGATGGACGTCTTGCTCTCTTACTCCCACTTATCTCAGAATTCAAAGTAAGGAAAACAACATCATGTAATTTGCGTTTGCTCCCACTATTAGATGGTTCAGGGAGAATATGTGGACTGTGTGACAAAGAAGGAAGAGAAGAATCCTGAGATACGTCAGAGAACAATTCAATTTGTTCAATAGGAGTAACAAGATCAATGGATTCAAGAAAAATAGCATCTCGACTTTCTATCAATCCACGTTCGGGATGGTAAAAACGATAACCACTCTCATTTTCGACAAAACCAATAAACTTGCATTCCCAAGTTTTGTTTCCCAATTTATCCCTTAAAGGTTTGGGAATAAGTACACGTGCCTTACATCCCCAAACTTTGAGATTTTGAACATTAGGTTTAGTTCCATGCCAGCATTGGTGAGGAGTTAGAGGTTTGGCTTTTGTTTCGACTCTATTTAATATGTACGCAGCGGTGGACAAGGCTTCTCCCCAAAAATGAATAGGAAGATCAGCATGAGCCATCATAGACCTTGTCATTTCCATGAAAGTACGATTTCGTCTTTCTGCGACCCCATTTTGTTGTGGTGTATATGGCATTGTAAACAAATGTTTTATGCCATTCTCCTTGCAGAAAAAATCCATGGCTTCATATTCACCACCTCTATCATTATTCAAGTGTTTAATGGACCGACCAAGTTGTTTTTCTACCTCTAATTTATATTCCTTAAATTTTTCAAGTGCTTCTGATTTGTGTTTAAGAAGGTAGATATGTCCATATCTTGAATAATCATCAGTGAAAGTAATAAAGTATTCCATGCCTCGATGAGTTTTAGTTCTTAATGGGCCACAAATGTCCGAATGAATTATTTCGAGTAAGTCCGATGATTTCCAATGTTTGAAAAATGGCTTGCTAGTTATTTTGCCTTTGATACATGGCTTACATATATCAAAATCATCGGAGCATACTTTAGGCAATAAGCCACTTTAAAACATTCGAGACATTTTATTTTTATTAATGTGACCTAACCTTAAATGCCATAAATAAGAACTATTACTAGTAGAAACATGCAAATAATCATAAATACATACTTTATTATCAATAGGAAGAGAGTACATGTCATTCACTCTTACACCTTTCACTAATACACTTCATTTCTTAATCAATACTGTGTTAAACCTAAAAGTAATCTCAAAACCTTTTTGAGTTAACACCGGAACTGAAATTAAATTTCGCCGAATGTTAGGTACATAAAGCACATCATGAAGCACAATAGAAGTTCCATTAATAGAGAATTAACAGTTGTCGATGCCCAAAACATCACTATAGGAGTTGTTGCCCATGTAGATTCTATGTTCACTAACCTTCTTTTCAGTAAACTCCACGAACATGTCTTTATTTTGCACAATATGCCTAGTTGCAGCAGAATCAATCCACCATGAATTTGATGAAGGTTCAAGCACCATTGCTTCAGAAACTGTCATGGCAACAGGATTATGCTCCTTTGTCTGTTTCTTTTGAGGACAATTGGCTTTGATATGACCTTTTTTACCGCACTTGTAACATGGACCAATTTGATGCTTGTGATGTTATTATTTTTGCCATTCTTGTGGTTTCTTCCATCCTTTCTGAAATCCCTTCTTCCATTTTTTCTTGAAAAAAAATCGTCTTTTTCTTGTTGAATGGAGTGTGAGTATTATTCTGTGGTTGTGGTGAAGATTGTGCCATCAACAAGTTAGAAGACAATCCTTCTTTACGCCTGCGCTTCATTCTTTCTTCTTCCAAAACTAAGAGTACAGGCAATGTTACCAGTGAAATCTCTCGTCCGCTATGAGTTAAAGATGTGATAACATGATCCCAAGACAATGGAAGACTATTACGTATGGTAGTTACTTGCATCTTGTCCGACAAAGAGTGATCAGCATTGGATAATTCTTTAGCAATTAATTCCATTTGATTAACATGATCACCAACACTATCATTATCACTCATACGAGTGTTATTATATTTGTCCAAGAGCAATTGAATTTGAGTATCCGATCGAACTCCATACTTACTTTCTAGTACTTCCATTAGTTGTCTTGCAGTTTCATGTTCTTCAAAAAGCAGAATAATGTTATCTTTCATGTTATGTAACATAGTTGTCGTTGCCTTTGTCATTGCATCATCTTCTATCCATTTAGTTTGGAACCAACTAGAATCATCATCTGGTTTAGAAGTGGATAAAGTATGCAATGTTTTCTCATGTGTAAAAAGATAAGAAATGTGGCATTTACATGCTCGAAAATTATTTCCATTAAGCATCTCGATTCTCAAAGAATCCATTGTATTTTTAATAGCCATATTAAAAACAAAATGTGTTACTATGAAAATTCAAATGTGAATATGAAAATTCAAATGTGAATATTACAATACTAAATTAAAGATAAAAATAAGCAAAATTAAAAACAACAATAATAAGGAAAAGCCTTGTAACTATTGAATCAGCCCCAGTGATGAAAATGATGTGAAGGAATAGAACGGTACTGTTGCCTTGGGTAAGAAGAATGATGAAAACCCAAAGGCCTAGTAAACCCAATACTTTGCTTATGAGTATTGTAACAATAGTTACGAGCCCAAGGAACACAATGGTGCCTTTTAAACAATGTTTCTTTGGATGTTTTCCTTGGTAACACCCTTGAATAGCCTCCTCCTCGAATTTTGTTTTCAGAAAATTTAGTACAACGATCCACGAAAAAATTCTTAGAAGAATTCTGGAAATTTTGGCTTTTGAATGACTGAAAACGGCCTTGAAATGAGCAAGAACAAGCCAGAAAACCGTTTGGACCAAGCTACTGCCGGTCTAAGTACTGTACTGGATCGATTTGGACCGGCTGAGACCGAACCGGCGCGAACCGCTGGTCAACGCACGGGTCAACACGCGGATCAGTGCACAGGTTAGAACGCGAGTCAGGCGAAGCAGACGGACGCGGGTCCGGGCGAGGTGAGTGGGGTGCTGGGGCGACGCGTAGATCTGAATGCGCGCTAGGCTACAGCGTTGGACTGCTGAGCTGGTCTGCGCACTGGGCTGGCTGCGTTTCTGGGCCGCTGGGCTGCTGGGTCACGCCTATGGCTATGGGCTGCACCTGGACTTTTGGGCTGAAGAAAATTCTTTTAAATTTTGCAGCCCAAAGGAATTGATTTCCTTGCAGTGATTCTTATTTTTGGGCCTTTTCTTTTAATTTTTGAATTCAGCCCAAGGGAATTTAAATTCAACTCAGATGCTGCAACGGCTCCAAAGGTATTATTCCGGTCGTCTTCTTCGGCAACTGGAGTCGAAGACCACAGACTAAAATTCAAATTTTGAGGATCAAATCTTCGTCGTTTTTCACAACGAATTTCACCGTTTTGATCAAAATTCTAAGAAGAACAAGATGGTACCAATTTGGAGACACAATCAGAACCGAAAAATATTTTATAAAATTGTTTCCAATGATACAATTTGGACTCACTTTCGGCAAGGTTTGAAACAATAGCACCACCAACAGTTATTTTCTTCAGATAGTTTTCTGGAAATACAATACGTTGGTGATGATTAAATAAACAAATGGAATTAACCAAAGCCGAAGATTGATAATCGATTATACTCTGAATTTTCGGTAAAAACTTTTCAAAAAATTTTTGTTCTTCCGAACTGTAATTCGACATCTGCGATTATGTGTACAAACTTGCTCTGATACCATTGAAAGATGATCTTAACAATGGCAATGGATCGAAGTTCCCGTGAGGGTGTTTATCACGCAAGACGGAATTGATAATCTGGAAGCAAATGAAGTGTTTATATATATACTGTTTCTAGTTTTTTTTGGAAGTAAATCATAAGACCTATTGCTCCAACTATTTATAAGTATTTTGATAACCTTTGCCAAGAGTCATCATGATATATGGGAATAGATACAATGCTATGAAGCATTGTGTCTCTTTGTGTTTAAATTCAAACACCAAAATACTTCCAGATTATTCAACATCTTGCGGGAAGGTTTACTGATCACCAAAAGAAGATTATGATATAGTGTGAGAGGTTTCACCATATTATGGTGTGATCACCACTCATATCTTCAAACAGCAGCCCCAATGCATGTAGCTATATAAGTAAGATTTGATTGATTCATGTCTCTTTGAATGTGTTATTTTTGTAGATGTTGCAACATTGTATTCATTATTGGCTCTCTGCTACCTCAAATATCTTCTCTAATGAAGTTTCTAATATGATGGCAGATATAGTGTTTGCATAGATCCACAGATGGACTGGACAGTATGTTTTATGCTCTTCTTTCTGCAGTAACTACAGTTTCTTCTTGATGATGTTTTGCTCTTATATGTTTTCTTCCTCACAGATATGTTGCAATCACGAATGCAATATTCTCAGCTCAACATCAATGGTATCGTGCAATGTAGACTTTTAGTATTTTTATTCCCCATATCATACACATCAATTTTTTTTTTTAAGTGGATTAGAAACTCAATTGTTTTTATTGTTTTGCTTTTAATTAATATTTATGTTAGTGTTGGTTCTGTACTTGGTTTTTGATTGTGCTTTATGGGGTTTCTCTTGCCAAGTTCTAGGTACAAAAACTCTTTTAGGTGAACATGAAAGCATAGAATTGTCTATAGTTTTCTTTTGTTGTTATCATTGTTACTGTCTGCTTCTGTTCCCGCAATTATTCCATTGGGCTCATAAAATACACTTCTATTTATCATTAATGTGTGAAAATAAAGATCTCTGTTCTTTAATTCAGTAACACAACTTTTAGTGTAACCAGGCCTTAGTTTTGTATTTTCTAAATTTATGATATGAACCTTCTGTTTATTGGTGATTTGATTTGGGAATTTTGACTTAATAGGAATTGGTGTTATTTGGTCACGTAACATAACCACTGCTATTGGTTGGGCATACCAATTTAGTTCATAAGAGTTGATGCTTTTATACCATACTGTGTATTTAATTTTGAAATGACTTTTCAATGTTCTTCACAATTGTAAAATGATAAGGATAAAGGGAATTTGGTAATTTAAAATATTTAGTATTATGTCGGACATTAAGAACCCGGTATGGTGTTAAACTAATTTTTCAATTTAATAGGATTAGTTTGTTTGTTGCCTTACGCTATGTTTGGTTGAGGGATTTATGAAGGAATTTGAAAAGAGAAGCGGAAAAGATAGGTGAATAAAATGTAAGTAAATATAGTTTCACACACATTTTTCCTTTTTCTTTTCCTTTCCCTTTCCAAATCTCTTCTCAAATCGTCCAACCAAACATAATCTTAAAGTATTAGGTATATTTTGGGGTCATTTTTAAAGCAATTTAATGAAAAACAATGTACAAAAATCTCTACTATAGTATTCCAGGTTTAAAACAATTAACCATGTTATTATTACTAATTTGCAATAGAAATCAGTATGTCTGAATGCTAAACATTGGAACTTCCCTCTGTCATAGAGTTGCATCTTCCCAAAATCCTGCATTATATAAGTTTCCATCTAATAATAGGCTACGGAATACGAGCAAATTCTATGGCACAGAAGTTTTTTAGTTATTATTATTGCTCCCCTTTGTAGCTTAATGTTAACCTTCAAAATGAATTTCAGTAAACTAAACTAGGTATTGGTGACGATACCATAGTTGTTCTGAATGCCATGCTATAGCAACAAAAGTGTCTGAAAGTTACCGCCTCTTATCTTTGAAGCTAGCATTCTGTAATAGAATTATATGTTCAATATGCACTGTAATGGTCCATTTCGTTGCAGTTATGATGCAGCCAATACTCATTTGTTCCGAAAATAATAACCTATATATGCAGCAGCTTTTTTTTTTTTTTTTTTTTTAAAAAAAATTTAACAAGAACCTATGTAGTAGCTTTTGTCAAAGAAATTAGAAGCACTTCTTCTGAAAACTATATTTTGTATGGTTTATGGGTTTAGGGTTGATGTTCCAATTTTTGTTAGTCATGGGATCTTCTTTTCCCCTTTATAATTCTTCTATTCCTCTTAATTTTGTTCGCATTTTTAAAAAAAAAACATTAAATTTGTTAAATTTGAATAAAATATAGGATAAATTATAATCACTTCGCTTGCGGTTCCTGATAATTACACTGGCTTCCTCTCATTTTTCTAAAATTACATTGACCTTCCTTGTGTCTAATGGCATTAATGGAAGGGTTAGTTTAACAATTTTAATATTAGAAAAATTAATTATTAAATTTGTGGTAATCAACACCATAAATGTTATACCTTGTATATGATATACATAAAATGATGTGTATTTTAGAATAATCTATTGTTATGATAAAAGTGATGATGAAACAAATTAAAAAAATTAATTTAAAATTACAAAAAAAATTCCAGGGTTTGACCCTTGTAATAAAATAAATCATGAATTTTTAATTTTGTCAATTTAAACCATACACTTTTGATTTGTTTTTAAGCTAAACTATCTACCTATTTTTGTAAGTAAAATCGATGGAAAATGGGTATTTTAGTCATAAATTCAATGAGAAATGATATTTTAGATATTTTATGTATATATATATTGAGTTTAGTAACTAAAATATTCTTTTTTCGTTGATTTTACTGAACAAAAATTCATGAATGGTTTAGATTAAAAACAAATCAAAATATTAGAGTTTAAATTGATAAAATTAAAAACTCAGAATTTATTTTGTTAAAAAACTCGAACTTTGAGATTTTTTTTTTATAATTGTCCCAAAATTAAATTGTGGCACCATATATTTATTTGAGTAATATTAAATAATATTTCTAAATACTCACATAGTTTGATTATAAATATATATATATATAATTTATTGCTTTGCATACATACGAGTTCTTCTATTTCTCATTTGGCTTAAATAATTCATACTATTTTTTTTAACCTAAAAAGTGATTAATTAATTTCTTTTATTCTTAATTTACAGATAATCACTTCAAATGTAATACAAACCAAACAAAAACCCCCATATGTGCTAATCTAACAATTAACCATTAACTTTTGTAGAAAAAAAATAAAAATAGAACTGTTAGTCAAATTAACGGTCAACTAACAAATTGGGAGAATATGCAAATCAAAAGTAAATTTCAAAGGAAGCTAGTGTAATTCCAAAAAATAGGAGAAGAGGCCGATGTAATTATCAGAAATCTCAAGAGAGGTGAGTGTAATTTACCCTAAAATATATGACATATATAATAAAAATATAAAAATATTAAATTTTGAGCTTATGCTTTGAGTGTTGTCTTCTATTTTTTTGAAAATTTACAAGTTGGACTGCTATGGTTGTGTTGATATTGTGTCACGTATAACTATATCAATATTTGTATTTTTTGATTGTCAAGTTATTTATTTTATTTTATTTGAATAAAGTTCACTTGCACCTCTATATTTTCCATCTAATTTTACTTTTTTTTCCTTAATATTTTAATTGTCTCAATTAATCTTTAGATTTGTTACAAGTAAGTCATATAACAACTCGTTTTGAAAATTGATGAAAGGAATAAAGTTATATTTTAGTAAAAGTTAGTGTTAAGACTAAATTAATAAAAATATGAGTGCTAAATGTAATCAATAAAATTTTATTGTTAATTTTTTAAACGATATTATATAAATGAGTACAATTGTAATTTTTAACTCAAAATGTGAAAAATTAACAAAAATAATTAAAAAGTGAGGAGTAAATTGAAATTAGATGTAAACATTGGGGTGTGGCCCAATGGTCTAGTAGTCATACGTCAAGATGGCGAACACTTCAGTTATAATTTAACTCTATTAACTATGCGAATAATATCTTTGACCAAAAAAAATAAAAAAACAAAAAGGGAAATTTACTGTATAAATGTGTTACAGTGAAAAACATTAAACACGCAATTGGAAACTTCAAAATCCAATATAAAATCAAAAGTTTGGCTTCAATTCTTTTCACTTAAATTCCTTTCAATACAAACCAAAATTTTTCGATTCTTCTTCTTCTTCTACAATGACGGTGATGAAGTTTGCGCCAAAGGTTCGTTCTGGTAGCGACAAAGCAACTGGACCCAGAGATGGAACGAGGATGAACACATTTTAGTTGACAATCTATCTTCCCATCTTGGATCTCTTCATACCTGGCCTTTTCCCACTTCTTTCTACGTTGTTTTCGATGGTCATGGAGGCCTTGAAGACGCAACATATCTCATGAACAACGCCATTAGATTTTTGTTCCAATTGATTTTCTCTAAACATCCCATAATATTGATAATGGTGGTGATGATGGTTTCTTGATGAGTTGAAGGATTGTCACCGCAAAGTGTTTTTGTTCGGTGATCATGCCTTGGCAAATGAAGAAGATTGTGGTGTTTCATCTGACTGTGGAACCACGAAACTGACTGCTCTAGTACTCGACAGGCATTTAGTAGTAGCAAACGCTGGTGATTGCTGTGCTGTGATATGTAGAAAAGGGATAGCAATGCAGATAACACAAGATCACAGGCCTAGTTATTTACCGGAACGAACAAGGGTTGAGGAGTTAGGCGGTACCATCAAATTCGGGTACCTTAATGTTGAACTTGCCGTGACTTGTGCCCTTGGAGACTGGTATATGAAGAGCCCTTTTGGGTCTGTATCATTGTGCCTCTCACTGCAGAGCCGGATGTTCATCAAATTGTTTTAACTGAGGATAACGAGTTTTTGATCATGGCTTGTGATGGGATTTGGGACGTAATGTCGAATCAAGAAGCAGTCAACATTGTTTGTCATGGGTTAATGCAACACCACGATCCACAACCGTGTGCTAGTGAAGTTGTTGATCACGCATTAGACCTTTGTAGCAAAGACAACCTGACCGCCATTGTTGTGTGTTTTACTTGGGATGTGGATCGTGAGAGGCCTGTCTTTCGCACCTATGTGAGGCGGGGGAGCAACCGCAAGGATGCTTATGTTTAGGACTTAACTAATCAATTTCGCTAATTTTGGGATTTTGTATTTTTATTTTCAAATTTTGATTTAGTTGGTAAGCTTGTCAGTACTAGGCTTAATGTTTCTGAGAGATACTTTTGATATTGATTTTGAGAATTAAAATTTCAAACCTTCGATTCATCTGTTTCTATCGTCTGGATTAAGCATCATCATCGTTGCTATCTTATTCCCATTCCTGAGCAGTTGAACAAAGCTCTTTCATTTTTCTTCAGAACTGTAGTTTCTAACATCAGCCCTGAGTGAGTATTATCTATGTGATTTGTCATTCTTATCTTCGACAATCATATCATTTGAGCACCAGGGCATCAAATAATGCAGTTACAAAATCAAAAAAGACTAGACCATAATTCGATGAATTGTGTAAATTGCTGAGATACAACAATGTAATTTACAATTATTTACACACTAATCCAGACTCTGATTGAATTGAGTAACAACAAAGGTTCGTTGGTCTGTACAAGCAGAGATACAGGAAGTCATAATCATTTACAGGGTTTTGCCAAATTTGTTTGATGGCCACTTCACCATAGAACTTTTACAATGTAGGGCAACAATGATAACCATATTCAAAGAGCCTTTAGAAATTTGCTGGTATGATGAACCCCCATTGCAGCAAGTCTCAGTACGAGACAGTCCTGTACAACCTGCAAACCAAAAAAAAAAAATGTAAAAATGCCTAAACAATCAATTATTTCTTGTCACATAAAACCACTAATTTCTTCTTGTATCATAGCTAGATTATGGGCATTGTAGCTAACTAGTGTGTGTAAATAGATCATACCCATAAGGCTTCCAACTTACAATAGGATCTGGGTGAGGTATATAATATGGTAGGTAGGCCCAGCTTGCCCCCACTTTCTTATGGAGAGGTTGATTCACATGACTCGAAACCGAGCCATAGAGTTAGGGGCAGATAGCATTTGCCATCACTCCAGTTCATGACCTCTTGTATGAGCGTAGGCATCCCATGAACGTCATCGGAGTTCATATTTCAAATTCCCAAACCAGATTTGAATCATGTGGCCATTGAATGCCAAACGATTTCCAAAGTATGTAGAACACAAATTCAATAAGAACTTAAGAAAAAAAGGGAATGGTGTGATTTCACTTCACCCCCTTGTGCATATGGAGCTTTTCATTTTAACCATGATTCTTCCAATGTTGTTTAGCCTTAGTGGCAGGAACCTCCTACTTGGGTGATGTTTCTTACTCAAAAACACAATTCTGCACTACCACGTAAAAAAATTGTAAGAAACTCACTCTCAACTAAGATAGAACCTCCCAAACATACAAATCTCATAAAAACAAAATAAAATAAAAATTTGTTCTAATGTTTCTATTTACATAATATTTATGCATACCCAAAGACTGTTTCATGTTTTTAACTTCCAGGCGAAAGGATTAAAATATTACCGTCATTAGTCTAGCTGCCTCTTGTTTTCCCCCTTTCTTGTATTTGGAAGTTATGCCTTACTTGATTCTCGTATTCTTTGTTCTTTTTTAATGAAAGTCTCAATTACCAAAAAATAAAACACACCACCATCAAATCAAAGATGCTAAAAGTAAATAATTTCCAGAAAGTGAAGGTAGAGATCCATTTGGCCTTGATGACCACAAGAAATTGAAGGTAGAGATCCAAGAGCAGGAAAAGATTAATAAACATAGCTAATAACTCACCCTGCCAGAGCAAGTCCCCAGGTAGAATGGGTGTAAAACAACTTCCTAGCATGCCAAACATTTAGCATCTTCTCCAACTTGTTCATGCCACCCAATGCTTTATTTAGAGCTGCAAGTACAAATTTATGTTATGAAAAAACCACTACCTTCAGATAACACAATTATGTATTCCTCAGTCTATCGAGGAAAACTCATATGGGGAACATCCAAATGCAGATAAGTAAGTCTACCGAAGAAAAATCATATGGTTGTCTTGGACTTGGTCTTGGTCTTGAGAAATGTCTTGTGATGGTTGGGATGGAGGAGCTGGTAGCTCACATTGAAGTAAGGCGTGGATCAAAGCTTGGTTTTGTTCAACCAAGCGGTTAATGCTGTTGGTAAGTTCAGTGAAGTATTGAGGTGGGTTGTTTGGGTTGGAAGGGCTTGGTTTGAGGATTTCCAGTGATGTGCTGTAGACCCATGGATCGTGTCGTAACCACTCCGACATCGAAGATGGGTGATAAGGAAACCATTTCCAGCGACAATGAACACAATTGTCAACCGAAAGGTTCCCATAGACAGCACCAACTAATGATGCAATTGGGTCGAACAAGAGATGGGTCGGACAGGATCCGGATGCTCCACAGATTGGCCGAACTTCGTTTTTCCAGCAACAACTATACCAAGTCCGATAGGAAGGACACGGGTTGGGGTTCCTTCCTGAGGACCCTCCGATTGTTAAGTTAGATTGGAATAAAAAGAAGTCAAGAAATAGTTAGAGAGAGTATGTATATATTGATATCTTTCATACCTTTGTTGGCCTCTTGGCTTACCGTGCCCCACTCATGATTGCTCTCCTGTCTTTGTCTTTTCACGCTGTCCGACTAGTCGTAAGTCTATGACTATCTGTAATCAGCCATGGCAGTGTTTCCATGTCACAGAAACCACGGAAGAAAATGGGACAACTTGTCTTTTCTTTTTGTCTAGCCACTGGGCCTAAGTTGGGTTAGGAATTATTTGGATGACTCATTGGACCATATATTTGGGCTTAGGAATTATTTGGACAGCCTATTGGACCACCTATTTGGGCTATGCCCATCAGGACCAAATTGGGGAAATTTTTGGTTTAAATTATTGAGCAAGCTTCATAAATACCAAGGTTTTAGAAAATGGTCTCCTAATATTTCTTGCAACAATTTTTTTTCTTTTTAGACTGAAAAAATTGTGATCCCTGATACCCTTACATGTTTTGGTGTTCGTTGCTCAAACAAAATGAAGCTTAGTGGAAGCTTCAAGTGCATGCATGATTGTTCAAAGTAGATCTAGGATCATTTTTGGGATATGCTATTGAGCTATTCTGTAGTAGTGTATACCAAACATAGCCTTCACTGTTATTATGAAATTTTATTTTTTTGTTTTTTGGGTAGCTAGGTTTTGTTGCTTCACGCACACTGCCAGTTCTGTACGAGAGGAATAAAGACCAAGTGGACAGCTTTGTATACAATGTCCTCAGCAAAATTTCCAGAGGAAACAAGCATACATAGATATAGAAATAAAATCAAAAGTTATCCATAATTTATAATTTATAATTTACGGCCAAGATTCATTCATGGTTGACTCCAAAACAACAAAATCAAATCTTCACTGTACATTTGAATTTCTAAGTAAATTTTTTTTTTTATATATTTATTTCCGTGGTTAGATTTTTTTTGATATTTTATACATGTAAGGACATAAACTTATCGCTGTGTTATTAGAATAATATTTCAACAGAGCCTCTGCTGAAGAGTTACGCTGTGTTTGGTTGGGGGATTTGAGAAGAGATGTGAAAAGGGAAATAGAAAATGTAGGTGAAATGAAAATAAATTATACATACATTTCACCTAATTTCACATATTTTTTTTCTTTTCATTTTCTAATCCCTCCCCAAATCTCTCAACCAAACGCAATATAAGTATATATTGAAAAGCTGCATTTTGATCTTGTTCTTTGGGGTAGGCTGCTTGATTTATCTTATCACCCTTCACCTTAAATTAATTTTGCTATATGGCAAGGACATTTTTAAATTGAATTTATTTTTAGTCTTTGACCTTTCCACCCTTTTAGACACAATTTTCTCCAAACTTTAATATTTCAATTTTTTAATTAGATGAGGCCTAAGTTAGTGGATCTTTTTGCCAAAATGGGTCAAAAACCTCACTATTCAATTGGGACTATCAAAATGGTGATAAAGTCACGAGTTATATAGACAATGAATTGTCTTAGAGGTTGTTTAGGATGATCTAAATAAGTGTACTTTTTGACTTTTTATGAAATATGGATTGGATTTAGGTTGAGTTTAAAGTGATATATTAGAGAGGTGATATGACTTAAATAAGATGATGTGATTTAAAGGTTATTTTGGAAAGATGGTTATAATCAGTTTTTGGTTAAAAGTTGATTATAAGCTGATTATAATCAGCTTTTTGTGACAAAAGGAAGTGGGTTATAATCTGGGAAGTGAATTATAACCCACTTCCCAAAACAAGCCTAAATAGAATATTGACTTTTTGACTTTTTTTAAACTTGTCAAACCAGCCCTTAGTTTGTCTAACACTGATATTCCAAGATTAAGATGCTCTACGATAATCTCCTTTATGATGGTAATTTAAGAAGTAAATTTTTTAAAGATAATTTATAATTAATTAGATGATCAAACTAAAAAAAAAATCTTACAAATATATTGCAAGAATTATTGTGGAAAATCCCATTTCGACATGCCAAGGTATAGCTTCTTTTTTTAAACTAAGGAATTCAAAGTCAGGAGTTTGGTGAAGGGTGAGAAATGTAAGAACAAGAAAACAAGGGAAAAATTCAAAGTCACATGGGAAAGGAAACAAGCATAACTTACTTTGGTTTGGTGGCAACATTTACTTGTTCAAAGGGAGTATGTTTTTGTTGGTTGAGGACCCACCCTCTTAATTTTGTTCCCACTAATCTCAAACAATCGCCTTCACTCTAATTAAAAAATTTACTGAAAGTATAATTGTCCAAATAACATTAGATATTTAAGTATTATTATTTTTTTTAACACTAATCATATTTGATTTCTTGTACTTTCAGTAAGATTTATAGGGCATGTTTAATTTAGTGGATTATAGCATAATATTGAAATTATTAATTTATAAGACTCACATTCTAGTGTTTGATTACAATTTTTGTTATCACGTGTCGTTTGTGAAGTGGGTTGATTTTTTGAATTTTTGGCTATTTTAGTTTGAGCTGAAAAGCTTGGTTTGGAAAGAACTTTTTGGCTTTTTGGCTTTTTTGACTTTTTCTATGAGAGAAGAGTGTAATAATTATGAGTTAGATGTGATATTTTGTTTTTTGTGACTAAAATAGCTTATTTTGTCTTTTGTGGCTAAAATAGTCAAAAAAAACCTGGTTTAGCTCTTTTCAAACTGTATATTTCAATGTTGGAAGATTTTTTAATGATAACTAATAATACAAAATAAATATATAATTGAAATTATATATTTTCATATCTATTACAAAATAAATATTGATAAAAAAATTATTTAATCCATTAATCTAACTAAATAATAAGTTTTACGCTAATTTCATAAATTATTAATTTTTTCACCATTAATCCTTCAACTCAAACAAGACTGTAACGAAATTGTATAGAATTTTTCTTACAAAGATGGCTATGAAGTCCTACATGTGCTGGAATTATCTTGCTGGAAACCCAGGATATGTGAGATCTTAGATTCACATTTGTCAAAGTGACTGTTCACATTCAAAATCTGACATCATCATTCAGAGTTGAGCAAAAAACATTTAAAAATCATAATTTGGTTTAGATTCGGATCGGATAATATGATTTGGTTTTATTTTATCGGTGCATAATTTGATCCTAATTTTTAAATAGCTTAATCATATTTTATTATTCAGTTTTTAATTTTATAGTTATGATTTTGATTTAAAACCAAATCAAACGGTTTAGATGACAAATATATATGTAATTTTTATTACTTGAAATCATTTAAATTCAAGAAAAGTAGTGAGAACTTTTCCAAATAATTCTTATTTAAAAAATGATAACATATTATTTGATATTTGAATAGTTTATGAGTGATATTATATGAACACGTTGTGAAAATGACATTTTTATTCGATTCGAACACCCCATTATCAAAATAATGGCATTTTTTTTATTATAAAAATAGTAATTACAAATCAAATTGAATCGCATTTCATTAGTTGCATCTAATTTAATTTCAAAATTTTATGAATCCACTTCAAATATTATAGAATCATAAATAATAATTTGATCGTTAATTTCTTTATAATTCGAATCAAACCAAATCATGTTCACTTTAACGATGATTTCGAACCACACATTAGTTTTTCCGTTCAAAGCTCTCTTTTTGTAGTTGAAAAGTATTTTATTTCGGGAATCAATAATAATACTCCAAGTTGTCCAATCCAATCCCAACCACGCAATAAAAAAATATCATAAAACTTTGTGTAATGTTGTAATAAAAGAAAAATAGCTTTGTTCAGTTGAAAAGTACTTGATTTTGATTTTCAGAATTTATTTTTTTTTTTAAATTTTTATTTTTATTTTTCATTTTTTTTATTTTACTGAAATTTTTTAATATTTTAAGTATTTTTTTTTAATTTTTAGACACACTTAATATAAATATACTGAAAAAAATATAATTTTTATGAAAAAATCTTTAAAAAATTTCACTAAATACAAAAAATACAAAAAAAATATGAAAATTCATTATATTTTTCACATTTTGTGTATTTATTAATTTTCTAAAATATTTTTTTATAAATATTTTATTTTTTAGATACATTTAAGTAAAGTGCAGCTAAAAAAATTTACTTAAAATTTTTAAAATATTTACTAAAAATAAAAGAAAAAAATATAAAAAATAAAAAATTAAATTTCTAAAAAATTAAATTTAAACAATTAAAATTAAAATCAAAATGGTAATCCCAACCATTCAATAATAATACTCCAAGTTGTCCAATCCAATCCCAACCATGCAATAAAAAATATCATAAAACTTCGTGCAATGTTGCAATAAAAATAAAAAAAACTATATTAAATTTGATTATTAAATGATGCACCGTCATTATTTTGTGCAATGGACCGACCTACGATGTTTTTTGTACCAAAGTTAGGAAAAAGCTACTGACATGGCAGATACATGTCATTGTCCTGTGGGTCCACTAGAGATGATAAAGCATTCTCTTAGGAATCCGGATCCTCCTGTGGGTCCACTTCGTGCAAAGTTAGGAAAAAGCATTCTCTTAGAGCAGGTTCGAGCTGTGGTGCATAATGAAGGCATTTGTTTGACTTTTATGTAGTCAATTTATAACTTTAAAAAGTTATTTTGAGTTTTTTGGTTAAATTTATTTTAAGAAAAAGGTTTGGAAACTCTAAAATGGGAGCACTAAAAGAGCTTTAGAGGGTAGGTCCTACTGACTGATGTGATGTTTTGGCCTTAAGTTTTTTTTTTCTTTTTTTTTATTGAATTTTCACCTCATTAGTGGTCCATTAGTGCTCCCAAATTAGTGGGATGTATCATTGTTATTATTTTAAATAGTTTTTTATTTTAATAATTTATTTTAACTTAAAAAAATGTGATTTTGAGAAATTGCTTGCCCTTGTTTTTTATTATCAATTTCTACTGTAGACATGTTAATTTACGATTATACTCTTAGATTTTTTTTATTTTTTTAAAACAATAGAAAAAGACCCAAATAGACTATAGATTATTATTATTATTATTATTCAGTGTGTTTGGTTTGAGTTTTCTGGATTAAGTTTTTTGAAAACTGAGTTTTTTGGTTTTCGTATTCTTTTATTTTTAGTGAATATTTTTTAAATTTTAAACATTTTTTTTACTTTTTTAGATGCACCTTAGTTAGATGTATCTAAAAAGTAAAAAATTTGTGAAAAAATATTTTTAAAAATTAATAAATACATAGAAATATAAAAAATGTACTGAATTCTTGTATTTTTTTATATTTTTGGTATTTAGTGAATTTTTAAAAGATTTTTTTTACAATTTTTTTACTTTTTAGGTGTATTTATGTTAGGTGTGTCTAAAAAGTAAAAAAAATTGCTTAAATTATTTAAAAAATTCAGTAAAAACAAAAAAATACGAAAAATAAGAAAGTAGAATTTTCTGAAAAGTGTTTTCTGGAAAATAAAAACAAGCAAGCTGATTATTATTATTATTATTATTATTATTATTATTATTTATGAGAAATGTAAACAAATAGTGAATAACAAAAAATAAAAGCTATTTGAAAAAGTTACTTCACTACTTATTTAACAAATACTACTTAACAACTTAAATTTATAATTCAATAGTTACACCAAACAGATTAATAGTTTTTGATTAAAATCATAATCTATAATCTATTAAGTTATAATCTATAATTTATAATTTATTTTAACAGTTACACCAAACGAGGTTAATACACAACTCCCCATTTCTCATTCTCACCCTCTCTCTCTTACTCTCACAAGACCAGGAAGTCTCAGTCTTTCTCCTTCGACGATCTTGGCCCTCTTCATCTCACTCACCGGCAACGTCACATCTTGTCCCAAGATATTTTTGAACGCCCTTCTTGGACTCCCTCTTCCTCAGATGATCTTGGCTCACGAACTCGCGCCTCTTAGTCTCACTCCTCACGAAACCCTAACACAAATCTCTGAATTTGTTTCTTAATTTCACACTCCAACCCTCTAAATCTTTATTGTAAAAAAATTATAGATAAAATAAAATAAAATAAAAAATTGATTTGCAGAGTGTACAGATTTGTAGTGTTTTTGTACACTAGTTCACTAATTTATCAACATTACCCCAGCCCTCCATTGATGTTGGAGATGGTAAATAGCCAAATCTTCAGCTATCACCGAAGTTTGAATCGACTTTGATGCGAGATTCGTGACTGATGAGACCAGCAATATTGGGCATTCTTTTTTGTTTCTCTTTACCAGTCAACCAAAAACTGTATATTTTTTGTTCCTTAAAAGTTGTTTATATTTGGGTAAAGAAAGTATCTCTTTGTTCCTTGTATTTTTATTTATTTTAGAAAATCTATTCAAATGTGTTGTTGATGCTGAGATCGAATTAAATTTATTCTCATTATGTAATATTTGTTAGAGTTTTGTCTTTTTGGTGGTTGTTAATTCTAAGTAATTTGTTGAGATTGATTTAGATTAGCTACATCATAGTGAAAACTAAGCATTTCTATTTTCGTTGGTCACCAACTGTTCAACATTTGGCTTGTGAGAAGTGCAGAGATGTATTGCTCAAGCATGAGTTATATAGACCCAACTTTATTAATTTGCTCACCAACTGTTTGATGATTGTTTCAGTCTAAAGAAAGAGGCCTCCCTTGCATTGGAACCACACTGTGAAGGAAGGCGCCTCCCTTACAGTGCAACATTCTTTTACAAATATAATTAAATTACTTCTACAATAGAAGGGATCAAGACAAGGAACAAACTTGCTGTTAATATGAATATAAGGATTTTATCATCTCTTTGTTTATAGAACAAAATACATGACAACACAAAATGACATAGCCTCTATCTGTGTCTTTAATATATATGCATTTGTCACTCTCATTGATTCTAAACCCATTTGACAACATAGCGTTGTCAAACTTCTCATGTCATTGCTTAGGAGCTTCCTTCAAACCATATAACGACTTGACAAGTTTACAGACTTTCTAATTTTGCCTTGGAGCTGAAAACCCTTCGGGTTACTCCATGTAGATTTCTTCATCTAAATCTCCATTTAAGAAAGTTGTCTTCACATCCATTTTATGTATCTCTAGACCACGTAAAGCGGCTATCACAATTATCATGCGAATGTATATAATCCTTGTCACAGGTGAATACGTATCAAAGTAATCCAGGCCGTTTCGCTACTTGTATCCTTTGATAATGTAACAACCCTCGTACTGATTATCGATAACCCACTGAATTACGTACTGATTACTGTTCAACTGAACTGATAATGACTGATAATTGGATTAACTGAAGTACTGAATGAACTGATTGAAATCGAAACCGAAATTGAATAAGTATATCTATTGTATTGCATTTCTATCTGTTTGATTGATTGATTATCTGTTAGAATTTATGTGTTTAAACTGCTAATTGAAGGCCTTATCGGCGGCCGAACCGAAAACCGTTTAGTGTTTCATGATCAGTAGAATTTATCTGATTGTATGATATATTTACTTAAAATGTGATTAGGAATGATTAAATTAGATTTTAACAAGTTAATTGCCAAGATTGACTTATTTACCACATTGCCACCCATAGTGGACATTTTGTTTATTGTTAGTATTGAGCCTTAACACTTAATCAAACTCCTCCTCAGCCATTTTGCTTGCTCCAGCCGAATTATAGAGTGAGAGAGAGAGTTTAGAGAGAGATTTGAGCTCACTTGTTGAACTTGCTTGGAGGTTGCTTAGAAATTGAAGTATAGATTGGCAAATTTAGCTCCCACACCTTGATTTCAAGACTTAGTAAGGTAATTGGGCCCCTCATTGTTGTCCTTAAGGTTTATTCTTGCATGCTCCATGCTTAATTAGAGAGCTAAGCCATGAATTTGTTCATAATTGTTGAATTAGAGCTCCATTGTTGCATGCATGCTCATGTAGTCAAGTTTGGAGGTTTAATTTCAAGAAAATCTCACATGCAAGCTTATATTCATGCATGGTCCATGTTTTCATCTTGTTTTCCAACTATTGAACTCAATTGAACAAGAATTGAAGCTTGATTTTGGTTTAAAGTTCATGCATTGCATGTTTTGAAAGTGTTCTTGAAAATGGGTTTGAAAATGGCTTTAATTGACCAACCCTTGGCCCTTGCATGTGCAAATTAGCTTTTGAAACTTGTTATACATTGAGTTTAAGTGTATTTTCCAGAATTTGGGGCCAAGAGGTTGAGTTTTAGATGGTTGAATGCTTGGTTCGAACTTGGGAGACAAATCTGGAAATTCCAGATTTGGCTTCCTCGCTCGAGCGAAGGATTCCTCGCTCGAGCGAGCACCTTTGTCCAGGGCTCCGCTCGAGCGAGCATCGAGCGTGGTATCGCGCGTAAAAATCGAGCATCCAGTACTTTTACTGTTCATGCAGCTCGCTCGAGCGAAGGATTTCTCGCTCGAGCGAAGCCTTTGATTTTGGAAGCTCGCTCGAGCGAAGGAAGGCTCGCTCGAGCGAGGCTCCTATTTTCAGCAACTTTTGAAAATGCCTTCCAAGTGTATTTTTGCATCCTCATCTCATCCTAGGCATTCTTAGGCCTAGTTTAAGGCATCTTAATGAGGATTTAGACATAGAACCACACCGAGGAAATTTAGGGATTTAATTATCATCCTTCCCGACTGTGAAACTTAGTGTGTGTTCTATTTGTTAACTGTTTAGGGTTGGCTTCGGGGACGCGCTCTAGCTGCTATTAGCCCAATCTCTGTGAGTAACAGATTGTGTAAAGATATGTTCAAAATGGCTATCTTTTGAATACTGAACAGAACTGTTTACTGAACTGATATTGTTTATTGAATGAATGTATGTCCTGTATTGTGAACTGTACTGTGGCATCCTTAGCACTTATTGATTACTGTTATTGTTACAGAGATCTGTCGGTTTCCTTGTGGAACCATACTGTTTATTGATTGATGGCCATCACTACTGTTGGGTCTGTTAAGACCCAGTCCTTCTGGACCTACTGTTTATAGGCTATTGGATGTACCACATATGACTGATTGCCTGAAATACTGAAAGACTGAAATACTGTTTAATGAACTGTTTTCATTACTGTAAGGACATTCATTCATAACCTCTTTACACTTATTGTTATTCACTGGGCTTTAGCTCACTGTTTATATATATATATATATATGTAGGTTCTCAGCAGCCAGACCGGAGCTAGGAGCGTGGGTTAGTCCCCCAGTTTTGTCAAGCCAGCCTATGTGTCTCACTGCGAGGTTCCGAGACGCCATGCTATGGCTTGGGGTGTTTTTTGTGTTCCCCACCTGTCTCCCGACTGTTTTGTATTACTGTATAAACTGTTTACTGTTTTACCGTACTGTTATCGAGGGATTAAGTCCCCGTACCGAATGTTGTATATGAATGTATAGACCATACTGTTCTGAACTGTATGAATGCATGAAAAATGTTTTTGGCATACAGATTTACACGGCTCAATGGACACTAGTTACTTACTGTATTGGCTTCCGCCAGGCCCTGAACTCTGTTTTACTGTATTACTGTTAAGCAGGCCTTCGGTAATCTCGGATTACTGGCCGGTTACGGTGCTAAACCCATAGGGCCGGGTTTGGGTCGTGACAGATAACTAGCCTAACTTTATAATTATCAATCGACCCATCTGCTTTCATCTTTATTCTAAAGATCCACTTACTCCCCAAGGCCTTACTGTTTGGGGGTAAATCAACCAACTCTTAAGTATGGTTCTGTAAGATAAAGTCAATTTCACTCTTAATCACTTTTTTTCATAAAGGGCTTTCAGGTAAAGTCACAGCTTCATAGAAGGTTTGAGGTTCTCCCTCTAACATATAAGTCAATAAGTCTGGGCCAAAGGACTTGGAAGTTCTAGCCCTTTTACTCCTTCTGGGCTTATCTACTTCCTCATCTTGATCACTGTCACTAGGATCATCTTCAAGATTGTTTTCAGAACCTTCATCCTTTCGTCAAGTTCGGCAAGGAAACATGTCCTCGAAGAAAGACGCATTCCTTGACTCTATCATGGTATTCTTGTGTATATTTGAAATATCATACTTGTGCACAAGAAGCCTATAGACATTATTATTCTGTGCATAACCAATGAATATACAATCCATAGTTTTCAAACCTATCCTAACCCACTTTGGTGTAGGTACCGCCACTTTTGCATGACATCCCCACATTCGTAGGAAATTATAATAAGTCTTGTGACCTTTCCATAATTTATATGGAGTCTTGGTATTCTATTTAGAATGTAATTCACAGAGAAAATTGTTTTCCCCACAAGTTTTGTGGCAATCCAGAACTTATCAACATTGTATTCATCATTTCTTTCAACGTCCTATTTTTCACCTCAGCAACACCATTTGACTGAGGGGAATAAGGCGTTGTAGTTTGGGGGATAATTCCAGATTGAGCACAAATCTCAATAAAAGGCAATTCATATTCTCCACCACGATTACTTCTTAAAGCCTTACGCTTTCGACTTAGTTGATTCTCAACTTCATTCATAAAAAAAAAAAAAAAAAAAAAAAAAAAAAAAAAAAAAAACTTATCAATCGCCTCATCTTTGCTTTTAAGCAAATACATATAACAATATTTAGTGCAATTATCAACAAAAGTGATGAAATACTTGTTGCCACCATATGATTATCTGACTTTCAAGTCACACACATTATTATGCACTAAATCTAAAGGCTTAGTACTTCTTTCAACAAAATGAAATGAAGTCCTTGTCAATTTAGCTTATACACAAGTTTCACACTTATGATTTGGATTAATCTTGAAATGATATGTGATCTAACTTGATTAATCTACGCAAAGAGTCAAAATTCACATGACCAAGTCTACTATGCTATAATTTAGGAGACTCAAGCATATAAGCAAAAGAATAAGCTTTCTCATTAATCTTAGGGATAACAGTCATTACATTCAGCTTAAACATACCACCTGACATATACCCTTTCCCCACATAGACCCTGCTCTTGGTTAAGACGACCTTATCAGACTCAAACACCATGCAGAAGCCATGATTGCTTAAGAGTGACCCCGAGACAAGGTTTTTACGAATGTTCGGCACAAATAAGACATCGTTCAGAGTTAGCTCTTTTCCTGAAGTCATCTTTAAGACTACCTTGCCTTTACCCTCAACAGTTAAGGTCGCAAAATTTCCCATGAACAATTTTTCACTGTTTGAAACCAGTTCGAAAGGTGTGAATATCTTCTTCTCAACACAAATGTGGCGAGTGGCCCCAGTGTTCGCCCACCATTCCTTCGGGTTAAACCCCACTATGTTCACCTCAGAGATGACAGCTGACAAATGCATGTCGTCCACATCTTATGACAGATCCTCTATTTCAGCGATGTGAGCCCGGCTTTTATTTTGTGAAGGGTACTTCTTGTAAAGCTTCTTCTTCTTACGGTAATCAATCGTCCGATGCCCATCGCTTCCACAGTTGAATAACTTTCCATTGAACCTAAAAGTAGGTTCCTACGGCTTGTAGACCGACCTTTTGGAGATACCACCTCTTGCTTCTAGCTTTGAGCTTTTGCCTGTTAGTGGCTTCTTCTTCACCCCCAAGGATTGGCAATGCTCAACCATGTTCACTTTCACAATAGACGTACTCCCCCTTTTTTTCCTATTGTCTTCCTCAATTCGGAGCCTAACAACGAGTTATTTGACTTTCATCTTCTTTCGTTTATGCTTTAAGTAGTTCTTGAAGTCTTTCCAGCCGCTAGGCAGCTTTTCAATCAAAGCAGCTACCTGGAATGATTCACTCAGAAACACTCCCTCTGCATGAATCTCGTGCAGAATCAGTTGGAAATCTTGGACTTGGCTAATAACTGTTTTTGAGTGCACTATTTTGAAGTCCAAAAATTGACCAACGACAAATTTCTTTGCCCCAGCATCCTCGGTCTTGTACTTCATATCCAAAGCATCCCACAGCTTCTTCGTCGACTTCTTGGCATAAAGAACGTTGAACAGTATATCTGCCAAGCCATTCAGAACATAGTTCTGGCAAAGAAAGTCTGACTACTTTCAAGCATCTAGAGCCATGAGTTTCTGCTTGTCTTGCTCATTCTCCTCCACAGCTGGTAGATCCTCACTCAAAAACCTTACAAGGCTAAGAGTAGTCAGGTAGAATAATATCTTCTACTGCCACCTCTTAAAATTCACTTTAGTGAACTTCTTCGAGCGCTTATGATGGTTGAGCAATCCTCTCGGAACAGCAGGAGTAACAACA
Source organism: Camellia granthamiana (assembly GCA_036172215.1). Lineage (NCBI taxonomy): Eukaryota > Viridiplantae > Streptophyta > Magnoliopsida > Ericales > Theaceae > Camellia > Camellia granthamiana. The sequence continues at coordinate 58,248,891 of CM069911.1, forward strand.
TGGTTGACCGTAGATGTCACAGCAGGGGTTGGCAAGCCAGTTGCCCCTGGGTTCTAATCCCCACTAACATTAACAGTAGTAGCAGCAACATAAGTGACAGTTGTCATTTCTAAAAAATACAATAGAATTTCACTATTCTGTATTTCTAGAAATTAAACTTAACACTAGAAAATCTCAAAGTTAGAAATTTAATTCAAAACTAGTTTCACCACTTACCCTAGAGTCAAACATGGTCAGGAAAGTTTTCAGGAAGACTGGAGGAGTCACACCGATCCCACTTAAAACCCAGTTAACCTTAGACAAAACTTTTAAGAGCATGTTGACTCCTAATCTATGAAAAACAAATTTAGAATTAAGTTTTCCAGGGGATAAATTAGGTTAAAACAAATCACGTTTCAAAACTGCAAAAGCAATTAAAATTGCTAACCAAATTGCAAGCAATTAAAAAAAATTGCTACAATAATTACAAGCAAATAAAACGCTTCCAACATTACAAGCAAACAATCTTGCTTCAAAAATTAGGTAATTAACCACTACTAAACACAAGCAAAAAATTGCTTCAAGTATGAACCAATCCAAATAGGATTCTTATTGGTCCAAAAATCCCTTTCCATGCTACAGTATTTCTGTTCAACAAAAAGGTTAGTAGTCCACAAATTTTTATTTATTGCGATCCCAAATTCTATTCATTTGGATTTGCATTTTTTTTTCCCATTCCCTTTCGCATAGATATTCCTATAAAGAAAGTTAACAGAAAACCACTACAAAATACAAAGCAAATAATTAAAAGAAATTGTAAAAGTAATAAATTAATTTAATAGCAAAATTTAGTAAAAATTAAAATGTTAGACAAGTTACACAATTAAACTTATAACTCCCAAATAAATTACAAAACTTATAACTCTAAAAATTAAATTAGAATTAATAAGCAAGAGTTACAGGAAGTTATTACACAAGAAACGTGTAAATAATTCTAACAATCATGCAATAATTCTAGAGCAAGTAACATGTAAATTAAATTAAAAAATAGAAATAAACTCGTGCAAACAATTCTAGAATTCTAGAAAATAATAAGCATGTAATTTAACTTAAATCTAGAAAATTTAAATCATGCAAATTATCCTACAAATCTGGAATTAATAAACATATGAATTAAATTAGAATTTAGAAAATAATGAACATGTTTATTATACTAGAAAAGTAGAAACTAATTGACATATCTATTTTAACTAAAAATTGAAACACTTATGAGTATACAAATTATATTATAAAATTATAAAATAAAAAGACATACAAATCATGATAGAAAATGAGGAATCATACTCATATAATAAAAATACAAACTATTATTATTTTCCCCAATACATGCGGTGTATGCAACAGCATAAAAAATTAGTTATTTACATGAATAAATTTGACTCTCTAAGCATATACATCATGAATAAAACAGTTGGCAAATAGAACAAGCAATTCCTAGTCATGTACTTTCATATAAAATAAACAGTGGGCCTATCAAATTGAATTTGTAAACAAGAAGTTCATATATGACACAATGGGCTTCTCGGAAAAAAGGTTCGATTTTACACGATTGATATATATATTTATTAACATAAACAAAAAAATGTACAGTGACTAATATCGTAGTAATAAGCAATCTGTTAACTGTATGTAAAAGAAAAAAGGATCAAGCTACAGGTTCTTCAATAATGACACAATTCGTGGGTGGTCAAAGTATATCGGTATCTGTCTCTCAAAATACGATAGTATAAACTCGTTAATACAGAAGTATCTTCTGTTTAATTTCGACAAACTGACAATAGTAACACTCTCTCATACAAAAAGAATAATATAGGAGCAGACTCACTGTATAACATGGAAGTCAAAAAGTTAGTTTTAAGATTGTTGTACATATTGTATAAATAAAATAAAATAAACAGATTTATAATTAATTAAATTTATATTACAGAATAAGAAATCATAAATCTAACACATGTTAGAGTTACATTTTGATGAACAGAAATATTTAACAAAATCAAACATTGAAATAAAATAGTAAAGGAAATAAACCGAAACCTGTGCGATACCATAGTCTCCTTAAAATAGATTCGTCGCCTGACCGTGGGTGTTAGAGGTATGTTGGCGTCTATCTCCCAAGATATGACGGTATAGACCTGCTAAAGCAGAAACACCTTCTGTTTAGCTCCGGCGAATCGACAATAACAGCACTCTCTCATACAAGAAGAACAATATAGGAGCAGATTGACTGCATAATATGGAAGCCAAAAATTCTGTGTTGAAACCAAGGAAGATGGCCTCCTTTTATACACAACGGGGAAGAGAGAAGAAGCCTTCCAACCATGAAAACTGGCAACAAATGTAGCCCATTACTCCTGCAAAACTGATAAAGTAATACACAAAATTGATGGGGAATAAATGTGTGAGTTGCACACTCTACATATACATGTGTGCATATCTACAGCCACCAAACAAATCTGGCCCAAAAAGATTAGGTTGATAGATCACCAATCCAGCCTAGTCCAAACCTAACCCATTCTAGCAAGTTCCAAGTCCCAAGATCCACGGACCCGGACCGGTCCGGGAGGGCCAACGACACGCGCGCATGTGTAGCACTTTTTGCATAACCAACTTGGACTATAATTTTGGCCCAAACCCATCTTTGAAGCATTCATAATGTCCATCCTTCGAAAAATTTGAATGCCCCAAAAGGCTCATGCCCTTATCAAAATCTTGATATTTAAATACGCATCCAAGCTTTCCTCTACATTCAATGTGGGATTGATAGTTATACACAATTCTCAATGCCTCATTCATGAGGTCAACTTTATGAGACAATTTATCATTCAATTCATAATATTTTTTGTCATTCTTTTTTGTGGTGTAAAAATCTTGTTACAGAGGATTTAAACACATTTGATCCCATCTCAACCAATAATTAAGATCTATTTTAATTTCATATTAAAGTTATCATAAAATTATTTTTTTCCAACAATAACTTAGAAATCAACTCCATAGCCTGCTAAAATCCACTTATAATTTATAGGATTTGGGATTATATTTTAAGTCTACAAAACAGGTTGAGAAATTTTTTTAGACCCACTTATAATTATCGATGAACTTAAGAAGAGTGCTTGAAGCACAGCCCGAACTAACCTTTTGTTGGTCGACGAGCAAGGTTATGGTAGCATGTGGCGCATCCATTCAAAGCTTATCAACAAGTTGTGACAAGCAAAAATGTGTTATAAAAATAAAGGTAAATTACACTTTGCACCTCTGCACTTTATATCAAATTTTACTTTAGCCTCTACACATCAAATTGTGACACTTAACTCCCTACACTTTTGGTCAAGTGTCACTTTGGCCCTTTTATTAACCCCTTACACTTTTGGTCAAGTGTCACTTTGACCCTTCTATTAGCCTCATTGTTAACAGAGGTTAGTCACATGAAAAACATGTCAGGATATATTACACTTTGCACCCCTACACTTTATACAAAATCTCACTTTAATCCCTACACATCAAAATTGTAACACTTAGCTCCCTAAAAGATAACTTCTATTAGCCCCACTCTTAACAAAAGGCCCAATGTGACATTTGATCACAAGTGCAGGGGGTTAAGTGTCACAATTTAATGTGTAGGGACTAAAGTAAGATTTTGTGTAAAGTGCAGGGGTGCAGAGTGTAATTTACCCTAAAAATAATATTACCATATCATTCTTATAATATTTTTTTGTAAGAATAAAATAACCCTTTAAAATATATTACATATTAAAAGATAATGCATAGCTATCTTAATTATAAATTACGCTAGGAATGAAATGCGATATCACAGTTAAAAGGACCGTCAATAAAAAAATTTATATAAAAAACCATTACAAAAATAATGTAATAATATCAGTTTTAAAAATAAAAATTATCTTCATGAATATTTTGTTTTAAAATAAAAGGCTACATTAAACTATATTAATGTAAAATATATATATATATAGAACAACATAAAATTTTAAAGAAAAAAGATGTTCATACTTAATTTTGATACAAATTATTTTATAAGAATAATGTGACAGTAATTTTCTTTTAATCATAAATCACCTTAATAATTCTTCCTCTTTAAAATAATAAAATTAAGACTTATCCGATATTAATATTCAAAATAATATTTTCCTATATGCATGTATAAGCTATGTTCTTTTAGTAGGGTATGGCTACCATCCACACCCCCTTGAAAGGGGCACATTGTATGATGAATTGGGCTAAAGTTGACTTTAGTTGATCATGATGTTTTAGGTAGGGGTCTAAAGCTTGTCCATGAAAAAAAAAAAAAAAAAAAAAAAAAAAAAAAAAAAAAAAAATTGTAGATGGGTGGGTGGGTCAGCTTAATTTTCTGGCACTCTCTCTTTCCCCATCTCAATGTCTAAAATGCTTCTATTAATTTTGTCTGCTAAGTGCACCTTTAATTTCTTTAATTTATTTATATATATAGATTAGAGAATTAACTCACATGTGAGTAAGCTATAATGTCTTAGAAAAATACATGAGATACTTAATTTATGATTATAAACCATTGTCTTTTAATTTTACATGATTAAAACTATGGACATTCAAGAAAGTTCATTAACTTAAAAGGTGGAAAATGATAAATTGAAGATTTTTGTATGGAGTTTAAAGCAGCCTTGAGAATGTTTTAGCCTTTCAAAAAATAAATAAATAAGTAAAATGCGTACCTCTATTTATTTTTTTGAACTTGAGAAAATTGTATCATGGATCTTATTTTTATAATTTAAATCGTTTATTTTGTAAGATTTTCTGTGTATATGTTATTTATAAAAAAAAAATTAAATTGATCTAATAATTATAATTTTTTCATTTTATCATGTTTATTTTTAAAAAAAATAAATAATAAATATGTTTTAAAAAATAAACCATCTATAAAATAAATAATTGAGATCATAGAAATGAGATTCGACCGAACAATTCTCACAAATTCAAATATATATATATATATATGTGGGGTATGGGGTTAAATCAAATTGTTTCAAACCAACCATGAAGGTGACATGATAGCAAGTAACAGACTTGGGTGATATTTCGTACCACGTGCCCAAATTTACTATAGCTTCTTCACTACTGTAATTGATTAAAGTCTCTCTCTCAATTTCTTATCTTATAAAGGTTTGCAATTCATAATTGGTCAATCCCTTTCTATATCTTTGAGCATCATCGTACCACATAGATTTTTTTTATTTACTTATTTATTTTTACTTTTTTGGGTATGGTTGATTTCTTGTCTTCCACGTATTGCTCTAATCATAAATTCAAATCACTTGTTTATTTCTATACACTATTCTGTGTTCTTTTAAATTTTTTTAATTTCAATAATTATTTTATTAACATAATGAAATATTGGCGTTTGGGAAGTTTGGTTTTTTATTTTTTTCACTAAAAGAAAAATTGGTTACAAAACCAAAAAAAAAACTAATCCAAACAAAATATCATATCAAACCCCATAATCTTTCAGTTTTTATTTCACAAACATCACATCCAACCACAAAAAAACCTAACTATCTTCCCAAACACAAAAAAAAAATTTCTCCAATAATATCCTACAACTAAATAAACCTACAAAAAAAACTCACCTCCCAAACACCCACATTATATGAACAGATAAAATGTAAGATGACAGAGCAGGTGATCTCCATTAGCTGGTCATGTGTACTTGTTTGGTTTCTTCCTGATAAAAATTTAATTTATAAAATATATATATATATAGATATTGTATGATCTGATTGGGTGCTAAAAAGTGTGAGTGTTGTATATAAATAAACCAGCACACCATTTTTGAAAGTTATATGCTTTTTTCTTATCTTAGACAATTATAGTATTGTATTTGAACTTTGATTCATCAAAGGCAAGTTTGTAGGAGCAATTAAGACACTCCCAATAGGTTGCTTCATCAGAGAAGCACTATAATTGACCATATCAACTACCAAATATAATATCTCACTCGGTTTCAGCTTTTAGAATTGATTTTTCAAAAAAAAATTTACTTTTTCATTTTTCATATTTTTTTTTATTTTTATTAAATTTTTTTAATATTTTAACAATTTTTTTAATTTTTAAACACACTTAACATAAATACAATTAAAAAGTATAATATTTATGAAAAAAATATTTACAAATTCACTAAATACCAAAAAGAAAATAAAAATAAATAAAAATAAAAATAAAAATTCAGTACATTTTTTGTATTTTTGCATATTTATTAATTTTTTAAAATATTTTTTCACAAATATTTTACTATTTAGATACATCTAAGTAAGGTGCACTTAAAAAAGTAAAAAAATTGCTAAAATTTTAAAAATATTCACTAAAAATAAAAATAAAAAACACGAAAAACAAAAAGGTCAATTTTCAGATGACTGAATTCAGAAAATTGAAACCAAACACACCGTTACTATTAGGGCGGTAGACAAGCCATAATAACAAGAAGCAGACTTTTTCAGTTGTTGGACCTGTAGAGCTTATTACGGATCTCATTTCGATAATTCAAACGTTCAATACATAGAGCTCATCTAGTGTTTCATTTTACAAAAAATCAAATTAATCGAATATCGATAATTCATTGATCAGATCATATTTTTTTCAATGGTAAATATGATTTTAAAAATAAATTGTTGATAAAAATGCATTATGATCAAGGAATTATATTAACGTAATTTTTTATAGGAATGACGTATTCGACGAGGTTTACACATTGACAATTTGAATTATCGAAATAAAACCCATAGTAGAATGAAGAGAAGCCTTCTCTTATTATTATTACTTATTTTTAAAATTAACATTCATTCATATAGAAGTTAATTGGTGTTTCAGATATAAAAACACACCTATGGGCAAAACAAGATTTTTTTTGTTTGGTAGTAGTATTTTCATTCTTTGTTTTCTATTCTCATGTTTTTTTCAGAATAAATAAATAAACCTTCTTCTACGAATTGTTGCCAAAAAAACAACTTAAGCACTATAATAGTGTCAGTTTTCCATTTTCTACTTACAAAAAGGTAATTTATATTTTTTTCAGTCTTGGAATTTGGCTTAAATTTTATTTTAGTTTATATTGTTTCAATTTGAATAATTTAGTTCCTAAACTTTCAAATCAATTTCAATCTGATCATTTTATCTATTTTTTTGCTATTTTTTTTTATGTGTAAAGCTTAAGAGACCAACAAATGTTTAAAAAAAATATAAATTTTGACCACCAATTTGAACAGAATTAGGGGTGATTGCGGATTGGGTTGGGTCGGTTGGCATCTCATCAGGCATTTGTTCAAAATTAGACGGATTGGAAAAAAGCAATCTGCATCCATTCATTGATTTGACGGATGTGGATTTAGCAGGCCGTACAAGTTGTCGGAAGGATACGATTGGTTTGGCGTTTTGGACTTTATAAATTTTGGACATTTTTTGAAATTATAATTCATAACTTTTATAATCTTCAGTAACCAGTAATCTGGAAAAATATGTATTATTTATCTATAATAAGCTATGGCATCACACATGCTTATTTTTAAAGTATTATTTTTCATTTTCACAAAAATATGTATTATTTGCTTATAATAGGTGCACCACACATGCATATCTTTTGAACTTTATTTACAGGCGAATCGGATTCATGCGGGTGGGGGATGATTGATCCGCCATCCGAATCTATCTGCAGATTTTGAAATATTTTATCCGCATCCGTCTGTCAAAAGATATGTATCTGCTCAAAATCAATCGGGTTGGGTCAATTCGGTCGGATTGGACGGGTTGGATGGATCCATAATCACCTCTAAACAAAATGACCAAATTGAAACAAGACAAGTGTTGAGACTAAATTGTTCAATTTGAGATAATAAGTACCAAAGTGAAATTTACCTCAAATTGCAGAGGTTAAAAATATTTCCCTTACAAAAAAACAAGGACCAAGCTTTGTTTTTTATTTTTTTTATAAAAACAAAACAAAAAGCTTTTTTTATGTACCCAAACATTTTGAAAACAAAAATGAACAAACATATTTGAAACATATTTGATTAGTTGTCAAAGGTGGCGGCTAGAGGTGGAAGGTGGACAAATGTAGCGATTGATGGTAGAGGTGGCTAGAAGTGGTCGTTGGAGTTTGTAGCCAGTGTGTCATCAAAAGTCATAGGATGGCCGATAGGTAGCCAGAATGCAACCAGAGGTCATGTATGGTGACTGTCTTATTGCCTGAGTGCCCTCAAGAGATGTTCAGAGCTCCCTGGATGGGTAGGTAGTGGTGGAAGGAATAGAGTTATTTTTAAAATAAGTGAGAACATTATTTTTGTTTTTTCAAAAATTTTGAAGTCAATTATTTTTATTTTTTTAAAATTTTTAGTTTGTTTTTAGTTTTAAAAAAAATAAAAATGAAAACAAAAAATAAAAAGAGAAACGTTATCAAACAATTTAAAACGAAGAAAACAATAACATAATCAAACAAATCATTAATTGGACTTTGTGCATTAAACAATGCTCTTGCGTTATGTATGGGGCTCAAGTTAATGGTGCATCTGGTTTGAGTCATTGGATTATCCAATATGTACAAAGGTTTGTGCAACAAACATTAAAAATTCACATGGCCAATATTGCTTTGTTGTGCATATGCTTAGCTAGCATTCACTACTCCTTAGTCCAAACATGTGTTTTATTTTTAAATCCTTAATCCAAACATATGTGTTTTATTTTTATTTTTAACTGTGTTAGGTTTTTATTCTTGGCAACCCCATTTAACAAAATTCCTTTAAGTTATATTTGTTTTCGCACTTTGTATTTCAGTGAGGTTATGAGTTTTTAGATGTGAATCCAACCCGAATCGTGCCTTACAGAGAAGTTTGTGGTGTTTAATTCTTTCAAGATTGCCACTTCGCTGATTATGACAAGGATCGAGCTGCCCGGTCAACTCGTGAGGGTCGAGGGGGCAGCGCCTAGGCGGGGTCGAGGGGCAGCGCCCCGGAAGCAAAATACAAAAATGCATTCAAAATTGCCTGTCCGCTCGAGCGGACATTCCCCCGCTCGAGCAGAGAATGCTGGGTTTCAGAAGTGTGTTCACCTGCAAAAATACTGGATGTTATTTTTTCCCGCTCGAGCAGAACTTTCCGCGCTCGAGCGTAGGTCCGCTCGAGCGGCCAATCTAACGCTCGAGCGGAGCTCGCGGGACAGTTTTCTATAAATACGTGTTTCAGTCCAAATCTAGGATTACTTCTCCAGATCTTCTTCTTGGGTTCTAAGGTTTATATCTGGGGATATTTTGCTAATTTTCTTTGATGTTTTGATTGAGTAATCAACTCATGGTTTAAAGAGTATACATCAAAGGATTATTTATTTGTTCTACACAAAAGAGAGAGTTGTTTTTCGGTAGATTCCGAAGAATTCGAGCCTGAAGCTTTGGTGGATTCTGGAGTGGCTCATCGTCAAGACAATTCCGAGGTGAAGACGGGGTTGGAAGAGGCACATAGAGGTTGGTTCAATTCGGGCGTGGATTCGCTAGGTAATTGAGAGTATACCTGTGTAATTCCTTTATATCTTCTTAGTGGATTGTTTTGTGACTGTTGCCCGTGATTTTTTATCACAATTGGAGGTGTCCAATTGTGGTTTTTTCACGTAAAATCATTGTGTCGATTTGTCTTGATTGTTTGATTGGGATTGTTGTTTACTACTTAAAATTGATACATAATCACAAATCAACATCTAGGGGATTTCTAGATTTTTTAATTGGTATCAGAGTGGGTCGCTTTTTTGTTTTTTTTAAAAACTTTTGAGCGAGATCTTGTTTGATTTGTGATAATGGATTCAATACGTGAAGGAAATTCTATGGTTCAACCACCCTACTGGACGGATCCAATTATTCGTTTTGGAAAACTCGGATGAGATCGTTTTTAAAATCTATTGATGAAAAAGTTTGGTAATCTGTCATATATGAGTGGACTGAACCGACAATTACCGTTGATGGAGTAACTTTCCCCAAACCAATTGATAAGTGGGACACAATTGATTACCAAAATAGTAGCTGGAATAGTAAAGCTATTAATTCTCTCTTTTGCGCTGTCACACCTGAAAAGTTTAGTCGAATTTGCAATTGTAAAGTCGCAAAAGAGGCTTGGGATATCTTACAAACTATTCATGAGGGCACTCCTTCTGTTAAACGCTCAAAACTTCAAAGGCTCACGTTTAATTTCGAAAACCTTTCAATGAAAGATAGTGAGACCTGTGATGAATTTTATGCGAAGTCGAGTGACATTGTAAATTCCAGCTTCAATTTAGGTAAAAAAATACCAGAATCCAAAGTTGTGGGAAAAATTTTGAGATCTTTGCTCGATCGGTTCCAACCAAAAGTTACGACTATTGAGGATGCTCAAGATGTTGACAATCTCAAGCTGGATCACTTGGTTGGAAATATCCAAACTTATGAGGCACATAGGAATTTCAAAAAGAAACAAAAAGATGCTATTGCTTTTAGTAGTGCTCATAGAATTGGAGAGGATTCTGATGAGGATTGTGAGATAGATTCCAAGATTACGGATGCTTTTGTAAAATAATTTAAAAAATCTTTTCTGAAAAAGAATCCTAAACTTTTGGAATCTACTCATACTCATAAATCTAAAGGCAAAGATAAACTCAAAATTAATTCTATAGCCAAGAAGGAGAAAGGAAAGATACAAGGGAACTCTGAAAGAGTCCAATGCTATGAATGCCAAGGATTTGGCCACTTTGCTCAAGAATGCCCTACTCGTTTGAGGAAAAAGAAAGCCCTCGCTATCACTTGGGATGATGAATCAGAATCTGATAAAGATGAAAATGACAACAAAGATCAAGGTGAAGAGGGACACAAACAATTCCTTGCCTTCATGGCAGCTTCTGAAACAGATGGACGAATAGAGTATCCGAAGAGCCCGATTGAGAATGCCACTGATGATGAATCCTCAGGGAGTGAAGATGAAGAACTTCAGCAAGCATATCAAAAGTTGTATAAGGAATCTCTTAACTTATCCAAATTGAATGACAAACTCACTACGAAACTCAAAGCATGTGAAAGTGAGAATGTCAAATTTAAGAAGGAGATTTCCGAGACTAGGAATGATGCCCTTAAGATTTCTAATGATCAACAAGCTCTTTGTGCAAAACTCTTGACTTGTGAGACAGAGAGGAATGAGCTACAGCAAATCTATGCAACATATGAAGAAAAGATTGAAACTCTCGAGATGTCTCAAGTTTCTTTAGAAGAACTAATGATCAAGAAAGAGGAAGAACTCAAGTGTGCTATGGCTACCATTGGTCTTTGGAACAGAGGATCAAACACTTTGGACAATATCATTGGGTCTCAACAAATTTTTTCTGACAAGAGTGGCATTGGCTTTGGTGGTAAGAAAGAGCAAAAACAGAGTGCTTCCACATTTCATGATACAAGAACTCAAGGAAAGGGAGAACAAAAAATTCAACATAAGGATGGACTTCTCAAACTTCCTAAAGTTGGTAAGGCTAAAGAAAAGAAGGTACACTCTGTTTTTATTTGTCATCATTATGGTATGCATGGTCATATTCGCCCTTATTGTTATGAGTTGCATGGGAGAGTGTCTCATAGAGATGGAAGAAATTCCAACATCTCGTGGGATAGGAGACACTTCATTGGTGGTAATGAGGTTAAAGGTCATGTTAAACCTTGTTATTTTGATACGCTTAAGACCAAACATGAACAGAAGTTGTGTTTTCCTAGACCTAGGAATAGGAAGCTAGAAACCATGTCAAGACAAGTTCTCATTGAAGGAGAAGGGAACCACAACGTCAAGACACCACCCAAGAACCGCCATTCTCACAACTTTGTTCATACTAAAGCAGTTTGGGTAAGAAAACTTGACTTGTGTTAATTTGTTTATTCTTTTTAGTTTTTGGGTTTCTATTTTGTTTTTTTTTTTTTTTTTTTGAGTCACTTAATGTGTGCATGTTCGTTTTCTGTCTTACTTTGTTTAGTAAAAGAAAAAATAATAATAATAAAAGAAAAACCAAAAAGATTTTCTTAGTATGATTTTGCAAGCTTAAAATTTTTTAGTGGTCCTTGGTGCATATTGGAATTGATGAGAATATCCATTACATGTTAATATGTGTGTACTTTCTATGGTCATTACTCATTTTGGAGTGTGTGTTCTTTGATTAATATGTCTCATTCTGTACACACTCTTGGATTAGCAAATTTTGGAGTCTTCCACCGTAATGATTATTTTTTCTCTATGGACTTCTGTCATTTATCTTTTGTTTTTCTAGAGAGACCAATTGAAAAATCTAGAAATCCACTAGATATTGATTTGTGATTATATAACAATTTTAAGCAATAAAACAATCCCAATCAAACAATCAAGACACATTGACACAACGATTTTAACATAGAAAAACCACAATAGGAGCACCTCCAATTATGATAAAAAAAAACCACGGGCAACAGCCACAAAACAATCCACTAAGAAGATATAAAGGAATTACACAGGTATACTCTCAATTACCTAACGAATCCACGCCCGAATTAAACCAACCCCTATGTGCCTCTTCCAACCCCGTCTTCACCTCGGAATTGTCTTGACGATAAGCCACTCTAGAATCCACCAAAGCTTCAGGCTCGAATTCTTCAGAATCCACTGAAGAACAACTCTCTCTTTTGTGTAACACAAACAAATAATCCTTTGATGTATACTCTTTAAACCATGAGTTGAATACTCAATCAAAACATCAAAAAAAAACTAGCAAAATATCCCCAGATATAAACCCTAGAACCCAAGAAGAAGATCTGGAGAAGTAATCCTAGATTTGGACTGAAACACACAAGATTATCCAAGAAGCACAATTACTTGAAAACACAATGTACACAGCCTCTAGAATATTCCTCATAAAAGAAAGAGATGCATTATGTGAAAAGCATAGATCCCATGATAAAAGTGTGTGTGTGACTCTTGGAGTTCGACAAACACTAGATTCAAATTCTAGTAGTGATGTGAAAGCTGGACCTCCGACAAGAGAATCTAAGCACAACTAAGGAAAGTCAAACCACTAGGAATCAAGGGGTATTTGTTGAGTAAAAGCGGAGGCTCCCCCTCAATCAATGAATCCTTTATTTTTTTCCCTTTTTTTTTTTTCTCACATCTTTTTCTGTTCTTTCTTTTGCACATCTTTTCTTTTCTTTCTTTTGCACAATTTTTTTTTTTCTTTTGCACACTCATTGGCGGCTGACACGCTCAAGAGTATGGAAACCGAACCAGAGAAGCATGGAGATAATAAGGATAGCCTGGTTGATGACTCTGAGGTAGCCTTTTCCTCATGGCTGGACTATAAAGAACAGAGGGGAAAGCCATGGAGATGCAAAAAGATGGAAGGTGGTTAAGGGACTCAACATCACCCATGATATGCTAATATAGTTCAGATTTTTTGCTTGCTCCACCATATTGTTTTTGTCGTTTTCTTCTTGTTCACTGTTTTCAGTGTTAGTGGTTGCTTTTAGTGAGGGGGAGTTCGGTTAATTGTGATCATGTCATTGCTTGTGTGGTTTATGATCTTACTTTAGTTGATTGAGCTTCCTTTGTTAATTCGTGACAAAAAGGGGAAGTAATGTTGTCCGGTGCATGTGTCTTAGGATTTCATGTATTCATGCCATGTGTCGGGTGCATGTGTCTTAGTTTTCAAGTTTTCATGCTACATGTTCTTAAAATCTCCAAGTCGCATCTATTCATGTTTTCCATCTCATGCTTCAAATGCTTCAAGATAATCTAGCCATATGTTTATTGCTTTTTTGTATACTCTTGTGGCATTAATAGTTGTTTTGGAGATTGTGGCACTAATAGCTGTTTTGCAGATCATGACCTTGAGAAAGAAATTTGCGTTTGTTGGCTGTAATGGGTTGGGGTGATTAGGATTTTTTTGGTTAGGTGTGTTTTGTCACGGCACTGCCAAAGGGGGAGATTGTTAGGTTTTTATTCTTGGCAACCCCGTTTGACAAAACTCCTTTAAGTTGTATTTGTTTTCGCACTTTGTATTTCAGTGAGGCTATGAGTTTTTAGATACGAATCCAACCCGAATCGTGCCTTGTAGAGAAGTTTGTGGTGTTTAATTCTTTCAAGTTTACCACTTCGCTGATTATGACAGGAATCGAGCTGCTCGGTCAGCTCGCGGGGATCGAGGGGGCAGCGCCCCTTGGCGGGTCCGGGGCAGCGCCTAGGCGGGGTCGAGGGGCAGCGCCCCCGAAGCAAAATGCAAAAATGCATTCAAAGTTGCCTGTCCGCTCGAGCGGACATTCCCCCGCTCGAGCGGAGAATGCTAGGTTTCAGAAGTGCGTTCGTGTCACGACCCAAACCCGCCCCTATAGGTTTAGCATCGTAACCGGCCAGTAATCCTTGGATTACCGAAGGCCTCTGAACAGATTAACAAAATTAAGGGGCTAGCGGAAGCAAAAACATAAATATAGTTGTCCAATGAGCTGTGCTGACTTATATGAAACAGAATATTTAAAACTTTATATACATAACCGGTAGTCAATCATACATTATACCCACACACATTACAGTATTGTAAGTACAGCCAACGACATCAAGTCAAGCTTTATATAAACAGAAACCACAAAACTTAAACACAGGATGCTTCGGGAACCTTCACGTGAGGCACAATGGTTGGCTGACAACAGGACACAGACTTCGGACAAAAGCCTTCAGGCTTGATCTCCAGAATGCCCACCTATACATATATATACACACAGTGAGCTATAGCCCAGTGAATAACATTAAGGTAAAAGGATTAGTGAACGAAATCCGAACATATCATAATTAAAAACAGATCATAGCATAATCATCCTCATATCAGAACATAATAATGGTACATCCCATAGAACACATCACATAACGTCTTCCGACTAGAGTAACCGGTTCCAGATACCGATTAAACACATATCACCACAATGAAGTGGCTAACGAGATCTCGTAATTACTTGTATGTCATGGACCCGCATTTTCATGCCGTCCCCCATGACTTGGGACTATCTATGGATGCCATAATAGATTTCAAACTTGGGATGTTCGTTCACATAAACAGATATCATATCAGAAATTAGAACTTATCATATTTCATTTGGAACGTAATTCATATGAATGTATCTTTACAATAACGTTACTCACAGTGGTTCCAGTAAGTGGTCAATCAATCCTCAAGTCTTGACCTACAATCACAAAATACATAACACAAGCATGTCTTAACATTACACATTCAAGTGGCCATTAAGGCTTAGCTTTCATTACACTGGTTCTTATTCTTTCTTACCACATTGCCTAAACCACACACACTTGCAGTCTCATAACTTAGTACATTCATTCCTTAGTGTGTTTCTAATCCATAACCTCCTTAATATGGCTTAATTAAGGCTTAGGAATACCTAAGATGCAATGAGGATGCCAAAACATGCCTTGGAACACTTGGTAAAATTTTCTGAAAATAAGGTCCCCACTCGAGCGTAGACTTCCTCGCTCGAGCGGACATGCAAAATTAGAGGGGCCGCTCGAGCAACCTACAAACTTGGAAAAAGTACTGGTTGGTCGAAATCCACGCTCGAGCTACAACTCCCACGCTCGAGCGTATCGACAACATGAAAAGGGTTCGCTCGACCGTCCAAGTGGTCGCTCGAGCGGAGAGCTCACGTCTGAAAAAAAAAATACTGAGAGCTCGCATTCTCCGCTCGAGCGCAGGTTTCCTCGCTCAAGCGGACTGTAAAATTCTAGGTTTTTCAAAACAAGGTTTGAGCTTCAAAATGTGATTTTAATGGCTGTACTCATGCAAAGCTTGATCAAAACACTTGGAAGGCCTTTCTAAAACACAATTACGTGATCACTCTCAAACATTTAGCTCAAAACTCATGGATTTAGCAAATTTGAACTCCAAAGCTCATACATGGAAGATTTTCAAACTCCTTTCTTTTGTTCTACAAAACATGCAATGAAAACCATAAGCTCATGGAATTTTGAAACATGAAACATGAAACCTGATAATTTCTTGAAGATGATGAGTAAAACTTACATGCATGCAAAGATTTCAAGAGCAAGACCCAAGACATGAGTGAATAAGGTATAATCCTCCATAAACATGCACACACGCCATTTTCTTGCTCAAAACCCAACTTCACTTCAAATTCTAGTAATTGATTCACCAATTTCTTAGTACAAGATGCATGGAAGGTTGTCTACAAAAGAATAGGCTCTAGACTCTTACCTAGCTTCTTGATTTCGATCAATGAAAGATGGTCCTCCTAATTTCCTTCTTCTTCTTCAACCTCAAGAGCTCACTCTCTCACTCTCTAGTTACACTCTCCCTCTCACACAGAGACCAAAGAGACAACCTACCACACCCCCTCACTCAGCTGAATATACACAACACACACCTCACTTTGAGCACCATACACGTGCACACACATGCACACTTCCAACACACACACATGGGTTTTAATCCCCTACACTTAACACCACAAAATGCCTCAACACATTATACACTCCATCACATCTTGGATCATTAATAGGATCAGATTAGGTACCAATCATGCATTATTTAAATCAAACATAAGTAACCTTAATTTATTCAGGTTAGCGCGAAATTCAATTAATCCAAATTAGTTCCCATCAAGGTTCAATTTAATCACATGCGATTTTTACCGAACCGAATCAATTCTTAATAAAATTTGCCATGGTGTTCTAAAATTTCCAAATAACACATTCATGTAATCAATTTTGATTTCGGATGCCGATAAGGCTTTCAATTTACATCTTAAAGCGGAATCCAAACAGATATTTCTACACGTAACAGATAGGAGGCCAAAATCATGTAAAATTCCATAATAATCCCATAATTTATTTTATCCGCTAAATTAACATCCTTGATTACTGACTAATGGCTAATTGCGGGTCGGGGTTATTACAGTTCGCCTGCAAAAATACTGGATGTTGTTTTTTCCCGCTCGAGCGGAACTTTCCGCGCTCAAGCGTAGGTCCGCTCGAGCGGAGATCGCGGGACAGTTTTCTATAAATACGTGTTTTAGTCTAAATCTAGGATTACTTCTCCAGATCTTCTTCTTGGGTTCTAAGGTTTATGTCTGGGGATATTTTGCTAGTTTTCTTTGATATTTTGATTGAGTATTCAACTCATGGTTTAAAGAGTATACATCAAAGGATTATTTATTTGTTCTACACAAAAGAGAGAGTTGTTCTTCGGTGGATTCCGAAGAATTCAAGCCTGAAGCTTTGGTGGATTCTAGAGTGGCTCATCGTCAAGACAATTCCGAGATGAAGACGGGGTTGGAAGAGGCACATAGGGGTTGGTTCCATTCCGGCATGGATTCGCTAGGTAATTGAGAGTATACCTGTGTAATTCCTTTATATCATCTTAGTGGATTGTTTTGTGGCTGTTGCCCATGGTTTTTTATCACAATTGGAGGTGTCCAATTGTGGTTTTTCCACGTAAAATCGTTGTGTCAATTTGTCTTGATTGTTTGATTGGGATTGTTGTTTACTGCTTAAAATTGATACATAATCACAAATCAACATTTAGGGGATTTCTAGATTTTTTAAACTGTATGGGAGAGCAAATATTCTCTTGCTTCCGTACTCCTCATTGTCCAAGCTCTTCGTTGCTCCAAATGACGCCATTCAACCTGAGAACACAACGACGGTGAGCTACCCGGCAGGTGGTTACCGGAAAACCCCTCCGACGGTCAAGTTAGCACCCTTGTAGAGAAAGAAAGAGAGAGAAGACAAAAAAGAGAGATAGAGCTCTGGGTAGCTAGAAATTCAAACCTATTGTATATAGGCGCCGCACAATTTGAACAGCTCTTGCATGCACCACTCTGCTCGTCCTTTTTCTGGACGCGTGGTTGTACTGCCCTCTCCATTCCTTACACGTGTACGCATCAATACTATCAAACAACATTTGGCCAAACCGCCAAACGGTATTGACGCATAACTACTGGTGAGTTTTCCTCCTCACACTCTAATTGGGCCACGTAGCGACTCCTGCCGTGCTATCCATAACCCGGCACAAGGCTGTTTACTAACTTCCATCAATCGGCTCAGCTTTGAGTTGTCCAACCGATCAACCGCGATTCGGCCAAATATTGCTCGGTCTATACAGAGGAGGATGTTATTAGTTCGGACTATCCTTAGGTCGGCCTATTCCACATGTAGTCCGGTCCCTTGTTCGGAGTAAATTTCCCTCAATTGCACACATAGCTCGATCCACACTTCTTGACCAAGCACATACATAACTCGGTCCATTCTACTGATTGGATTTTCCCTTCTCAATTGCCCCTTAATCCCATCAATTGCAACCTGATTGGGATTACTTTATTCTTGTATAATCTTCATTTCAGCTCGGTTTGTCATCAAACTTCATGATAGCTCGGTCAAGTTTCATCACTTGTTTTCGGGGTCCGCGTTGCACTGCTGCACAAATCTTCATAGCTCAGATTTTTCAAAATGTTCTTCAGTTTTCGTATTAACCACTTAACCAGCTTAGCTTGGCGATTTACTTCTCGGCAAGCAAAATCAGCTTGGTAATTTCCTTGGCAAGCAAAATCAGCTTGACAAGGGCAAAGTCAGTTCGGTGACTTGTTTCTTGACGAACAAAACTAGCTCAGCAAGGAACTCCAAAGTTGGCAAGCAAGGTTAGCTCGACAACTTGTATCTTGGCGAGCAACATCAACTCAACAAAGAACTCCAAGGTTGGCGAGCAAGGTCAACTCGGTGACCTGCTTCTTGGCAAGCAAAATCAGCTTGGCAAGGAACTTCAAGATCGGTGAGTAAAGGTCAGCTTGGCAACTTGCTTCTTGGAGAGAAAAATCATCTCGGCAAGAAACTCCAAAGGTGGCGAGCAAGATCGGCTCGGCACTTGCTTCTTGGTGAGCAAAATCAGCTCGGCAAAGAACTCCAAAGTTAGTAAGCAAAGTCAGCTTGGCAACTTGTTTCTTGGCGAGCAAAATTAGCTCGGCAAGGAATTCCAAAGTTGGCGAGCAAAGTCAGCTCGGCAACTTGCTTTCTTAGTGAGCAACATTATTTCAGCAAGAAACTCCAAGGTTAGCGAGCAAGGTCAACTCGGCAACTTGCTTCTTGGCGAGCAAAATCAGCTCGGCAAGGAATTCTAAAGTTGGAGAGCAAAATCAGCTCGGCAAGAAACTCCAAGTTTGGCGAGCAAGGTCATGGCGAGCAAAATCAGCTCGACAAGGAACTCCAAAATTGGAGAGCAAAGTCAGCTCAGCAACTTGCTTCCTAGCGAGCAAAATCAGCTCGGCAAGAATTCCAAAGTTGACGAGTAAGGTCAGCTTGGCAACTTGCTTTTTTGGCGAGCAAAATCAGCTCGGCAAGGAACTCCAAGGTTGGCAAGTAAGGTCAGCTCAGCAACTTGCTTCTTGACGAGCAAAATCAGCTCGGTAAGGAACTTCAAAGTTGGAAAGCAAAATCAGCTCGACAACTTACATCTCAGCGAGCAAGATCAGCTTGGCAAGGAACTTCAAAGTTGGCAAGCAAAATCAGCTCGGCAACTTATATCTCGGCGAGCAAAATCAACTCGGCAAGACTTCTTGGCGAGTAAAATCATCTCGACAAAGAATTCTAAAGTTGATAAAAACCATTAACAAACCTCTTGCAGAGCAAAATCCGCCCGGCAAGGAATTTCAAAGTTGAACAAAACACCAACTTTCATCTTACCGAGCAAAATCAGCCTGGTAAGTAATTCTGATCTTTCTGTCAAAATGATTGTTAGTTGCACATTAGACAGCACTAAATCCGCTTGGCAAGACAAAAATACAACAATTTTCAGGAATATGGTCTACTTGTTTCATTGCGCCAATAGCAAGAAGAGTCACAAAAATAGAACTAAGAACAAAACTTTAGATTGGCAGAGTTCGACATTTTGGAAATAGATCGACCATTTATATTTAGTGAGTTTTGTGCCCCTTTTCCTCGGTCTTCTTACTGACGTCTTCCAAAACCAAACTCCCTACATCTCTCACATGGTTGTTTGCATGGCCTTCCTCTTGTTCGACTACATTGACTTTTCCTACAACTCTTTTGTCTGCCACTATTGGATTTGCCTTGACAGTAGCTATAGCCACGTCATCCTCAACTCGGATGTGTTCATTGATGCGTTGCATAAGCAACTCCATGGTCGTCGATTGGTTCATGCTAAGCGAGTCTCTGAGTTTATGTCCGATTGGAAGATCGCACTTGTATTGAGTGATTGCTAGGTTCGTTGGGCAATCGAGAATTTCATTGAATGTTTCCCAATACTTGGTGTTGTATGCCTTCAAGGAATGGCTTGTTTCCATCTTGATTCCCAAAAAGTGGTTGATTTCTTTGGGTGTTTTGGTGTTGGTTTTGAATCGTGTCACGCATGCCTCCACCAATTGCTGCGACCTCTTAATACTTTCCTCCGATAGCCTCTCGAACCATTTCAGGCCCAACTCGCTCAAACTCGATAGAAAAATAAGGAACATGAGCGCATCATTTCACCTGTGTCCAGTCATAACCTGTTGAAAGGGGCTTACATGCATGTACGGATCGGTCTTTCCATCATAGAACGTGAAGTTTGGCTAATGAAACTCGGGGGGGAGTAGTGTATTCTCGATCTCTATGAAAAAAGGAGTGGTACGTAGCCTTGCCAACTTTCTGTCTGGTGGGGCGTGTGGCGCCAAGCGTGGTGGTGGCATGACAATCTCTTCATTGGCTCGCCCTTTAGGGGCCACTCGCTGCAATGCAGCCACCTTTTGCGCTTCCCGCCAACAAGAGCGCTCATCTCTAACACATCCTTCAGGTCATTCAAACAGTCGAAACGTGAATATCTCGACGTTGTCGTTGGACGTGAAGAGCAGTAACTGCTGTCCTGCATATGAGATGTCGCCACTAGCACGATGTAGTCTCCAACTCTAAAGCTTCTCGTGACGAAGAGTGAAGGGGTGCGACGTCTATTCTGACTGCCGGAACGGCGAGACTTGGCGTGCTCACTGTGGTTCCCTACTCCAACAACGCCCTTCCCCTTCATCTAGCGTTTTATGGCCTCCATCTTCATCGCTATCTTCTTAATAATGGTATCTTGGTCTCTCAGCTTGTCTTCCAAGTGCTGAGTCTGTGAGTCTCGCCGTCAGCAACACTCTTCTGGGCTGACAAAACGCCCAGAACTTCTTGCGCGCTTGTCTTGCACATCTCTGGGAAGTCTTCGCACAAAGGTCTCCAACAAGCTATCGTCGAAATGGCGGGTAGGTCATCTCTGTGCCGAACGGACTCTGGCGTGATGCCATTGATGGCGACAGCAAAATGTCATCATTGTTCGCCATCAAAGCTGGTCAGAAATGCTTGGAGGACAAGGTTTGGTTTGTCAAAGTTTCCCATAGATGACGCCAATTGTATGGGGAGCAAATATTCTCTTACTTCCGTACTCTTCATTGTCCAAGCTCTTCGTTGCTCCGAATGATGCCATTCAACCTGAGAACACAGCGACGGTAAGCTACCCGGTGGGTGGTTGCCGGAAAACCCCTTCAACAGTCAAGTTAGCACCTTTGTAGAGAAAAAAATAAAGAGAAGACAAAAGAGAGAGATAGAGCTCTGGGTAGCCAGAAATTCAGACCTATTGTATGTAGGCACCGCACAATTTGAACAGCTCTTGCATGCACCACTCTGCTCGTCCTTCTCTGGACGCGTAGTTGTACTGCCCTCTCCATTCCTTACACGTGTACGCATCAATACTGCCAAACAACATCTGGCCAAACCGCCAAACGATATTGACGCATAACTACTGGTGAGTTTTCCTCCTCACACTCTAATTGGGCCACGTAGCGACTCCTGCCGTGCTATCCATAACCCGGCACAAGGCGGTTTACCAACTTCCATCAATCAGCTCAGCTCCGAATTGTCCAACCGATCAACCGCGATTCGGCCAAATATTGCTCTGTCTATACAGAGGAGGATGTCATTAGTTCGGACTATCCTTAGGTCGGCCTATTCCACATGTAATCTGGTCCCTTGTTCGGAGTAAATTCCCCTCAATTGCATACATAGCTCGATCCACACTTCTCGACCAAGCACATACATAGCTCGGTCCATTCTGCTCATTGGATTTTCCCCTCTCATTAACCTTGATTTATGAACTATGGATAATGCCTCTATACATTGGACTCCATTATGTCATGTACACACACAAGTAAACATTTTTTTGATTTTTATTTTGATCATAAGTTAAACCCATAGTCCGGCCTACCGGTTAAATTTTTTTGGATGAATATTTAAAAAGTGGAGACTAAAAAATAATTACAAAATGATTAAGACACAATTGATTTATGCATTCAATTATGCAAATAAATCTTGTACCTTCATTAATTGAAAATACAAAATCCCACCCTCCACTTTTTTGAAATTCTCCCAAATTTTTTTTTTATCATTTTAACCCTTAACCTTTGCTTGGCTTAGCCCTGACTTATGGATTGCAAAGCCTGAATGTAGGCCCCAAAAAAAAACTAGTTGTGTTTCTCATTTGTTTGTGATTCATGTTTTTTTGAAATATTAAAGATTAAATTGTGTTTCTCATTTGTTTGTGATTCATGTTTTTGTGAAATATTAATTTTTAAATAAGTAGTCAACTTGCTCTCTTTATTTACCGCAAAACCTTCATTTCCATATGCATAACTTGAAACAAGAAAAAATAAATTTTTTACTTCAAACTAAAGAAGGCAGGTAAAATCAATAAATCATATTATCATATGAGATCCGCAGTAGTTCTATGGGGCTGACCTTTATTGGATTGGAATCCATTTCAAAAGCATTAGATCAGTTTGTATTCATGGAAGATCTACGAAAATTTGTATTGTTATACTATTTTTTGAGTTAATTTAATACAGCAAAAGTCCACTTTATACAAAAATTGCTTGACTAGAGTATTTTTTGTGCTACTTTTTTTCACTTTGTATCAATCACTATTCTCTAACTATTAATTTAGTTAAACTTACAAAATAAATGAAAATTACACTAAACAAAACGAATACAATACATAATTATGAAAAATTAAGAAAGTCTTCGATCAAAATCGGAGTTTGTTAAACAGGCTATTATTTTTGCATAAATCTTAATTTTGTTTTGTCGGTAATAAGTTTTTTTTCTTTGTTTAAGTTCTATGTTGGAGATATCAATAGCTTTAATCATATCATTTTTTATTTTTTATTTATTTAAAGTTCCTTACTATTTCATTCATAGCCTTCATTACTCTTACTTTTATTTTTATTTTTATTTTCTAGTTTAACCTTTTTCTCTTGAGTATCACATCTTTATTTCTTAAAATTATCTATCAAATCACAAAAGAAAAATGCTCCAACTCACTATTTTGTTCATTTTATACGATTTCTTTTCATCTTTCCTTTCGTTAATCCTTTTACTTATGGGATAATTAACACAATTACAATCCAGAGAAATATAAACGTCAAAATATGATGGAAAGCTTAGGGGTAGAATTAGGGCTTATTGTATGAGTAATTAAAATTTTGAAATCTTGGCACTTGATAGTACTATTAATGTGAAAAAAAATGGTGTGAATTTCAGCAAATAGGTAATGATTTCAAAAAAAAAAAATTTGTTGTTGAATTAATAATGATATAATAAATTAATGATAAATTACATCCTCATTATAATGGTAAGGTTTAATTTATTTTTTTTTAAAAAATTAACTAGTCAAATGTGTAATATAAAATAACAACATATATTATACTCTGTAATAAATGTTTTAGAGTGTGATATACAATTTGAATATTGTTATACTTAAATGTTATACCATTAACCCTAATAAATGGTTAGCTGTATGATGTTTGCATAAAAAAAATTCAATTCAAACAAACAAAGGTCAAAATCCACTACAAGAAAAAGTATTTTTGCCGACCACTTTTAGCTACTAAAACCAATTTAGTCGCCAAAAGTCATGGAATTGGCTACCAAAAAAAATTTTGGTCGGCAAAAGTTAACTTTTTAGCTACTAATTTTTTTTAGTAGGGGAATGTTGATTATTGGCTACTAAAATAAATTTAGTAGCTAAAGATATTACAATTGGCGACTAAAAAAATTTTTAGTAGCTAAACATATCACAATTGGCTACTAAAATAATGTTTAGTCGCCAAAGACTTACTTTTGGCTACTAAATACTTTGGTAGCCGAAAGAAAATAAAATAATTATAAATTACCTTTGGCGACCAAAAATTTGGTCGCCAAAACATGGGATTCACCGACTAAAATAATGTTTAGTCGCCAAAGACCTACTTTTGGCTACTAAATACTTTGGTAGCAGAAAGAAAATATAATAATTATAAATTACCTTTGGCGACCAAAATTTTGGTCGCCAAAACAGGGGATTCACCGACTAAAATAATGTTTAGTCGCCAAAGACCTACTTTTGGCTACTAAATACTTTGGTAGCCGAAAGAAAATATAATAATTATAAATTACCTTTGGCGACCAAAATTTTGGTCGCCAAAACAGGGGATTCACCGACTAAAATAATGTTTAGTCGCCAAAGACCTACTTTTGGCTACTAAATACTTTGGTAGCCGAAAGAAAATAATGGTGAAGTGTTCCTTTAGATAATGGTAATTTCTGTAGGGTTGTAATGAAATATTAATATTATTAAAATGTAATGAATATTTTTAAAATGTAATAATTTATCATTTAAATAAAATTTTCAATATTATTACCAGTAATGAAAGAAAAAATATTTTTACCAGTAAAATGTAATGAAAAATTAAGAATAAATCAAAATTCACAAATAAAAGAAAAAATATCCCAATTATTTATCATTTTAATAAATTTTTCAATATTATTACCAGCACTAATGAAATAATCATTTCACAGACACAAAACATATATTTAAAAATATCCCAGTAACATATATTTTTTAATAATTAATTTTTTCAACTTTTTTAAATATTTTAAGCAAATTTGTTTATTTTTTAGATTCACTTAATTTAGATATATTTAAAAAAGAAAATATTTGTGATTTTTTTAAAATACAAAATAAGTACTCACTTAATTCACTTAATTTAGATACATTTTTTTTTTTAAATTTGAGGGATCTATAAAAGTAATTGGCGATTTAATGGTAATTGAACTGAATGCCTAAGCTGGGGCTGTGCGTATATATTTTTTAGTTATGCGTTAATGATTTTTTAAAAAAAAAATCCTTCTTTTTTTTTAATTTTCTTTCTTTCTTTTCTTTCTTATATATATATATATATATATAAAATATAAGAATATAAAATTTTAAAATATATTATTATATTTTTCAATACAAAAAATATTAGGACAAATATTTAAGATAATTTAATTTTTGGCTTTTTTTTAATTTATAATTTTATTACTTATATTTTGGAAAATTTACCCATAAGTCCTAGTTTCTGAAAAGTTGAACCATTTAGTCCTAAAAGTTTTGTTATGCTCCATTTAGTCGTATTTGCACATCAATCTAATGTTCGAAACATTAATCTGATGTTCGAAATCTAATGTTCGAAACATTAATCTGATGTTTGAAACATTGTAATTGGACATTTCAGTCTATAAGAAAACTTTTAGGACTAAACAGTGTATAAGTTATTAATTTGGGATTTATTGGTGCATCCCCTTATATTTTTCTCTCTGTCTCTCTCTTTACTTTTAAGATAATAAATTAATATTTTAAATTTTATTTTTGTATCACATGAACCATTGGGCAACATCTAAAAAAATCACCTATTTTTTCTAAAAAAATTGTCCTTTAGTAATTTTATTTTAAATTTTTTTATTTTTTCAATTCATTTTATCGAGCCGAATCTAAAAAATATATATGTTTTAAAAATTTTAAAAAATTCAAAATTTACTATTTTGCCTAGTGAATATTTATCTTTATTGATTTTGGAGGGAGACCTTTGCCTACCAAAAATTTGGTAGCCAAAATAAGTAAAATGTTTTGGAGGGAGACCTTTCAAATATTTAGAGGGAATTATCAAATACCTTTAGCGACCAATATCGATAGTCGCCAATAACCATTTATATAAAACATCTCACTATCTCTCTCACATCTCACTAAACCAAACCCAACCCTGAACGCCTCCCTCTCTCTCTCTCTCACATCTCACTAAACCAAACCCAACCCTGAACGCCTCCCTCTCTCTCTCTCTCTCTCTCGAAAGCGTCCTTCTCCCTCTCCCTCTCCCTCTCCCTCACCGCCGCTCCTCTCCCCTCCACTCTCACCGCCGCTCCTCCTCGCGTTGGCCGGCAACCGGAGCACCGATTCACCTCCTTGTTGGTCACCGTCGCCTGAGATCCTCTCTCTCCCTCTTGGCTCTGTTTTTCTGTCTTTCTTTCACCATTCACTCACAAAAACCCATACAGCTTCACATACATCTGTGTGTATGCGTTTGAGTATGGCTATTTGATTGTTAATTGCTGAAAGGAACTTGCCCTAATTGCTCATTTTTGTACAAAATTTCAGTGGAAAAAGAAGTGAAATAGAGACATGAAGTTTTCGGATTGGTACCTGAAGGTAATGGTTTTGACTTGTCCTTTAGTAATTTTGGTTTTTAAAATCTGTAACTAATAACACAAAAACTATTATATGCATATAGAGTTTCTTATGGAAAATCAGAATTATGTTTTATGGAAAATGGTTGCATGTGAAGCTTGTTTTGCATTATTCTTATTAAGTTATTCTGATGTGGATAATGCACTTATATGCATCTAGAATCAGAAGGTAATGTTAAATTCAGCACACTTTTGTTACCTCAAAGTATATATTTTAGAATGATGGACCTGTTTGAAGCATCTCATTTATGCAAGTGGCATGATATCTCTGATAGGCATTTTATTTTTTCACATTTAGGTCTTATATGTGGTAATGTAAAATTAGTGCAAATTATAGAAATTACGAAAAAAAAAGTTATAAGTTGTAGAATACTGACACAGGTCTTATAGGTGGTAATGTAAGCATCTCATTTTTGTTCACAGCTACATTTTTTTTGCTCACCAACTGTTCGACATTTGGTCTGTGACATGTAGAAATGAATTGTTTAAGTATATATGAACCCCAAAGCATCTCTAGTTTGCTCACCAACTGTTTGACAATTTATTTGTGATACATAGGAATGATCTGCTGGAGCAATTTTAATTGTGTAGTTTTGTGTTGAATAGATGATATTCTGCAATGAATCTGTGTGTTCTGAGCTGGTTTTAACTTGTGAACTCTGTTAATGAGTTCTTCAGTTGGAACCAATGACGGGGACATAGGATTATGGGAAGTTTGGAAGATTATATTTCATGTTTGGAAGATTAGAAATATTTCGAAGACATTTGTGGTACATATCCCCTCCTTAACTATTTCACAAAAACCAGCAAGACCTCAGTTTAATGTCATGTGAATAAGTTTATTGGCTTATAAGTTTATTGGCACTTTTTTATGTCAGGTGAAGCGGGAGGAATTGCTCCAGTTTGCACAAGGTGCCATCACAGGGTTGAAAATTAATGCTGATCTTGAAAGGTAACTAATGTAACCACGCTTTTCTTCTCTTCTTCCCTATGGATGTGTGCACTTGGCTTTAAAGTAGAAACTTTTTTTTTTTCTTCCTAGTATGAGAAGTGGACATAATTTTGTGTGATGTTTGCCATGTTTAATTTTTTGCTACATTCTAATGTTTATAGAGATGATGACATTAACTTCCTTCCCTATGCTGTATTTCATTTCACCTTTTTTACAATAATATATATGTATATACTCGTTGGTTTAGCATTTTAAAATTTTCTTTTTTTCCACAAAAAAGTCCTGCTGATTTTCCTTATTTTTCTTTGTACATAGGTGTCTGTTTGTAAGGGATCATTCATTCCAATATGCATGATTATAGATAAATTCGCATCTAATGGGATCATTCATTCAATAGTTATATTGTCTCAATTGTGAAAATATACTCCCTTTCCCTCGTTAATTGAGGGGTTCCTTGGTCACATGATGAATTTGGAATTCCAGTTATTGATCAATAAACATATGAATTCTTTGAGTAATTTGTGGTTTCTTCATGGTACTTCTCCCACTTGTAAAAAGTGAAAACCCCACAACAGTTGTGTTTATCAAATTCTTGCTCTCAGGAAAGGCCTTGGGCTTGCTTGCTTGATACATGTTTCTAGCGTTGTGCATGGTTTGAGTCATGGGGATCAGTCTCTTCACGAAATAAAAATAAAAAATAAAAAAAATAAAGGGAAAGACTGTCTATGTACTATCTCTTCTAGACCATGTTGTATTTGCCTTGTGCACTGGTAGAAACTTTTTCTTTTTTTCTTTTTTTTTTTTTAATTTTTTTCATATCTTTGATGTTTATGTGTTCTCTTGATGAAAATTGGATACTTATAGTGATCATCATATAATATATGCAGGGTGGTAATTTGGTAGAGAGAAGGCTACACCAAAGAAAGTGGAAATGGATAGTCCATGGAAGTCCAGAATATCATCACTTGTCTTCTATCACATCAGTTTCCCAAGATGAATTCAATGAAAAAACCTCCTCTTTGTTTCTCACAACAGCTTCTGGATCTGTTTTGGAATATAGACTTGTGGATTAATGATTGAATTCAATTAAAATTTTGTTGCATCTTAGATTAATGATTGATAGTTGTGGATTTACTTATAGATCACTTAATGATTTTTAGCAATGACATTTGATGTAGAATTTTTTGTACAGAAGACATCTTTTTTGTATGATTTTGTGTTTGTATGGAATTATTATTTTGGATTAGATTGTATTTGATTTTTATAGAATTTGATGTTAAAATATCAAATTTTTGTATTGTTGAAACGAAATAGAAATAGATATATGTATTATTTTGTTTAAATACAAGATGCAGGTTGCACGGAATTTTTTTCAGGTTGGGAAGAAATTAATTATAATAAAAAAAACACAAAAAAAAGTTTTTGGCGACTAAATTCTTTAGTCCCTAAATGTAATAATGTTGCGACAAACTTATCTACGACAAAAAGTTTTAATCACTGAAAATTTAATTAATTTTATTTGAACACTTTTGGCTACTAATATTTTGGTAGCCAAAACATAACCTTTGCCGACTAACGAAATTTTAGTAGCCAAATGCTTACTTTTGGCTACTAATATTTTGGTAGCCAAAACATAACCTTTGCCGACTAACGAAATTTTAGTAGCTAAATGCTTACTTTTGGCTACTAATATTTTGGTAGCCAAAACATAACCTTTGCCGACTAACGAAATTTTAGTAGCTAAATGCTTACTTTTGGCTACTAATATTTTGGTCGCCAAAACATAACCTTTGCCGACCAACGAAAATTTAGTAGCCAAAACGTTCACTTTCAGCGACCAAAAATAATTTAGTCGCCAATACTATCGCCGACAGAGTATGGGCGACGAGTTTGGCGACGAAAAATTTTAGTCGCTAAAACTTTTGGCGACTAAATAAGTGACTTTTGGCTACCAATATTTTGGTAGCTAAAAGTGACATTTCTTGTAGTGATCCAATAGGTAGACTCTTACCAAAGAAAAATGGAGAAGAAAATATTTATGCAGGCTTGGAGATAGGTACAGTTCGTTTCAATAATCTTAGCAATATTAATCAATATATTAATAAACATATTCATTAAGAAAATTCCTTTGATACATCATATATATTTAATTATGCATTTTTATGATACATATTATGCATTTTAATTGTAAATATTACATAATTTATAATTTAGAAATGACTTTAGTTATTTTGTAACACAAAATACGTAACATTATCACAAAAATATATAACGTCATTTCTGAATCACACGTTGTCGTAATTCTATCATAAAATTACATAACATTTGCGATAAATATATGTAACTAAATGCACATGATATATCAATTAAACATACACTATGTTTGTTTTGGGCGGTAAACATTTTCCAACAGAAAACATTTTTTATAAAAATATTTTTCGGAGAAAACATTTTTTTATATTTGGTAATGGTGGTGGGACAAAAGTGGCTGTGGAGGTGTTGGCAAGTGGTGATTGTGACGGTGATGGTAGCGGTGGCCATGGTGGTAGAAGTGAGAGTAGCGGTGATAGTGTGGTAACATTAGTAAGATTTTAGTCTAGAAAATATTTTCATGAAAAATGTTTTCTGCCTAATTAAATTTGTTTTCCATTGATCATGAAAAATATTTTCTGTTAACTTTAGTTTTTCATTATATCAAATGTTAAGAAATATGAAAAATATTTTTCGCTCAAACAAACGGAGCGACAATATTAAATAAATCTCATGTCAAGTGATAAAATCTACATGCATGTTTTATGTCTTAAGTAATATTATATTCTTCGGGAAATACTATATGGTACACGTTCCTTATGCAAGTTATGTCATTTGATTATCATAAATGACATAACTCAGTATTATGGGAGACAACTTAAAAATAATAATTTTAACTAAATATCAGATGAGATATAATCAAACAACTCTTAGATCATAACTAAAGTTTTATTCTAACTAATATCACAATATATCATAACTAACAACAAAGAAAGTCATAACAATTAAGTCAAAAGTCATACCCAAATGTGCATATAATAAACAACTATATTATAAAAAAAAAATCAATATATATGCTACTTTTTTTTCACTTTGTATCAATCACTATTTGCTAACTATTAATTTAGTTAAAGTTATAAAATAAATGAAAATTACACTAAACAAAACAAATAAAATACATAATCATGGAAAATTAAGAAAGTCTTCAATCAAATTGGAGTTTGTTAAACAGGCTATTATTTTTGCATAAACCTTAATTTTGTGTTGTCGGTAATAAGTTTCTTTTTCTTTTGTTTGTTCTGTGTTGGAGATATCAATAGCCATAGCTGCGATCATATCATTTTTTATTTTTTATTATTTTAAAGTTCCTTGCTCTTTCATTCATTACTTTTATTTTTATTTTCTAGTTTAACCTTTTTCTCTTGAGTATCACATCTTTATTTGTTAAAATTATCTATCAAATCACAAAAGAAAAACTCTCCAACTCACTATTTTGTTCATTTTATACAATTTCTTTTCATCTTTTCTTTCATTAATCCTTTTACTTACGGGATAATTAACACAATTACAATTCAGAAAAATATAAACGTCAAAATGTGATGGAAAGCTTAGGTGTAGAATTAGGGCTTATTGTATGAGTAATTAAAAATTTGAAATCTTGGCACTTGATAATATTATTAATGTGAAAAAAAAAATTGGTGTGAATTTCAGAAAATAGGTAATGATGTCAATAAAATTTTGTTGTTGAATTAATAATGATATAATAAATTAATGATAAATTACATTCTCATTATAATGGTAAGGTTTAATTTTTTTTAAAAAAAAATTTAACTAGTCAAATGTGTAATATAAAATAACAATGTATTATACCAAACAGTATGTTATTTTTGTATAACACATATTATACTATGTAATAAATGTTTTAGCGTGTGATATACTATTTGAATATTGCTATACCATTAAGGTTGCTCCGACGGATGATACCCTAATAAATGGTTAGCTATATTATGTTTGCATAAAAAAAATTCAATTCAAACAAACTAAGGTCAAAATCCAATAGGTTAGACTCTTACCAAAGAAAAATGGAGAAGAGAACATTTATGCAGGCTTGGAGATAGGTACAGTTCGTTTCAATAATCTTAGCAATATTAATCAAGATATTAATAAACATATTCATTAAGAAAATTCCTCTCATACACCATATATATTTAATTATGCATTTTTATGATACATATTATGCATTTTAATTGTGAATATTTCATAATTTATAATTTAGAAATGACTTTAGTTATTTTGTAACACAAAATACGTAATATTATCACAAAAATATATAACATCATTTCTGAATCATATGTTGTCGTAATTCTACCATAAAATTACATAACATTTGCGATAAATATATGTAACTAAGTGCACATGATATATCAATTAAACATACGCCCCGTTTGTTTTGGACGGAAAACATTTTCCAACATAAAACCTTTTTTTAGAAAATATTTTTCGAAGAAAACATTTTTTTATATTTAGTAATGGTGGTAGGACAAAAGTGGCTGTGGAGGTGTTGCCAAGTGGTGAATGTGACGGTGATAGTGGCGGTGGCCATGGTGGTAGAAGTGAGAATAGTGGTGATAGTGTGGTGACATTGGTAAGATTTTAGCCTAGAAAATATTTTCATGAAAAACGTTTTCTGCCCAATTAAGTTTGTTTTCCATTAACCATGAAAAATATTTTCTGTTAACTTTAGTTTTTCATTATATCAAATGTGAAGAAATATGAAAAATATTTTCCGCTCAAACAAACAGAGCAACAATATCAAATAAATCTCATGTCAACTGATAAAATCTACATGCGTGTTTTATGTCTTAATTAATATTATATTCTTCGGGAAATACTGCATGGTACACGTTCTTTATGCAAGTTATATCATTTGTGAATTTGATTATTATAAATGACATAGCTCAGTATTATGAGAGACATAACTTTAAAAAAAATAGTTTTAACTAAATATCATATGAGGTATAATTAAACTAATCTTAAATCATAACTAAAGTTTTGTTCTAACCAATACCACAATATATCATAACTAACAAAAGAGTAAGTCATAACAATTAACTCAAAAGTCGTACCCAAATGTGCATATAATAAACAACTATATTTTAAAAAAAATCAATATATCTGTTAAAATATTAATTAAAGATTATGATTATCTCTATTATATTATTCAACAATACGTGTAATAATTTTTTTTAATTTAAAATAATTATAAATTTATATTCTTACTTAATTTATAGTCATTAAATTTCTAATCAAAATCCTTGTTACATGGCAATAGTTAGTATTTGCAACTCTACTGAACTAGAACACCACATGGGAAGAAAGCAGGAAAAGTCGGGAAACATGATCTGTGGTCCTGTGGAGAGTAGAAATTAGACTCAGTATTTTCCCTTCCAAATATTAAATTAGGACGACGCGTATTATGAACAGTGAGGATAAATAGAAAGTGGGTATTCAAAGTCTGGGATTGAACTCCTTTCAGTCTATAATCGTATTGGACAATTCAATCTGGCCAAATAGATTTACTTTTGAATTTTGTTTCAATAATCTTAACCGTTTATATTTTAAAAATTCGTCGAATATATTATCTTACAAAAAATTAATTTAATCAGATAACGAAAATTATATATTTGAATCTATTTTATATAAATAATTTATTTTCTTATCGTATATTTTTTTTATATAAAACTAATCCAAACATATCGTTATAACTATCCGATTAATTTAATTTTTTATAAAAATAATATACTCAATAAATTTTAAAATATAAACGATTTACATTATCAAAACGAGATCAAAACTGGATCCACAAGGCCCCACAGGACCTCTCCAGTCCGATTTAGGGCTGCAGAGTAGCCAAGGCCTTCAAAGTCCTCGAATTCAAACCTGAATACGTATCACAAACTCATGACCTAGACTTCTCCCACTCCGTGGTCATATCTACCTACACACCGACCTCCCCTCTTTCTCTCTCTTTCACTCTCTCTTTCCCCTTTATATTCTCGGCTACCAGACATACTCATTAAATTATGTTTTCATCTCTCTCTCATATTTTATGGGTTTCAATTAAAATTCTATAATCTCGTCTGTCTAGAGCTTCTGTTTCTGGGTTTTTGTTTTCTGAGAATCAGGAAGCAAACCATTCCTGTCTGCTCAAATCTTCAACCATTTCTTTTCTTTTCTTTTTTTCATATTTTTTCGCTGGTTTCCTCAAATTCTTTTATTTTCCCAAGAAACCCTTCTGAAAAGTTTAACTGATTCTTCACAAACTCAT
This sequence comes from Camellia granthamiana, assembly GCA_036172215.1. Classification (NCBI taxonomy): domain Eukaryota; kingdom Viridiplantae; phylum Streptophyta; class Magnoliopsida; order Ericales; family Theaceae; genus Camellia; species Camellia granthamiana. Next base: position 58,282,855 of record CM069911.1, read on the forward strand.
CATCCCCTTGTTCTGAATTTCGATAAATTTATTATTTCCTATTCTTTTCTCTGTTCTTGTTTCTCCTTTCTGCAAGCTTGGGGAATTTTCTCAGTATCCAAACACGAAAAAGAAAAACCAATCATGACCATGTTGTCAAACTTGTTTCTCATTCTCCTAACCCTTTTCTTCTTTTCCGTCGCCGGCGCTGCGGCCGGAGTTTATACCCTGAAGAACTCGAATTCCAACCTCACCGGCATCGAATTCCCTGATCATATGAGCTTCAATGCGGTCTCTGCCTCATCCAATTCAGGCTGTGGTCTCACAACATCAAAAAGAATCAAATCTGAAGATCTTGAAGCTGAAGAACAAGATGATAAAATGGTTACATCACCACACAAATCAACCACCCCAACTGTCAAACTCGATCTGAAACACCGCTCAGTTAACAGAGAAATGAAGAAAAAAGACTCTGTAACCGAGTCAACCACCAGAGACCTGATCAGAATACAGACCCTCCACACAAGAATCGTAGAGAAGAAGAATCAAAACACCCTTTCAAGGCTAAACAAAGATACGAAGATCCAAACAGTTGCTCCGGCAGCCTCGCCGGAATCGGGATCGGAATCTGACCCACACGGGTTTTCCGGCCAGATGGTGGCGACTCTGGAATCAGGGGTGAGTCTCGGATCAGGAGAGTATTTCATGGATGTTTTTGTGGGTACACCTCCAAAACACTTCTCTTTGATTCTTGATACAGGTAGTGATCTCAATTGGATTCAATGTGTTCCTTGTTATGATTGTTTTGAGCAAAGTGGACCTCATTACAATCCTAATGAATCTACTTCTTTTCGGAATATCGGTTGTCATGATCCCAAATGTCACCTTGTTGCTTCCCCGGATCCTCCTCAGCCTTGCAAATCCGATAACCAAACATGCCCTTATTACTATTGGTATGGGGATAGCTCGAACACCACCGGCGATTTCGCGCTCGAAACTTTCACCGTTAACCTCACCCGGAATGGGAAGTCGGAGTTCCGGGAAGTGGAAAACGTGATGTTTGGTTGCGGACATTGGAACCGAGGCCTATTTCATGGGGCAGCCGGTTTGTTGGGACTCGGAAGGGGGCCTCTTTCATTCTCATCTCAGCTACAATCATTTTACGGTCATTCGTTTTCCTATTGCCTTGTCGATAGGAATAGCGACTCGAATGTGAGTAGCAAGTTACTATTTGGGGAGGATAAGGAGCTTTTAAATAACCCGCTATTGAATTTTACTTCATTTGTTGGAAATAGTAAGGAAGTTGATACTTTCTACTATTTGCAAATAAAGTCGATCGCAGTTGGAGGAGAGGTGCTAAAAATACCACAAGTGATTTGGAATGTTAGCGGTGGCGGTGGTGGTGGTACGATTATTGATTCGGGTACTACATTGAGTTATTTTGCTGGTCCGGCTTATAAGGTTATTAAGGAAGCGTTTGTTAACAAGGTGGGGAATAAGTACCCAATTGTGCGAGATTATTTTCCTATATTGGATCCTTGTTACAATGTTTCCGGAGTGGAAAAACCCGAGCTCCCCACATTTGGGATTCAATTTGGGGATGGAGCATTGTGGAATTTCCCGGTTGATAACTATTTCATTCGGCTTGAACCAGAGGAGATTGTTTGTTTGGCGATCGCAGAGAGTCCTCGTCCATCAACTCTATCCATAATTGGGAATTATCAGCAGCAGAATTTTCATATCTTGTATGACACACACAAGTCTAGGCTGGGTTTTGCACCAACAAAATGTGCTGATCTTTAACTACATAATACACATACTTTCAAAGAAACACCAAATTTGAGGTGTACTATGAACTATGGAAACTGTACACATGCTGGGTTCAGAGAGAGACCACTTTTTTTTCCTTTTCAATAGAAGGTAACATATATGACACTTTGTTCTTTTTTTTTTCTTGTCTTTATTTTTCACTTTTTTGTTTCCAAGTTCATGTATATATATACATATATGGATTAACAGGGATTACAATCTGTTCAATTAAAATAAATTCATGCTTTCAATACATTTTGTACTGATTTTTGTTATAATCAGAATACTAAGGAATTAGTTGTGAATTGTTGTCAGTTGTTTTGAAGCATATATGGTATGTTTGTGAATCGTTGTCAGTTGTAAATCGTTGTCCAATAATTTTTCAAAAGTTGGAGGATCTTAAGTAAAATTTGAAAAATTATCAAAAAAGTAAAGCGAATACATTCAAAAAAAAATTTTAAAAAATAGTCACTTCTAAAGCCATTATATAAATTCAAATTTAACGCGTCGGAAATGATATTGATAATGTATTTGACCGACACACTTCATTTTCTGATATTCTTCCATAGCATTGCTGTGCTGGCCAGGCCACCACATGAGTTCTCTCTATTTGACTATAGTTTTATTTTTCATCTCTTCGCTCCTCACGTCTCTTGTTGCCATTTGTGGTGGGATTAATATCAGACCAATTTTAATAGTCAAAGTTAATGATTTAGTAAAGTTATTTTTTAACTTGCAACAATGAAAAGAAAAAAAATAGTTATCAATTTGTTTGATTTTGGTTTTAGAAAACATTTTTTTTGTTTTTCGTAATTTTTGTTTTTAGTGAAAATTTTTAATATTTTAAGTAATATTTTAATTTTTAGACCCACCTAATATAAATACACTTAAAAAGTATAATATTTATAAAAAAAATCTTTAAAAAATTCATTAAATGCCAAAAATACAATATATATATATGAAAAATTAGTAAATTTTCATATTTTTATATATTTATTAATTTTTTAAAATATTTTTTCATAAATATTTTACTATTTAGATACATCTAAGTAAGGTACATATAAAAAAATAACTTAAAATTTTAAAAATATTCACGAAAAACAAAAAAAAAACTCAAAAAACAAAAAACTCAATTTCTAAAAAACTGAATTCAGAAAACTTAAATCAAATACACTGATAATTTTTGGTAGTATTATTAAGTTTGTAATTTTAAAACATTTGATTGAGAGTTTTTTGATTTGTGAAAGTTCTGACTATGATAGAAAAAAAATAAATATTTTACACATAAAAATATGATATGGTAGAAAATAATTTTTTCAAACTTTGAGTTAAATTTAATACTATTTGATTTGATCATTTTTTAACAATAAGTTTAGCTCACAATTGGAGACCTTTTTTTGTGGGATCTAACTTTTTTAGACTTTGACAAGGCCTTCAACATGATTGTTGGAGTTGAATTTTACCTAACTATAAGATGGAAATTTGAGGTGTTCAATTTGACTTTGTTCAACAGCACGGAAAAGCATTTATCTTTTCCTTCTTATTATACTTTTTTGGACTACTTTGGGATGACGAGTTCCAACAAGTTTAATTGTTGGTTTGGATTCACATGTCTTGCAACTGTTTGGATGATATGTTAAAAATTTATAAAGTGTAGCTTTTTGTGAAGGACTTAGTTAACGAGTATCTTAACGCTGTGTTTGGTTGAAGGATTTGGAAAAGGAATGGAAAATGTGTGTGAAACTATGTGAAAAATAGGTATGTTTTATTCACATTCCACCTATTTTTCCATTTCTCTTTCCAAATCTCTCCTCAAATCTCCAAACCAAACATAACATAAGAGTATTAGTTAATAATGTTTAAATTAATTATATATTACATATTATACGTACTTTTTTATATTATATACAAGTATTTCAAGTTTATTATTAAGTGTCATAAAAGTACTCATTAAACATAACTTTTTTTCATTTTTTCTTTCTTTTTTTAAATACACTTGTAATTATGAAAATATTGGGGAACTTTTTTTCAACGTTCAAAAATTAAGAAAAGTTAAGTTGAAAAAACACTTCTTGGCTAATTTAGACATTTTTATCTATTTTTTAAATAAACTGATCAAACTATGTAAATTGGATTCAGTAAACTGTGTCAAACCCCTTCTATTAACTTGTTTTTAATATTTAATTCAAATAATCTAACTTAAAAGCTTTGTCCAATGACGTCAAAGCTAGTCAACTGTCAATAATAGTCAATCTTCATGACCTCATTTTATTTAATAAGAGAAATGGCATAGGTGTAGTTACGACTTATTGTAACGTTGCTTATGAGAAAAAAGGTTGTTGCTGGTCACTTGGCAATGAGTTGGGCTCATGGACAAACTATAGTATTTTGAACTCTTAGCCCAAAGCATTATAGGGTCACGCAAGGCAATATCGCCCAAGCGGAAGGCCCATTCGAAACTCAAACCTCCAACAGCAATCTACATTCAATCCAATGTCATTTTCATACCCGATCCACCAGTAATGAGCAAATAGTAAAAGGAGACTTACAAGCCGGTGCCATTGACTAAATTTATTTACCAGTAAGTCTTGGGAGCATCTATTTACACACACCAAATACCCTCTTTGCACATCCTTCTCACTACACACACCAAAAAAATTAATTCCTAATTAGTTTACTCACTACACACACGGTTCATTCCACATCTACCCTCATACACACACGTACACACCCTCGACCCCAAACCCAGCTCTGCCAACGGTGCAAATACACACACCTATTGAAGCTGAAGCTACATCTTCAACCTTGAGGATATACACACCCACTGAAGCTTACCGTGTGCAAATACATTGAAGCATTCCATCACATAGAAGCTTACCGTGTGCAACCCAGGTATACAAATACATTGAAGCATTTCATCCACGAAGCTGCATCCCATTGAAGCATTCCATCACATTTTCAATCCTCATTAGGTGAGTTTACTTTTGAATCATCATTCCTATTTAATTTGCAACGTAGAGTTTTGTTTTTTTCATTTTGAAAACGAACGAAGGCCCAAGGAGTGTAAACAAACCGTTCGGAACTGGTTTTCCGAAATTAACGAATTTGTTCGAAAGTAGGAATCCGAAATTGATGATTTATTTCAATAGTAGGTTTCCGAAACTTTTTGATTATTTCGGTAGTCAACTTTCGAATACATTAAATTCAAACAACAATCAACTTCCGAAATTAATTTTTTGTTTCAGATTTCAACTTCCGAACAGTATATATACTTTCGGTTTTCAACTTCCGAACAGTGTTTTTTTTTTTTTTTTTTTTCTCCCTTCTTTTGTGTATTCTTTTTACATTTGTGGTAATCTCATATTGAGTGATAAATAATTTGAGAAAATGCATTAAAATTTTAATTATTGTAACATAATTTATACCTATATGAATCAATCACTACATATTGTATTTGAGATCACCTTTTCAAAACTTGTTTGAGCTTCAATGGGTACTAACATGGAATTGAAAAATGGTATAGCTTTGTTTGGGGATAGAATTAGGGAATAAGAGCATTAGTAATGCACTAGGATCGATTATTTTTTTAAAAAAAAATTATTTTTAACAATGTGATACTTAATGTGTTTATAATTATATATATTATGAGATTATTATAGTATTATGTTTAATCAAGATGGTGGTCATCAAACATATTATTTTTTGCAGATAATATGAATTTTGAATATTAACAACGTGTCCCACCTACTGCTTCAAATAGACGACGTTGTGAATTGGATGTAGACCATGAACGGGGACGAGGGCGTGGGCGAGGACGAGGTCAAGGTCGTGGTCGAGGTCGTGATCCAGTTTCGGTACAATATGATATCCCCAGTGCCAGTCAAAGTCGGAGCCGAAGCCAAAGACGAGTTGAAGGTTATGATATACCTGACATTGCTGTGGAGGATGCCTCTTTACCTGATTCTCCTCTTGTCCAGGAAGAGGACCTTACTCATGCTTTTCCAGTTGGACCGACTGATCCATCAATACTGTGGAGTTTCAATAGTCATGTCGCTGCAGCTGTTTGGCACGGGCAGGTAAACATTCCTGAGTAGAAGTCAAATTCATTTGTATATGAATTTTTTTTTTCCCTGTGTGTGTTGTATGGTGCTTTCTAATGAGATATTATTTTTGTTATAGGAACGAGGGCCCCTAAAGTGTCATAATCACTCTTCCAAGATCCTTGCATGGCCATGGTGGTCAGCAGACAACAACACCAGATTCAAAGCCATTATTGAGTAGTCTGGGCTGTCACAATTAGCTTATTGCACTTATCGGTTCGTCAACAAGCTTCTAATCTCCAGTTTTGTTGAGAGATGGCAACCTGAGACGAACACATTTCACATGACAGTTGGTGAGATGACCTTGACCCTGGATGATGTTGGCACTATTCTTGGCCTTCCCATTGTAGGCAAATCAGTCAGCGTACCAGATGTGATAGATCATCATGGAGTTACACTACTGGTTTATGGCTTGGGGATTACTGAACATGCAGCACATGAAGAGGCTTCTTTTGCTGGTGGCAATTCAGTCAGGCTTGAGTGGTTGCGAAGTCAGTTTGCTGGTGTCACAGATTTAGACCCGAGGAGGCTATACAGTGCGCTGCTAGAGCTTATTTGTTGTTTCTATTGGGATGTACACTCTTCAGTGACAAGAGTGGCGGCAGGGTTCCCGTTGTTTACCTTGGCTTATTGATGGATTTGGGATCCATTCATACTTATGCCTGGGGTGCTGCTGCATTAGCATTTTTATACAAATAGTTGGGGTATGCTAGCCGGTCTGGGGTTAAGCAGATTGGTGGTTATATGACTCTTTTGGAGGCGTGGATTTATGAGCACTTCCGAGCATTCCGACCTCACCAGAACATGGGCTACAATGAAGACATGCCACACGTGTACCATTGGGCATCTAGGAGAGAGGCGAGTTCCTCCATTGATCATTTGAAATCTTTTCGAGCCAAGCTTGACAGTTTGGTAGCTACTAATGTAAGTTTACTCATCCTGAGATAATTTTAACACTTTCCATTTATCTTACCCTTTATATACTTTAATTCAAAAACACTTGATGTTTACAGGTTATTTGCACAGTAGAAGCTAATGTAGTGATTTGAGTGTCCCTAGGTGAGAAGGAATCATGTCCAGATTGCACCAACTCAAATGCACACGGGTCACGACGGGTAGAAACATTGATCTTCTTATGATCCCGAGGACGTGTTTTGGGCTTCACCTCCGGCTCAACAAGAAAAGTGCTTCCCGGATATACAATCTCTTTCAAGTTCTTCAAAAGCTCCAACCGCATGGTTCTATCACTTTCATTAAACTTGTTCACAAACAACTCTACTTCTGCATGAGAAGTCACCTCCGTTTCGTCTTCTTTGTTGCATACAGAGATATGAAGTTGCCTCCACTGTGAGTGTATGGTAGCAAGTGGTATAGGACGATCTTGTCTGATGTAGTCAGCAATCTCATGGGCACAAGGTAAACCATGAGTGTGGCGAAGGACGCATCCACAAGCTTCAACATCAATACCAATGGAATTGGCTCTCTTACTCTCTACAAACAAATACTTCAATGTAGAGATAGACACATTACCCCGTAGCTCCCTGAACTGAGAAGGTTTAAATTGATGTTGCACAACAGTTAGACTTTTTTCAAATGAAGCCTTGATATCAGTGTGTTGCAACTCAAGCAGACTGTGTATTTTCTCAAATGATGCCTGAAATAAGACTTGACATGAACCCAATTGTCTTTTAAGTTTTGCATGTGCACTCTTAGCCCTGTTCAATTCAATGTAAGTCAAATTAAAATCAAGTACATGGCACTTATTAATAACATATTGAAGAAAAGTAATCTTATCGGTTCGTTGTAACATTGCCACAATGCATACATGTGTCTGTCCATGCCGCCACAAATTTGTCCTTGTAAGGAACCAACCAAGTATCTATGACGTACTTGACTGCATCAGGATAACTACTGAATTCCTTAAGCAATGATTTAAGACGCTCATCGTATTGAATTTCAGAAGATGAATACACTAAAGAGTTCCACTCATGGTTGAACTTCTCCCATTTCTGCTGTGTCTCAAACATTTTCTTGCATTTGGTTAATACATTCTTACTGATATGCCAACGACATAATAAATGTCTGCCACTTGGGAATATCTTCTGTATGGCATTCATCAAAGCTAGCTCTCTGTCAGTAACAATAATTGTTGGCACAACAAAACCATCCATAACATCACGCAATGTAGCTAACACCCACGCATAGTTATCGACCCTCTCATACTGTAAGTATGCAAAAGCTACAGAGAATGTCATTTCAGTTGATGTCACTCCCACAATTTCAAGAAGAGAAAGCCGATATCTGTTGGTTTTATATGTGCAATCCATAATTAATATACGTAGGAAAGACCGAAATAAGTCCAAACTGGTAGGATGTGCCCAAAACAAGTCTGTCACAGTCATCGTGGACTCTTCAGACCGATGGCGCTCAATCTAATTATACTTGGCCAATTCACCCAATAAGTGTTGCATCTGTGATCTTCCAGCTCTCTGTACCACCCTGTTTCGATGGCGTACATTGTAAATGGTTTTAAGTGTGCTTACATTGAGGGCATCTCACTGTTTCAAGGTTACTAGGATTTCTTTTGGCCGAACCATGCTCTTTGACATATCCATTAACAATGCTTTCTCATCCTTTGATAGCCTCCCCGCATATGAATGTCTCTCAAGGTGCTCCGCAGGTGGATGATTATGCAATCCGCATACTATGGTCAATGTCCATTCATCATGTGTGGTAAACCTGTGAGCCCTCATATCAAAAGGACAACCACACTTCTTCATATCGGTTATTCTTGATGTATTGTTGCCATCATGTTTTAACTTCTTTGTTGTTCTATATTGGCCACTCCTCTCACAAGCAACATACATCCTGGGTCTTTTTTTCCCTCCACCATAGTCTGATGTTTTGATTACAATGACCAAACCATTTCTCTTTCCAATTTCACGTACCCAGTTGAGCAATTCATCCTTACTTTTGAATACCTACAAAGTTAAATAAATATTATCAAACATTTACATTTGGTGAGCAATTCGAAACATAATCGTTATAATTTCGTAGAGTGAACCTGTTCAGTTGTGAATTGAGTGGTGTAATCTAACACAAAATCCGCGCAAACCTGACTTCCTTGAGTTGACACATATTCTTGCATGTTTTGTATAACATTACAAATTTTTAATGGCATTATAAAGATTAATTTGCAATTCGAAACTGTAAATTTGGTATGCAGTTTGCAAATTTGGAATATAAAATGGGAAAAAAAAATTTTACTTCATTCGGAAGTAGTTGTCCGAATTTATTTTCAAATTTCGAAAGTTGAATGTTGTAAAAGTTAACTTTGTTCAGACAACAACTTCTGAATTTAAATACTTTGTTCGGACAACAACTTCCGAAATTTATTACTTTGTTCGGACAACAACTTCCAAAAATAAATAATTATTTCGGTAGTAGATTTCCGAACCAAATAACACAATTCGACTCTGGTTATTCGACGCTGGAAAAAAAAAATATAAAAATATAAAAAAAAATAAACTCACATTTCCTTCGCTATGTTTCTCATAAACACTTATTTGTTGATTTTCAGAAGGCAAATCCTCCATAACAATGATGAATGAAGAAGAAGCTACGAATGAGGAAGGTTGAAGCTACGAATGAGGAAGGTTGAGAAGCTACGAACTTGGACCTTAATGGAAGAAGCTGAACTTTGAGCTTAATGAATGAGTGCATTCACTTCTACCTCAATGGAAGAAGCTGAAATTGGAGCTTCAACGTGAAGTCTGGATGTGTGCATTGAGACTTTTGAATTGGGTAGATGTCTAAAATAGTAATTTCACTTAGGGATAAAATTGTAATAAAATTAAATATCATTAAGTGTGTGTATAGAGAGGATTAGGTGTGTGTAGATAGAAGCTCCCATAAGTCTTGCTTATTTTTCCACCTCTCAATATCTCCAAAATACCCTTCCTACACCTCCTTCAATAACTCAATCATTAAATCACTGCCATGACCTACCACCTCCCACTTCTAGCCATCGACGAGTATTTCCAACTGCCAGTGATAACCTCCGGCAACCTCCGGTGCTCATTATTGTCACTATCTCCTAAGATCTAATGGCGAGAGGAGGGGGAGAAGAAGAAAAATGTGAGAGAGATAAAGAGAGAAGGTGAAGAGGAAAACGAAAAGGAAAGGCCTTAGTAGAAAATTGTTAGTCTTCGTGTCGTAAATCAACATAACCATGTCTTTACCATCTATTGTTTGTCCTCTTTCCAATGATAAATTTATCACTGATAGATTGACCCATCCAATATATTCACATCTACAATGACAAATCAGTGATAAATTCATCACTGTATAAATATAAAAAATCAGCAACAATATACAGCATATTCAACAAATCAATGATAAATTTATCACTGATTGTTTGTTAAAAAATTACAAAAAGAAAATCTCATCATCATCGTCACAAATTAACACAAGATTCAAAGATATATTCAGTAATAAATTTAGCAGTGATAAACACATTCATTGATAAATTTCCACTAGTTGTTTGTTAAAAGATTATAGAAAAAAAAAATCTCGTCATCATCGTCACAAATCAACACAAGATTCAAAGAAATATATCAGTGATACGTTTATCACTGATACAACATATTTGGTTTAAGAGAAATAAAAATAGAGAGAGGAAGTAAGGAAGAGAGAGATGGTAAATATAACATGAACAAAAATCAATGATAAATTTATCATTGTATTAATATCAAAATTCCAGCAGCAGCAGTTCATAACATATTAAACAAATTAGTAATTAAGTGATAAATTCATCAGGTTAGTTCAACATATTTTACAAATGTAGATCTTTACCAACACACTGTAGAAAAAGTCTCGATCTCATTGGCGACCATGTAAAGTATCAAATTGGCGCCGAAGATGGTAAATCAACATCAAAAACAACTAGATTTGAAGCCATTGGTGAAGTTTGACATTGAAGATGGTGGATCGATAATTGAAGAAGAACGACGGTGATGGCAAATGAAGGATGAAAAATAGATGAAGAGCGACGGCAATGGCAAAGTGGAAGAAAGACAACAATGTTAGGCGAGTGAGTCAAACGATTGAGAGATGATGAAGTATAAATCGGTGATAGTAGAGATGGTTGGTGAACAATGGTGGTGGTAGTGGCTGGCGAAGGTGGTGATGGTGACCGGTGGAGGTAGCGCTGGTTATTGATGGACGACAATGGTAGTTGTGGGTGGATGGCCATGACCATGGCCATAGCTACAATTGTGGTATTTTCTAGAGAGAGAGAGAGATGAGAAAGAAGAAGAGTTTTGGAAAAATGATCAAGAGAGAAGTTAATACAAATTGAAAAAATTAATGAGTAATAAATATTATAAACAATTAAAGATTTTAAAGTATTTAAAATGATTTAAATAAGGATTTTTACCAGCTGATAGCAGGGGCAAATTTGGGATAAAAAAATATAACAGGACTTCTTGGTGCATGAGATAGAAACTTAAGACCTAATGGGTAATAGATTCAATTATTAGGACCGACTAGTAAAAATCCCAATAGTAAATGACCACTAATAATGGGCCTATGGCCCAACAATCAACTTTGGGCCAGTAAAGACCCACCAATATGTTTTCATAGCTCTGTGATAGCCTCAGTTGATAAAACTATATAAAAGTAATTATAGATTATGACTTAACAGATTATATATTATAACTTTAAATATAAGCAGTTAATCTGCTTGGTGCAACTATGGGATTATAGATTTAATCAGTAAAGTAGTGTTTGGTTGAATAAGTTGCAAAATAATTTTTTGCTGCGTAAGTCCTTTTTGCCCTTTTTTTCATTTTATTTTTTTATATTCATTTTAATTATTTATTTCTATATTTCTTTTCTTTATTATTATTTTTTTTTATTCATTTTATTTTACTTTATTTTTCTCCTTATTTTCTTTTCTCTTCTTCTTCTTCTTCTTCTTCTTCTTCTTCTTCTTCTTTTTTTTTTCTTTCTCTTCTTTTCTCTTCTTGCTTTGTTAATTTTGTTTTATTTGTTAATTCATTACAATTAATATTCATATTCTAATTTATATTAATGTTGTGATTTCATTACATTCTATTTTTTTATATTCATTTTAATTATTTATTTCTATATTTCTTTTCTTTATTATTATTAATTATTTTTTTCTTTTTATTCATTTTATTTTTTCTTTTCTTTTTCTCCTTATTTTCTTTTCTCTCCTTTCTTTTTTTTTTCTTCTCTTCTTTTCTTCTCTTAATTGTTTTTTATTCTCTTCTTTCCGTATTTCTTTTTTTTTTCTTTTCTTCTCTTAATTTTTTTTTTCTTTTTCTTCATTTTATTTTCTTTTATTCTCTTCTTACATATTAATTATTTCCTTTCTTTTTTCTTATCTATTTTTTTTCCTTTATTTCTTTTTTTTCTTCTCTGCTCACCTCTTTCACCCATGACGATCGAAACCCTAGAAATGGCTTGATTTCCGGCGATGAGCTCAAATCCAGTAACTGCACCAGCACCGGGACAACCCCCTGAGCCACTGCGATCAACACTTCTGAAAAAGAGAGCTCTGGTTCTGGTTCTAGTTCGTGTGTGTGAGAGAGAAAGAACGAGAGAGAAAAGAGATCGCGACGGAGCAGATCGCAGTCGCGATCGCGGCGCTAGGGTTTCAGATCGAGGAGAGAGAGAGAGAGACAGTTACAAGGTGAAGGCCTTAGACATGGATGATGTGCTGTGTTAACCCCTCATCGTCACTCCTTCCGTTACCGGAAATCGTTTCTCTCCACTGGAAATTGCCTTTCTCTTTTCGTGAGAGTGAGAGAATAAGTGTGTTTTGTTTATATACCTGGTATACTTGTAATAACTTGAAAGTGTGAAGGGCATTTAACTCTTTGATATTCAGCTTGCCGATTAGGTTGAAAAAATAAGCACCTCCTCCTCTACTCAACCAAAAATCTCATTTTCTACTTATAAAAAGCTATAATCTACACCCATTAAGTTACACCAAACACTTAGAAACAGTTTAATTTAAGCCAAAAACTGAGTTAAGTTGTTTTTAAGCTGTGCCAAACAGGCACAATGTTTGATATTAATAACTACTAGAGACCAAGACTTAGAAGTTTGGCTCCAATCAAGTGCTCAAGACTTGGCATCAACTTCACAGTAGCCCAAGCCCATGATGGGAAAACATAAAATAATAGGAAGAAATGGGTTAATTAAGTTCTTAGAGTGTCTCTACCAAACCTTTAAAATTGGGTATGATAAATTTTTTTCAAAGGCTTAGAGGTAAATTGGCATATGTCAAATTTGATATTTTTGAATTAGTAATTTTTGAACTCTTTAATTTTACTAATTAAAATGAATTTCTTTTTTAAAAGAGGTTTGATCCCAATTAAATAGTATTTTATTTATAAAAAGTTCTATAGTTACAAAATAATATTTTAATAAAATTTTAAATTTTTATTCATTGCTACTTAAACACTCTGTTTATTTGGTAATAAAGTAAAATTAGATTACAATAGGTAATTAAATAAAAGATGATAATACATAAATATCATAATAAATCACATGATATGATTACCCCTTTGAAAATGCCACAGATGTTTAACCAAGTCTTTTTGAAATTGTGAATGTGATCCTTTGTCGTGAATGTGCAAGTGACTTTGAATGAAATCTCTAAATTATGTTGTGTGGTCAATTGACACCACAACATCACCTCCTTCATCCTTGATAGTATTCTCCCATTTGTTATAATAAATAAATAAATTCGTTGCTTGCTTCCATGCACGACATCTATACTAGTATTGAGTTATGAGATAACGAGAAGGTGGTCTTCTTCTAAGCTGAAGTAAGCACCATGAATAGATCTATTTGTTTTGGGGACTACATTGTAGGAATTTTAAATGCTTCATAGAAAAAACAAAAAATTGAGAGCGTTGATGGAAAAATATAGAGACTGAGAGTATGGGAAATCCACAGTATGAATGATTTAAAAAAATGATAAAACTCCAAATTCATACATGATAAAATGAACCCAAAAAAAAATATTTTGCAACAATAAAATAATGGACATGACTTTGGCTTTCATTGCTTCTTTTTTTTTTTTAAGTTGGACTTCAAAAATGTGTATCACCATTAGAAATAAAGGCAAGAACTACAGAACATGCCAATTTTGACGTGGAGTGGTTTTTGCCAAAATCCAAATCAGCATTTGAAAATTTGGGTGAAACAAACACACGATGTCATTTGTTATCGTTGGTTAAGTTACTTTTTCTTGACAAAACTCTAAAATCTAATCTACAAGTACACACTACCCTCACTTGCCACCTCTATTGCCATCACCGCAAACCTCCTTCCTTCTCCATTACCCCTTTTGCAACCCTCAACCCTTTCACCAGTCCCATTGTACTCCCCAAAACATCTAGAAGAAGAAGAACTATCCTTTATCAGTTTTGTTGCTCCTTCCTGAAATTGTACATTTAAAAGAAGAATACAAAAAAGAATGTGATGGTGTTGGGGACCACAACTTGAAACCGTATGAGTGAAAAAAAAAACAAACAAACAAAGAAGTAAGAAAGATGAGAAGCTTGAGAGAGGACAGGGACACAACTAAGATTTTAAATTCGGAGGGGACAAGACATGAGTAGAATTTTTTTGTCAACTAATATAAACAATAACATTCCAATTCAAGAATGGAAATAAACTAATACACCCCAATTATTTTTAGAAGCTTTTTCATTTTTATTTGAACAAATTTCATTTATAACCCTATACTTTTGCGCGATTTTCAATGACACTCCCAAACTTTTAGTATTTTCAATTTTACACCCATACTATGTAAATTATTATCAATTTCACTCCTGCAGTCTATTTCCGTTAAGGAAGTAGACGGAATAAGTGACGTAGCCCCTTATACTTTCGGATGAAGATAAAATTAAGGCTTTGTTTGGTTTGCCTCTCAAACCATGATTTCACTCTCATATTCCAACCCTATGTTTGATTAGACCTTTCAAAATATGATTCCAAATCACATTTCAAAACACATTTTGAAACCCTGTTTGGTAAACCAAAAAGTTTTTGAATTTTTGATCAAATTTTTTAATTATCTGTTTATTTTTTTCCCTCATTTGTTCAAATATCTATTGCAATTTGTTTCTTCATCAACATCATCAAAAATAACAATCAACTAAAAAAAAAAAAAAAACTGATATGAGATCTCCACAGATCTAGATTTATTTTTGTGTGCGCGCGGGCTGTGTGTTACTGTGTACAATACAAATACAATGAGAATGAGAAGAAGGTTATGAAGGTAGAACAAAAGGAATGTAGACCTCACACACTCAAGTGGCATTTCCTCAATCACCTTATAGGCATTCAAACCCTACCACCTTTGTTGCTGCAACATTTCTCACTCTTACCATATCACTTTAGGGTTCAAAATACATACAACTATATATATATATCAAATTCTTGATGAGAGAGAGAGAACCCTAGATTGATTTCTCTCATAAAATCAATCAACAGTGCAACCGCCGTGTCAGCAACGTCCAAGAAGACGACATCACCTTCACTTACGACGACGATTCCACAACGTCGACATTCTTGCAAGTTGATGTGGTGAGGCCAACGCTACAGGGGACGATGATCTGGTCCAACAGGAGGTGGCAAAAGATGTCAGCGGTGACCCTAGATTTACACTATGTTTGGGAACCTATGAGAGAAAAGAAAAGAAATGATTACTTAAGTAATAGGAGAAAAGAAAAGAAAAGAAATGATTGTGATTTCTCCCCCTTTTGTTTGGATAAGGAAGAAATAAAAGAAAAGAAATGATTGTGATTTCTCTCATTCTTGTTTGGTTAGATTTCATTAAGAGAAAATAAAAGAAATTATTTTATATTATATTACCAAAATAACCTTTTTATATTTTCAATCATTTTATTTCTTTTATTTTTATAGGGACAAAATTGATATTATAAAAATAGTGGTTTCTTTTCTCTCCCAATCTCTCCACTTTTGGGAAGATTGAAAATGAGGCTTATAAGAGAAATGAGTTTCTCTCCATTTCTCTCTATTTCTTCCCATTTCTCTCTACTTAGGTTATCCAAACAAATAAGAGAAATACATATCACTTCATTTCTTTTCTTTTCTCTCCAAATCACTCAATCCAAACATAGAGTTAGGGTTTTCAGACGAGATCTATAGAGAGAAAGTACATTTGGAGTAAGAGTGGGTAGTAAGGCACGATTGGAGTTGATCCAGCAACTGAGACACAATCGAAAGTTGAGAAACTGGTGGTCCGCCGTGCGTCGCAGGAGGACGACAGAGTAGTCTAGTCTTGTGTATTTGTTTAGGATCAAAGCAGTGGAGAGAAGAGAGAAAGACGATGAGAGAAAGAGAGAGAGAACTTCGCAAATCGCAACTAGGGTTTTTAATTTACTGTCAAAATTTCAAAATTGATTGTGGTCAGCCAAACTGTTGTACATTCCCTCCATCCAAAAGTATAGGGGCTATGTCAGGGGTTTTTCCAAATTAAGTCAAATTAGTAATTTATTTCTTAAAGTAGGTAGTGTGGACGAAAATTTTAAACTAGGCTAAAGTGTTATTACAAACCACGCTTTCACTATTTTCAGGCCCCTCCCGCGGAAAATTTGTGAAATAGTAAAAGCGTGGTTCCACGCTTCTAATTAAGAAGACGTGGTTACAAACCACGCTTTTAAGTTAATCATAAAACGTGATTTCAAATCACGCTTTTAAGTAAAATAATTTTATTTTATTTTTTTTCCAGAAAACATGATTTCTAACCACGCTTTCTTAATTAAACTGTGTTGTAAAGAAAGTGTGGTTAGAAACCATGCTTTCAATAATGCACCAACCACACGCACTCACAAACACTCTCTCTCTCTCTGACACAAACTCACACTGACTCACACTCAATATATATAAATTTTAATATATATTTATATTTATTATTTATGACAATGGGATCACACATATTAGAATTGAAAAAAAATTAATTAAAAAAAATATTTGAAAAAAATTTAATTGGAAAAAACGTGGTTTGTAAAAATTATTGAAAAAAATTTAATTGGAAATAATGAATTTAGGCTTGAATAATATAAATATAAATATAATAAATAATAAATATAAATATAAATATTTTAAGCTTGAACAAACATATTTTTTAGTTTATGTTTTAAAATTTTTTTTAACATTTTGTTCAAACCAAACACGTTTGTAATTTATGTTTTTCTAAAAATAAACAGAAATCAATTTATAAAATTTTTATAAACATAAACCAAAAACGTAAATGTTACCAAACGCTACCTTAGTATTTAGGGATAATTTTTTTTTGTTTTTGTTTTAGGGTTTAGGGTTTAATTCTTAAAATTTATTTATTTTTATTTTAGGGTTTAGGATTGAGGGTTTAGAATTTATAGTTTAATTATTAAAATTTATTTTTTTTTTATAAATCCTAAACCCTAATCCTAAACCCTAAAATAAAATAAAAAAAATTTATCCCTAAACAGTAAAATAAAAAAAAAATTAAGAATTAAAATAAAAAGTAATCATTTTATATAGTTGATTATTATTTACTATTATAAATTATTATTATATATATTTAATATTGGTTTTAATTTTATGAAATAAAATTTATATATATATTAAATTATAAATATATATATATTGAGTGTGAGTGTGTATGTGAGTCATGTGTGTGTTTGTGTCAGAGAGTGTGTGTGAGAGAGAGAGAGAGAGTGTTTGTGAGTGCGTGTGTTTGGTGCATTATTGAAAGTGTGATTTCTAACAACGCTTTTTTTACAACACAATTTAATTAAGAAAGTATAGTTAGAAACCACATTTTCTGAAGAAAAAAAAAATTATTTTACTTAAAAGCGTGGTTTGAAACCACGTTTTATGATTAACTTAAAAGCGTGATTTGTAACCACGTCTTCTTAATTAAAAGTGTATTTGTAACCACGCTTTTACTATTTCACAAATTTTCCATGGAAGGGGCCTGGAAACAGTGAAAGCGTGGTTTGTAATAGCGCTTTAGCCTAATTTTGGAATTCCGTCTAAACTAGGCCTAGTTTGGAAAATAGATTGTTAATTTGACTTAATTTGGGAAAAGCCCCGGCTATGTCACCCATTTCATCCACCTTCTTAATGGGAATAGACAGTATGGGTGAAATTGATAGTAATTTACATAGTATGGAGGTAAAATTAAAAATATTAAAAGTTTGGAGGTATCATTGAAAATCGTGTAAAAGTATAGAGGAAATGAAATTTGCTCTTTTTATTTTTACTTCAAAAAAAAAAAGTAACTAGAAGATTAGCATGAGATCATGAAGCTTCTAATTATAACCCAATTTATTTTTTCCACTTTCAATTTGTACATTGAGACACTTGTATTTAATGGAAACTTTTCTTATGAAGTTGGTATACATACAAATATATATATATATATATATTAGCATTTCATCTTTATGCTATTTCAATACACTTAAATTGTTGAAAAGTTTTTGTTTGTTGCCATGTATTATTTTATTTGAATATGTTTGGTTTATATAATAGGAGCAATGTTTGGAATCTCAATCATGTGAGTATTGTATAAATTTTTTAGTAATGTTTTTTGGAGTCCCCAAATTTTTTGATATAGTAGAGATCATCACTTTTGGGAGAATATGAGTGACAATATTTGTCAAGCGGAACCTTACTTAAATGTGATTAATTTATACAATAAAGTCACCATTCAAGCGGAACCTTACATTTAATTAATTTATATAATAAAGTCACCATTCTTGTGTTAGTGTTTGGGGAGACTATATAAAAATGACAATTGATAATTGATGTAGGATAATGCCATATGATGCCCTATAAGCACTCAGTAATTTTTTCAAATGGTTTGTTCAAAGCCTGGATAACGAATAGCTAATCAACACATCAAGGCTGGGGGGCCAAACCAATGAAACGTATATATTGACTTTACAAATAACCACTACATATGTAGAATTCTTCATACTGAACAGAGGGACCATGGCTCCTGATAGTCTTAAGTTAAGTTCATCCTAGAGAGAGGAGGGTGATGAGAAGGGAAAAGGGTGATGGAGTAGACGCCATTGGAGAGGAGAGGGCTGGAAAGGGAGCAATAACGATGGCAGGGGTTAGGGTTTTAAAATTAGTGAAGATGAAGGAAATTTGAGGAAACAAAAAAATAACATTGAAATGGGTTAAAGTTTGAAAGTTAAAAAAGATGTATTTAAAGTTAAAGAAGATAAAAGAATTTTGAGGAAACAGAAAAACAACATTGGAATGGGTTAAAGTTTGAAAGTTAAAAAAGATGAAAGAATTTCGAGAACAAATAAAAAAGATAAAAAATTAACATTGAGTGTGGTCACATAATAATGGGGAGAGATGGGTTAATTAAGTTCTTAGAGTGTCTCTACCAAATTTTTAAAATTTGATATGATACTTTGTTTTTCAAAGGCTTGGAGGTAAATTGGCATATGCCAAATTTGATATTTTTGAATGAAAACTCTCCACCCAATATATTAAATCTATTGTTTTTTACATTAGTAATTTTTGAACTCTTTAATTTTACTAATTAAAATGAATTTCTTTTTAAAAGTTGTTTGATCCAATGTAAATAGTAGTATTTTATTTATAAAAGTCTTATAGTTATAAAATAATATTTTAATAAAATTTAAAATTTTTATTCATTGGCTACTTAAACACTCTGTCTATTTGATAAAAAAAAAGAGAAAAATTATAGTAAAATAATACATGATTAAATAAAAAAATTATAATACATAAATATCATAATAAATCACATTCTATGATTACCTTCTTAAAAATGTCACATATATTCAACTAAGTCTTTTTGAAATTGTGAATTTGATCCTTTGTCGCCAGGGGCAGAGGCAACATAGGGCTAGGGGATCATGCGCCCCCTCAGTTTTGCAATTTTATTTTTTATTGTCATGTATAAAATGTATTCTCTTTTTTTTCTTAACATGTTCTTTGGTTAATGATTTATTATATTGTTCACAATAAATAATTATTTGATACTTTGGAAACACTATGTGGTATTATTTATGTAGTAGTTTAAATCAAGAGTGTAGCAAAAAATATTATAGATTTGATATAATTAACTCATTATTTTCAAGTAGTTGACATACCACTTAGTATGATTTGTGATTGTCTATACTTTGAGCATCACGTAGATAACGCCATATAGTACTCTAAGACTATTTAATAATTTTCATTCAAAACACATCATTTATAAGCAATGTCATCTTTTTAATATTTTTCTGCCAAATAAAAATTAAATAGATTTTATAATAATTTGTGCTATAAATGATGTGTTTTTATTTTTTAAAATTAAGAATTTTGATCCATAATTTTTTGTGCTAAAATTGCAAACTTACATCATTATCCATTCCACACTATTATAGAATTTTGATTTGTTCTTATAAATAATAAATATGTAATTTTTTATGTTTAAATTTATCTCATAAAATGATTATTATCTTAATGTTGCTCATGAATTTTTTTTAAATAAAAAATTATAATTAATAAATGTCCCTCTAACTTAATTTTCTAGCTCCTCACGAATGTGCAAGTGACTTTGAACGAAATCTCTTAATTATATTGTGTGATCACATAATACCGCAACATCACCCCCTTCATCCTCTTTTGATAGGATTCTTAGACTCGTTAGACAAAAAAAGTTTTTTTGCTCGTTTCCATGCACAGCATCTACACTAGTGTTGAGTAATGAATGTTAGACGGTCTTCTTCTCAGTTGAAGCCAACGCCACAGACATATGTATTTGTATTTTGGACTTCATGAGTAGGAATTTTAATGGGTAAATTATGTGAATAGTTTCTGTAGTTTACATGATGTGTCAATTTAGTCTATATAGTTTTAATTTGTTCAATTTTACTCTTTAATTTAACGGATTGTGTCATTTTAATTCAATAAATAACGGTTGTTAGGTTAATTTAACGAAATGTCAAATAATGTGTCAATTTGGTCCTTATACTTTACACGATGTGTCAATTTGGTCCCTGTTGTTATAATTTTCTCAATTTTAACAGGGACCAAATTGACATATTGTTTGACTTTTCGTTAAATTAATTTAACAACCGTTATTTATTAGATTAAAATGACACTATCCGTTAAATTAAAGGATAAAATCGAACAAATTGAAATAACAGAAACTAAATTGACATATCATGTAAACTATAGGGATTATTTACATAAATTTCCCAATTTTAAATGCTGCACCAAAAAAATTCAGAGTGTTGGATGAAAAATATAAAATTGACAGTATGGGAAAGTGTGAATATTCTAAAAAATTACACAACTCAAATTTTAAAGATAATAAAATGAACAAAAAAAATAATAGACACAAAAATGTGTGTAACCATCGGACTTCACTGTAAAAATTTTTAAAAAAGTAGTAGTCACTGTGTTTGGTTTGAGTTTTCTGAATTAAGTTTTTTGAAAATTGACTTTTTTGGTTTTTGTGTTTTTTTGTTTTTAGTGAATATTTTTTAAATTTTAAACATTTTTTTTACTTTTTTAGATGCACCTTACTTAGATGTATCTAAAAAGTAAAAAATTTATGAAAAAATATTTTAAAAAATTAATAAATACATAAAAATATAAAAAATGTACTGAATTCTTGTATTTTTTTTTTGTATTTTTAGTATTTAATGAATTTTTAAAAGATTTTTTTTACAATTTTTTAACTTTTTAGGTATATTTATGTTAGGTGTGTCTAAAAAGTAAAAAAATTGCTTAAAATATTAAAAAAATTCAGTAAAAATAAAAAACATGAAAATAAGAAAGTAAAATTTTCTGAAAAGTATTTTGAAAAACTGAAAACCAAGCAAGGTGAATAATAAAAAGACATGACAGCATGCCAACTGACATGCAATAATAATTGAGATATTTAAATTGAAGATGTCAGGACTTTTAAAATCATCTCAACCACTCATAAGAGAGGGATAGAAAAAAGAAAAAATATATTTGAATAGGGAAATGAGTGAGACTTCTTTTTTGGAAGACCCTACAACTCTTATAATGATCTACATCACTCATGATATGTAGATCTCATTCATATATATGTGAGTTTCACATCATAATTAGTGTAATTACTTTAAAAATTGTGAGAGTCTTTTAAAAAAAAAAGAATTTCTATCCTTATTGATTTGAGAATTTCTATCCTTATTGATTTGAAATAATTCAGATCATGTTGAGGTAACGAGAATCTCTAAAATTGAGGGGCCTATTTATTTTTCTTTTGACATGTGTGGTTGCTGTCAAAAGTCACATCAGCATTTGAATGAAAGTCTGGGTGAAGTAAACAGATGGTGTCATTTGTTCAAAAATGCTTCCGAGCTCTAAAACGTGACCACTAAATCGGCACTAATGACGTGGCTGTCGACGTGGAAAGCTGAGGCAAACTCGCCCGTTTCTCCCTCTTTCTTATTCATTTCAAATTTCAAATTCATTTGCCCAAAACATTTGAAGACTCTCTCTCTCTATTCTTCCTTCTCTTCTCTTCTCTGCTGTGCCTCTTTGTCGAAGAGGTCCCGACGAACGCAGCTACCCCGACGAGCGCAGCTTCTCACGAGAACGACGAGCACAGCTTCTGAAGACGACCGATGACGACCGAGTCCCTCTCCGTCTTCACAGATCTGTCTGCACAGGTCAGTTCTCTCTCTCTGTCTATATATATATATATTTATATATCTATATCTATACGGCTTGATTTGTTGAGATTTTTGACTTTGATTTCATGCCTGATTTATATCTATGTATATATACGGCCTGATTTGTGTCTTTCACTTTGATTTCATCTGTTTAGGACGAATTTGATTTTGATTTGGGACAGATTTTGGACTGATTTTGGAGTGATTTTGGACAGAAAAAAATAATAATTTTAACTTAATAGAAAATTTTAATTGTAAAAAATTTGAACTTTAATTTTTTTTTTCTGTGCAACTTACTGAGATAACAGTGACCCTAAGGTTGTCAAATTCAAAAAAAATTGTTTGGAGGAAAAAGAACATTTCAACACATTTCAACTTTAATTGAAAAAAAAATTCACAACACATTTCAATTGAAGTCAGTTTGTTTAGAGGAAAAAGAACAGTCTAAAGTTTGTTTATAATGGGTTACCTCATTTTTTGGATTGATGGGTTAGATTCATTATGTGTTGTATTGAAATCTTGGGCAATTGAGTTTATTTAAAAAAATGCACACACGTAAGATCAACATATAACACATAAAACATCAATATATAAGGTTATAATACATAAGTATAGAGAACTATCTAAGATATCAAGATTTAGTTGCTTTCTTGATTACCTGTTTCTCTTTTTCATTACCCAACAGACCCCATAAATTTTTACTTTAACAAAGCTATATGAGAACTACAATATATGCATGTTAGGGAAAAGAAAGCTGGGATAAACAAACCAATAAGTTTAAGGAAAGCCCTTCTTTTGGAGATCAACAAATCATGAATTCTGTTTCCCATGTCTAGTGACTTAACCAGCATCATAACAAAGAAATGAACAAATAGTCATCATCTTTTGATTACCTATGGCCCTTACTGACAGGAACATCACACAAATGTTTACTGTGAAAATGCATAAGCATGTGTTATTACATTTGTGTTTACACAAGTATCAAGAATTTCAGATGTTGCATTGTATTTCTAAACTGCGGAAATTTAAGTAAGGAAATTAGAGTCTTATTTATTTATTTTTGTGTGTGTGTGTGTGTGGAGGGGGAAGAAAAATTAAGCTATACAATTTCAAATAACAGACAGTGTCTGTGAAAGCTTGATGGAAAAGGTAGTGCAGTGATTTAGTTTCTCACCCAAATCTTTTGGCAAAATGCATTTGCATTTAAGTGTTCTTGAAATAGAAAAAAAATTCTATGAATCGCAGACTTTGAATATTTTTGCTCGGATTTTAGACCCCAGTAAAGAAATGAAATCGAAGGTCAGTCAGATATTGCTCACTGAATTTCATGAGAACTTGCATTTTTTTATTTTTTGCTTTTCTAATACCTTGTGTGTAGTAGCTGTCAGTTTTATGATGAACCAGTTAATGGATCAAAGAAGAAACAAGACACAACAATAACAACAGGATCAGCTGGAAACATGAATGAGACACCAGTATCAAAACCAACTTCCAGGTTCTTTCATGTTTGTTTCCACGTCAGAATTTGTTGTCACTATTTCCTTCAATTTCGTCTTTATAGTAAATGTAATTGTATGATTTTCTTGATTACTAATGTAACAGTGGTGACCTTTCATAAGAACGAAGGATGCAAATGTAAATGGATTCTAGTAATAATCTCTTTGTAGTTAGATTTCTCTTTTGCAAATGTTATTGGTTTCTAGATATCGTTTTAGATAGGTGTCTCTTTTGGTGCTTATCATACTCGGTTTAAGTTTCTAGTTTTTTTACCAAAAGGGTGGGCCTGCAGAATTACTCTAATGACCTTCACATCTATATATTTGGTGCCAGATATGGAATAGGACAACGGAATTGGAGACTGAACCTAAGTTACATGTACAAACCAATACGCATGAAGTAATTTTGCAAGATATTATGCTGTTAGTGTAGATATGGATATAGGGTATAGATGTGGAAAATTAGATGGTTTTGAAAGTTTGGCCATGCCTTTGTTTCCTGACATGCAAATGTTAGGCAGATTTGAAACTTTTGCACATTAGGGGCACCTGGGCACATAAAAGCATATCAACAATGTCCATGGAGTAAAGGCTTAAACTTTATGAATTAAAAATTGTGACATTGTTGTTGACTTGGTTCATTGATTGCTGCCAAAAATGTAGGGTTCTAGTAACTCTCTTTTACTTTATGTGGTAGTAAAAAAGTTGATGGAAAATCAAAGTTCTGGGCTAGCTTTATAACTTTCTCTCCAACCTAAGTGCATGGTTCTGTATCTTCCCATCTTCAAACCACTAATATGCATTTGTTACCTTAAAAAAATATGAGAACAACAAGAATAGAAGACACTAAACTTAAGAATTTTTAGCATGAACATGATTGTGTTGATTGAATTATTTATATGATTTAAATTTTCCACAAGTTCTGGAATAAATTCCAACTTACAGCAATAAATTCCATGTCTCTCTGGTTACCTATTTATAGAGTTCTAGTTAACTTTATTGGTTGATGAGGAATAATAATATCTACCAAACCCAACTTCAAGGGAATTTGAGACATATTCCAATAGTTCTAGTTAACCCACCTTTGTTTCTAGCAACTTAAACAGTCCTAAGACTAACACACTAACTGATATAGATTTCGATTCATATTTTTGCAGATGTCAACTTCAAGTGTTAATGGCAATACATCAGATCAATTGACATTTTCCAACAGAAATTGTCCTAAATGTCGGAAAAAAGCAATTATTCTAATTTCGGAGACGGACCGAAACAAGAACAAGCTTTTTTATTGTTGTCCGGATTGCAGTGGGTTTATTGGATGGTGTTTGCCTACAAATTCACAACGTAGGGAGGAAGAGCAATTTTAATTGGTGTTACATTAATTATGAAGATGTACTAATTTTTATACAAGTTAGAACATGTAATGAGTGTTGTATTAATTATGAAGATGATATGTATGAAGATTTATGATATATGACAATTATGGCTTGAGAAGTATGAATATGTAACCTATGTGGATTGTTTGTTATCTGATTGGGACTTTGAAAGTTATTTGTTTGTCTGTTTGAACACATATTATCAACATATTTTGGACTGATTTTTGGTTGATTTTGGACACATGTTCTGCTGATTTTGGACATGTTTTGGGATGATTTTGGACAGATTTTGGGCACACTATGGACTGATTGTGGACAGATTTTAACACATATTTTAGACACATTATGGACTGATTGTGGGCACATTCTGCTGATTTTGGACATGTTTTGGGCTGATTTTGGACAGATTTTGGGCACATTATGGACTGATTGTGGACAGATTTTAACACATATTTTAGACACATTATGGACTGATTGTGGGCACATTATGGACTGATTTTGGGCACATTATGGACTGATTTTCTGCTGATTTTAACACTGGTTTGAACACATATTTTAGACACATTATGGACTGATTGTGGGCAGATTTTGGACATGTTTTTGACAGATTTTGGACATATTTTGGGCTGATTTTGGACTCATTCTGGACAGATTTTGGACTGATTATTATGAAAAGTTATTTGTTTGTGTTTGAACACATATTTTGGACAGATTTTGGACATGTTTTTGACAGATTTTGGGCTGCTTTTGGATTGATTTTGGACAGATTCTGGTTTGAAGACAGATGTTCAACACAGATTTGAACACTGGTTTGTCTGTTTTTTAACACTGGTTTGAACACATATTTTAGACACATTATGGACTGAACACTGGTTTTTGACACAGTTTGAACACTGGTTTTCAACATAGATTTGAACACTGATTTTTGACAGATTTTTAACACAGATTTGAACACTGGTTTTTGACACAGTTTTAAACACATTTTTTTTTTCACACAGGTTTTTCAAGATAGATCCAAACACATGTTTTCTTCACACAGATTTGGAACACATTTATGGGACAGATTTTTTCAAACACAGATTTTGGAACACATTAAATCTGGAACAGACAGCGCACAAATACAACATCAATTGGGAACATTAACTATAACAACAAAGTAGGGAACAACATCAATTTGTTCTTAACCAAAAATACATTAAATAAACTATTCAAAACAAAATAAACTCCAAGTTTAGTCACATAAAAGGCATTACAATTACAAGTTTCCAACTAACGAAAACTACCACCATGGTCATTGCGGTCCATGTGTACATTCAAGTCAACAAATGAAGACGGTACGGCTCCATAAATTTGATGTGTAGCAATCATGGATTGTTGAGTTGTCATAAATCCCGGTGTGCCTCCAATACAGTCTGACGGGGTCAGAGATGTGCCAACTCCATAAATTTGAGTTGGGGCATTCATGAAACTTTGTCCTCTCATAATATCCACACTTGCTGGGGTGAGAGATGTGCCTCCAATAGCATTGACCATGTGTCCCTATTCAATTAAAATGAAATGTTAAAACCAGTTTGCTAAACATTATTGAAAAACAGTTTGCTCGATGTACACATATCGGCACACACATACTATTTTCCATGCCAATCATACAAGGATAAAGCTCTCTACGTGCACTACGTTCAGGTTGAGATTGAGATTGACATTGACCTTCACCTTCACCTTCAATCACCTTAGTACCCTATATTGACAAAGGTTAATAAATGGCTCAAATGTATGACATGATTACAATAAAATATGAGTTTAATAGACAGTAATGATACGAAACGGATGGATATGTATAAAAACCAATCAATTTACCTTTGATTTGTTATGTTTTCTTTTGCTTGCCTTCAACCGATTGACTATTTGATCTACTTTGGCGACCTTTCTTTTAGTAACTGGACGACCTTTTCGGCGAGCAACCAAAGGACTAAGCAACTTGGTATGACTGATTGCCTTTCTATTAATGCTGCCAATCGGGGAAGATGGGACATTACTAGTAATAGGTGGTACATTACTAGTCGAAGGTGCTACATTACTCCCACCACCTTCATCATCTTTCATCACTTTCGCCTTGATTTCATCCAACCCACGGTCAATAAGTTTTATCTTCCCTTCAGAGTTTCCAGCAAATTGTATGATGCCAATCAATTTTCTATTCATCTTATCATATACCTTTGCATTGAAATCATCCCCAAAGCCAGTGTATGTGGTTTTTATGCATGTGTACCCTCTATCCAAATTTTTTCTCCATCGTGGTAGAATGTATTTATTTGGAACCTCATTTATGCATCTTGCAATGAGCACAACGAATGAGTGAGCACACATGATGCCCCTAAATTCAAACAACCGGCACATACATTGCACATCAAATTCTGTTGAATTATAATAGACAACAAAGTCCACATGTTTCATCTTCCCAAAAACTACCACGGCTTCCTTCACAAAATATGTACAAATTGAACCCTCTTCTTTGACAAGAAACGGTTGACAATAAACTAGCCTCTTCATCTCAGCTTGAACTTCTTTGAATTTTGCATTGGTGTACGCATCTTGAAATTGTTTCTCAAAACCATACACAGTTAGGCAATCAAAGACTTTGTGCCGAGACTTGAAGTCAGCTTTCTTCTCTTTCTCTACCTTACTTTTCAAGGCATTGTCATATTGTTCAACAAATTGTTTTAATGTAGTCTTTGGGTTGACATATCCATCAAAAAAGGCATTCATGCTCTCACTTCGTTGTGTCGTTGACATGCCAGCCCAAAAAATATCTTTGACATAGACAGGAACCCATCGATGTCGCTCATCATATAACACCCCCAACCACTGATTCTCATAAAGATTGAATTTTGCAATCATCTCTTTCCATTTCATCTCAAATTCATCTTTTGTGAAAGTGTCATACACTGCGTTTTGCAAATCCATCTTCATGGATTCATATTGGGAATACCCTTTCAACTTCTCCGGAATCTTCTTCATGATATGCCATAAACACCATCGATGTCGAGCATTGGGGAAGACTATTTCTATAGCCTTTTGCATAGCTTTGCACTGATCAGTTATTATAGCTTTTGGAGGATGATCTGACATGCAATTTAACCATGATTTGAATAGCCAAACAAATGTATCAGTGTCTTCGCTAGATAATAGGCCACAACCAAGCAAAATCGACTGTCCATGGTGGTTAACTCCTACAAACGGAGCAAATGGCATATCATATTTATTAGTGAGGTAAGTTGTATCAAATGAAACAACATCTCCAAATTCTTCATAAGCCGCCCGACTCATTGCATCCGCCCAAAACAAGTTTCTTATGCGAAAGTCAGTATCAACATCAATCATATAATAGAAACTCGAATTTTGTGCGTGCATTCTCAAAAAATACTTTTGAAGTGCATCGGAATCTCCTTCTCCAAGCCTCAACTTTCTAGCTCTCTCAATGTAATTCCTTGCATCTCGCTCATCAAATGTTAAAGACTCATAACCCCCAGCTTCAACAACCATTGAGTTATAATTTCTAGACACCCCAATCCCTGCTTGATCATTAATTTCTAATCTTCTCTTCACAGGACTAAGGATTTTCTTATTCATTGCAAAATGGCGTGAGTCGGTGGGGATCAAGTCATGATTATGCTCAAGGTTAACTGTGGTTAACATAAATCTCCCATCCTTTTGTAGGCTTGCTCGAACCCTTGCTTTGCAATCAATTTTTGTAGACAGAGATGGCTTTAAAGGGTTTACTTCTGATTTTTTAATTCTCTTCCCCGATCGAGAACATTCAATCCCAAAATATCTTAATTCCCCATCATCGCCAATAACTTGTGTTTTACAAGCTATAGAAAACCCAACATGTTTAGCATATTTAGCATAAAATGTGTACGCTTCTTGCTTTGAGGTAAAACACATACCCCTCTTAGGTTCCTCAACTTCTTCACTCTCATTTAATAAAGGATTCTCAACGCTATTTGAATCAATCTCCATTTCTGCTCATTCAAAAATTAAAATGAAATCAAATGATTTAATAACAGATTATTATAATAATAGAAACTCAATTCCAGTAAAAACACATTGGAAGCAAACAGGATCAGTCCCATGGTTGTCTTCAAGGAACCACCATTGGTTTCATAAACTCAAATGTTTCATAAACTTATAAACATTTATCTTGAACTGTTTTTTGAACTGTTATAAACATCTGAGTTTATAAACATCAGGTCCATTGAACTGTTATAAACATCTATCTTTAACTGTTTTTTAAACATTTATCTTGAACTTATAAACATCTAACTTATAAACAGGGGATTTCAGAACAGAATTTTTTTTTTAATTTTAATTTCTGAACAGATTATATATGTATGTTTACCGGTTACCAGTTATCCTTTCAATAACAAATTATATGTATGTTATACTCTGTTATATATATGTTTGGTATAATCTGATATATATATATGTATGTTATAATCTGATATATATATGTTTAACATATTATAAAAATCTCTTCAATGTATGTTTATATATATATATTTCATTACAGAATACAACTATAATTTAAATGGTGGAGGAGAGGGATGACAATCGGATAGAAACTGACCTGAACGAGGGAGAGGGAGAGCTCTGCAAATGCTTGACCAAGAGAGGGAAGACAGAGAGGGACACGAAATCTGCAAACGGAGATAGCGAATGAACGCTTGACGGTGGAGGAGAGGGACGGCGGTGGAAACCCCGTTACAATTTACACGGTGGAGGAGAGGGACGCCGATCACAGCTTCAGCGGGAATAGAGTTGAAGCGCGATTTCTTCTCCTCTGTTATCAGATTTTTGAGCAGGAATTTTTTTTTTTTCTTCTCACAGTGCGTAAAACACACGCACTGTAATGTGAAAGTGTCATTTTTTCTCCCTTCTTGGATGCCACGTAATTAGAGCTGCTCCTAGTGCTCATGTTTTAGTGGTATGTATCGGAACTGGTCATTTGTTATTGTTGGTCAAGTTACTTATTTTCTAAAGAAAACTCTATAATCTAATCTTTCAGTACACATTAGGGGTGGGCGCGGGTCGGTTGCGGCCACGGAACCTCCAATCCGTCATCCGTCCGCCAGTTTGGCGGATTGGAGAAAATCAATTCGCATCCGTTCGCCAATCCGGTGGATGTGGATTGAGCGGATTGGCAGTTTGGCGGATGGATGCGAATCGGTTTGGCGGTTTAAAATTTTATAAATTTTTAACATAATTCAACTTGTACACTTCCTTAAAAAAAAAAAAAAAAGTATTACAGTTAATGACTTAAAAAAATATTACAATCACTGCATACCTCATCTAAAGCAAGAAAGTTTGAAACTTTAAAATATCACAATCACTGCATGCCTCATCCACATACTACAATCACAGCATGTCTCATCCACATAAAGTATTAAAATCTGTTGTTCTTAAAATATAAAAACAATTCAAACCACCAAAACCATGAACAGAGTAGTAATAGAGATTGTATGTCTTTATATTGTTACATCTATATCTGTTTTTGAACACAAAAACCAACCAGTATATATCATATTTTCTATTTATTATTTTTAGAGATAGATTTAAAAACCAAAAAATATAGATAAATAATATGTTTATTTTTTTTAATTCAAAAAAGATATTCAAGTTAAAAACTTTTTTTCAACAGAATATTTAAACTCTTTTTTAATTGAAAACACAAACAGAATATTTAAACAAACTGAAAACACAAAATCTTATAAATTACTAGGGGTATTCGCGGTTTGGCGGTTCGGTTGCGGCCAAAGGAATCTCAAATCCGCCATCCGTCCGCCAGATTGGTGGATTGGAGAAAATCAATCCGCAACCGTCCGCTCGTCATCACGCATCCGTCCAAAATGCGGCGGATCGGTTCGGTTCGGTCGGTTTTTGCGGATCGGTATATCCGCTGCTCACCCCTAGTACACATTACCACCACATACCACCGCCATTGCCACAAATCTCTTTCACACAACTGTCAACCTTTCCACTAGCTCCATCGTACTCCTCAAAAAATCTAGAAGAAGAAGAAGAACTATCATTTATCATCTCCGTTGCTTCTCCTTGGAATCAAATATTTAAAAGAAGAAGAATAAAAAAAAAAAAATTTGGGAGGGGGTGGCAGAAGAATCGCCACAATTTGAAACCCTATAATAAAAGGAAAATGAAAAAAAAAAAGGGAAAAAAGAAAAGAAAAAAGACGAGGAGCTTGAGAGAGAGGGGTGATGGAGAGACCAATGGGGAGTAGATAAGGGTGGGAAAGGAGCAACAACGATGGCGGATTAGGGTTTTAAAGTTAGAGAAGATGAAAGAATTTTGAGGGAAAAAACAAACGTTTGAAAGCTAGAGAAGATGAAACAATTTTGAGAACAAACAAAAAATTATTATTATTGAGGGTGTTGGAAGTGATGTATATTGAGATAAAAATACCTTCAATAAGTTTAAACAGTAATGCTACAGGCCCCAAAGAGATGACCAAATAAATGACCAAAAATTTAATTGGACTGCCACTTAGGATTAGTGGGCCCTACCACTAAACAATTCCTCTCACATGATAGAAAGAAAGAAGCAGAAAAAAAAAAACAAAAACGAAAAGGCGCCAAACCCCTTCAACTCCTTTCAGACTTTCACTCCATTGAAAAAAGCATAATCATCGCCAAAGAAAAAAAGCCTCCGTGAAAAGAAGAAGCTGATCCTGTAAGTTTTTAATTTGTGTTATCTTCTTTTCTTTTTTCTTTTTTTTGTTGGTATGATCTAACTTGTTAAAATTATAAATTTTAATTTATTTTTAAATTTCTGAAAAGCTTTTTTTTTTTCTAATTTTTGCAAGGAATTATATATTTTTAGGTTTATTATTTTTTGATTGAACAATGAAATTTTTTTTTTTTTACTGAGAAACTCATATTCTAACATTGTGTTTGGTTCATAGATTTAAATCAGATTTGAAAAAAGAAATTGTGTCCCACCTTTTTATTTTTCATTTTCAAATTCCTAATGATCTGGTTGATTCATAAACTTAGATAAAAATTTAGAAAAAAAAATGAAAAGGTGGGAAAAACATAAATGAAATATATTTATATTTCATCTATTTTTTTATTTTATTTTTAAAATTTTTACTCAAATCCATAAACCAAACATGCCAAAATATTTGTTAAAAGTCTTAAAAGAAAAAAAAAAGGTTGAAACAGTGAACAATATTATTGTGTTGTGCTCTCTTTTTCAATCTTAATGAAAGTTGTGCTGCTCTGCCTTAATTTTATTTTATTTTTAAATATGTGGTGCTCTGTCTTTAATGTCAATTGATGGAATTGGGTTATATTTCTTTTTGTACTCCTCTGCCTTACATAAATAAATTTTTTATTTTAACTTTAATATTTGTCAAAAGTCTTGGAAGATTATTTTTTGGTTTGAGAGATTTGTACTAAATAATAATGCACTATTTATGTTCAATTTTGGTGGCTTAAATGTTTGCCAAATTTTAAAATGATGTTTATAATTCTTTGTTACATTTTAAAAGGATGGAAGACAGAGTAACAAGTGATTATGGCAACACAGAATGTAATGGAGAGGATATTGAGAATGAAATGGAGAAAGCAAGTGCAGTAGTGATTGAAGATAATATTGATAATCAAACAGATGAAATAAGAAATGCAAAAGAACATTTAGAGGATCCTAAGTCGGGGATGGTATTTGACTCCGTAGATGATGTTATGAAATTCTACACAAGATATGCAAAAGAAAAAGGTTTTGCCGTGTGCAAAAAAACTTCTAGTAAAGGAAATGATGGGGAGATGAGATATGCGACAATTACTTGTAATCGCGGTGGAAAGCAAAAGATCCGATCAAGCAACCTTGTTAAGTTGCAACCACAATTGAAGACAAATTGCAAGGCAAGGGTCACGGCAAATCTATGCACTAGTGGAAAGTGGAGGTTGAATTTCGTTAATCTTGACCATAACCATGGACTAAGTCCAGGGAAAACTCGATTCTTCAAATGCAATCGGATACTTCAACCACATGTCAAACGAAGGCTTGAATTGAATGATATAGCTGGCATCAAAATGAATCAAAATTTTAATTCATTTGTAGTTGAGGGAGGTGGACATGAGAAGCTAACATTTTTTGAGAAGGATGCGAGAAACTATCTTAATGGAATAAGGCGTTTACAGCTCAATGGAGGAGATGCTATTGCAATGCAAAACTACTTTATGAAAATGCAATCCGACAATTCTAACTTCTTTTCCATGATTTATTTGAATGAAGAAGGCCGATTGAAGAATGTATTTTGGGCAGACGCGAGGAGTAGAGCGGCTTAGCGTGAGTTTGGTGATGTAGTAACATTTGATACGACATATTTGGTTAATAAATATGACATGCCATTTGCTCCTTTTGTTAGAGTGAACCACCATGGACAATCGATATTGCTAGGATGTGGGTTAATCTCAAGTGAAGACACAGAGTCATTTACATGGCTATTTCAATCTTGGCTCACATGCATGTTTGAAAGCCCTCCGAGTGCAATAATCACAGATCAAGACAGAGCTATGCAAAAGGCTATTGCGAAGGTTTTTCCTAATGCACGACACAGGTGGTGCTTGTGGCACATCATGAAAAAGGTGCCCGAAAAATTGAGAAAGTACAAAGAATATGAACCAATCAAATTTGAAATGCAAAATGCTGTTTATGATTCATTGACCAAAGAAGAATTTGAAAAAAGATGGGATAGGTTCATTGAGATGTTTGAACTTCAAAGTAATGAGTGGTTACTTGGGTTGTATGAAGAGAGACATCGTTGGGTGCCAGCTTTTGTCAAAGATATATTTTGGGCAGGAATGTCAACAACTCAGCGTAGTGAAAGCATGCATGCCTTTTTTGATGGCTATATCAATTCGAAAACCACTTTGAAACAGTTTGTTGAACAGTATGAGAATGCATTGGCAAAAAAGGTGGAAAATGAAAATCT
This sequence comes from Camellia granthamiana, assembly GCA_036172215.1. Lineage (NCBI taxonomy): Eukaryota > Viridiplantae > Streptophyta > Magnoliopsida > Ericales > Theaceae > Camellia > Camellia granthamiana. The sequence goes on from CM069911.1 coordinate 58,317,358, forward strand.
TGAGGAATTCAATTCTTTTAGCTCATGCATCCCATGTATAAGTCATTATGAGATGGAGAAGCAATTTCAAAGTGCTTACACGAGAGCAAAATTCAAAGAGTCCCAACGAGAGATATTAGGAAAGATTTATTGTGATTTGACTACATGTAAAGAAGATGGTGGCATTTCAGAATATACAATTGATAAATATGTCAAAGTTGGAGAGAGTCATCAATGTGCAACTTTCATTGTTGTTTTTAAGGATGATACAAAAGAAGTTAATTGCAATTGTCGATTATTTGAATTTAGGGGAATATTGTGCAAGCATCAAATCACAGTCTTCATGCATAGAAAGATTGACCAAGTACCGGAGAAATACATCTTGAGGAGATGGGATAAAAATGTTAAAAGGAGCCACATGAAAGTTCGGATTAGTTATGCCAATTGTTTTACCAAACCTGAAGCGCATCGATTTAATAAAATTTGCAATGCCTTTTATGAGGTTGCCGATTTAGGGGCTGAAACTGACGATAAGTGTGACAAGATGATTGAACGGATACAACAATTGAAATGGGAGTTCACAGAAGTTGGAGATGTTTATGGTAGCAATAAGCCAAGATCTACAAGTATTCATGATGGTTTTCCCTCATGTGGTGATGGTATAATAATTCCAAAAGAGAGTAGAGCCATTCTTGATCCATTGGCTCTTCGTCAAAAGGGGCGACCTCCATTGAAAAGAAAGCAATCCATCGTTGAAAAAGCTGTTAAGAAAAAGAAGGAAAGAAATAAGAAGCAAAAGACCACCACTTGTAATGAGGGAAATGTAGTGAAGGTAATCAATATCATACATTTTTTTTACTTCTTTTATTGATTATTTTTTTGTTACTAACTTTTTATTTTTAATGCTTAAATAGGACTTTGAAGAGACTGAAAATGTTCATGTTACAACCTCTACTACGGGTTTTGGTGTGACTAGAACACAAGAGGGTTTTACCTTAGATGTAAGACATTTATTTATTTTAAATACAATGATGTCAATAGGATTAAAGTATAATGGATGCAATATTTTTATCAATGTAGGAGACTGAAATGCAACGATCACAATATATTGGTGGAGAGAGTTATGCCTTTAATAGGGGATCATTAATGTGGCCAAACATGTCTGCCTATCCAAATTTTTCTGGGATACATCCATATTATGGTCATCAAATATGCTATTAGGTGGAAGATATCCATTTCAATCAAGTACAGGAGGACAAGGTTTTGACACGAACTCAATTTTCTTCAATGGTAGTGAATCCCAAGTACATAACAAGCTCTCCATTTTATTTTATTTATTTTTATATAGATTATTAGGTACAATTTCTTAAAATATGCATCTTATAATTTCTATTATTTTTATTGTAGAGTAATATCCATCCACCTTGAAGAGCATGTTATGATTTAGCTCCTACTTCCATGCCATCACTAGAAGAAGATAAAGTTGAAGAGGGACCAAAGATTTGAAGTAAAAATTGAATGATGAAGAAGGACCAAAGATTTGAAGCATTTTATGATTTTGTATGGATGCTTCTTTTTGTTGCTACAATTTTTTTGAATGGGTATGATATATGATTAATGTATATGGTGGAAATACTTTTCCAGCTTTTGTTTTTAATTTGACTCTTGGAATAATCACATTTAGAATCTTAAATGAAGCTTTAGAATTTGCCAGATTGTAATAGTCTTAATTCATAATTTGAAATAGATTTTTGATCATTTGATCATAATTAGTTTGGTGAGTGTTATTGCAGAAATTTCTTCAAGTTTTAGGATTGTTTAACCATAAATGTTGAACTTTTTTTCAATGTTAAAATATAAAATTTTGCAATTTTTCTGCAATGCTCAACTTTTCAATCAACCACCGTCAACCACAAATAATAAACCAACTAGCAATACAAACAAATTAACCACAAAAATAACACCAAAATTACACAACTTCATTACAAAAATATACATAATCATTTGATCTTGTTTTACATTCATAAGTTCATACACACTGCTATTGACTACATACATTTGTGTACATTTTAAAGATTAAAAAAATTATATAAAAAAAAATTCTGTACACTTTCATATAATGCCCCACAATATTCAAAAAATATTTGGTCATCTTCTAGAGTGAAGTCTCTAAACCATCATTCTTACTTCATACATCATCTTTAGCATCTACTAGACCAACACCTCTATTAGAGACACCCAAATTAAAATGTCAAAAAATTGCATCTTGCATCAACACATGTCAAGTACAATCTATCAAGCCTTTCTCGACATTCTCATTTTTCATTGTCTATTCCGAAACTTTAAGGCATCGACATTGTTTGATCTTATGCTACAGCATGGAAATTTTTTCCTGTTATCAAAAAAAAAAAAAAAAAAAAAAAATCAGTTGACATGCCATTTTAATAAACAAAGTTACAAAGTTACAATTTCTCAGAGGACTTTCAACAAACACCTTGAAGGTGCCACTAAATAAACAAAGTTACCATTTTTCAGTTGATTTTCAACATACATCTTGAAGGTGCCACTAAATAAACAAAGTTACCATTTTTCAGTTGATTTTCAACAAACAACTAGAATGCCTCCAAATAGGAAGAGAGAGTGAAACCCAAAAAAAAAAGAAAAAAAAAGAGAGGCACAAATCAAACAAGATCCACAAATATTCAACTAGAAATGAGAGGTTGAACTCTAAAAATAAAAAATCCTAAAATAAGTTCTTACAAAAGGATGGAAATGAGGACTGTATAGTTGAAATTAATAGTTGAGGTGTTGATTTTTGTTGCTCTGTGAAAAATAAAAAGTAAATTAAAAAAAATGATTTAGAAGCTCCTAGCATTTTCACAGAGAACAAAAAACTAAATGAAATATAAATTTAAAAAAATAGATGAAATATAAATATATTTCATTTATGTTTCTCCCACCTTTTCAATTTTTTTTCTAAATTTTTATTTAAGTTTACTAATCAACCAGGTCATTAGGAATTTGAAAATGAAAAATAAAAAGGTGAGACACAATTTCTTTTTTCAAATCTGATTCAAATCTATGAACCAAACACAATGTTAGAATATGAGTTTCTCAGTAAAAAAAAAAAATTCATCGTTCAATCAAAAAATAATAAACCTAAAAATATATAATTCATTGCAAAAATTAGAAAAAAAAAGCTTTCCAGAAATTTAAAAATAAATTAAAATTTATAATTTTAACAAGTTAGATCATACCAAAAAAAAAAGGATAACACAAATTAAAAACTTACATGATCAACTTCTACTTTCCAGGGAGGCTTTTTTTTCTTCGGTGATGATTATGCTTTTTTCAATGGAGTGAAAGTGAAAGGAGTTTGAAGGGGTTTGGCTCCTTTTTGTTTTTGTTTTTGTTTTTTTTTTATTTTACTTTCTGCTTCTTTCTTTCTATCACGTGAGAGGAATATGAGAATTGTTTAGTGGTGAGGCCCACTAATTATAGGTGGCAGTCCAACCTAGATTTTTGGTCATTTATTTGGTAATCTCTTTGGGGCCCTGTAACATTACTGTTTTTTAAAAGAAACTTGTTGACTATTGTAGTTAATTGCATCTTATTTTTAATAATTACATTTGGACAGTTTTGATGAGTTCTCTAAATAATTTATGCGAATAAATAGATCAAATAATGAGTAACACCAGAAATATACATAAAAGATAATTAAATAAAATAATAAAGTATACAATATTTTAGCTTGTGTATAATTAAGAGTACCGTTCAAATTATTTAATGTATAGTATAAAAATAAAGAGTGGTGCAACAATCCCTAAGAGCGCCTAGTAGCCCAACAACTCTATTCTGACATGAAGAATAAAATTCGCTCGATATGCCAAATGCTGAGTTGACATTTGGCATGAACTCAACATGTCAAATTTAACATGTTCTATGTTGATGTCAAATATTAGACTACTCAATGAAATAATTTAATTTTTAAAAATAATAGAATAATAGATTTGACATATTGGGTGAAGAGTTTTTATGTCTAATTAACATATGCCAATTTGCTATCTAAGTCTTCAAAAAAATTTGGCACGCCAAATTTTGAAAGTTTGGGTGGAGATGCTCTAATATATCCTTCATATTTGGGTAAATTACTAACAAGTCTTCTTTGAAAGAGATGTGGCTTATTTAGTCTCACAACTTTTTGTTTTTACTCAAAAGTCCTGTAGCATTTTTCTTCTTCTTTGTCTTTGTCTCTTTTTCTTCTTGATTTCCAGCGACCGGCGACCATGCCTTGCTTATTCTCGTTCTCTTTTTGATATATAGTTATCAATGACTACCATCGATTGGAATTCACAGGCAACCACTGACTGTTTACTTCATCTTCACCAACAACGAAGAAGATCAATTTTCGACGAAGAAAATGAGTAGTCTATATCAGATTCAGCTAGTTTTAAATCAAAAATAGTTGTCGGAGTACAATCTTCTCTATATTTGTCTCTCTCATTCGATCTCTCAATTTTTTCTCTGCTACACATGTCTCTTTCCTTGTTTTAATGTTAAAAAAAAATCAAGTTCTAAACAAGTTTTTTTCACGTTTTAGTTACAAGCGATGAAAACTGTAAAATTTTGTAATTTCAACTTTTTTTGTGTTAAAATGAATCATGGTTTTAAAATTGTAAAATTTTATAGTTTCATAATATGCTTTAGAGTTGTAAAATTTTACAGTTTTATAACATGTTTTCTAATTTGATTAATAAGGATAAATGCTTAATAGATTTTTACTTTGAAATTGTAACATTTTACAGTTTCAAAATTTACTTTTCAGTTTGATTAACATTAGAGATTATTTACTTAAACCTTATAAAAATTGAAAAATAACATATGTTTTTTTTTCTCATTATTGTTGTTTATTGTTGTTATGTTTTTTCTTCTTCTTTTAGTTTACCAATATTTAGCACATTTTGCTATATTTTTTGCTTTAATTTCTCTATTTATTTTTTTCCGACAATATTCTGGACATTTCGACCGATATTTTTTACATTCAACGAACGTTTCTAACATTTCGGCAACTTCTAGTAATGTTTCAGAACATTCTAGCGATACTCTAGCGAACTTTCGGCGATACTCTAACGATTTTCTGGTGATGTTAAATATTCTGGCGAGTTTCTGACGACCATCTGACGTAAGTCCGATAGTGGTGGGATGTAGCAGAGTTTGTAAACAAATAAATAAAAGGATTTGTTGGTAACAATTAAAAATATATAAAACTAATTGGTGTAAGTATTTTGTATTAGGATTAAATAAGTTTTTCAATTTTGTGTATAGGACTTACAGGTAAGTTCTCCTCGTATTTTGCCTTTTGATGAAGTGAAAGAGAGAGAATAAAGAGATAAATAGAGAAAGATAAAAAATTGAGAAGTCATGGTCCTATTTTATGTCATTAAAGATGGATTAAAGGTGTCGAATTAGAGTGCTCAAGTATTTTTTAAGAATAAACTACCATTTTAAATTTATAATCCCCATCTGAAAAAATAAAAATAAAATAAAATAAAATCAAAAGTTGAACGTAGAAAGGAGGGGGTGTAAATAGTTGAATTCGTGGGGATAAATAGAAGCTACGGCATAGACAATTAAAGGCGCAAAAACAAGGCAAGAATCATTTTTTCAGAACAGAAAAAATTTCCCAAATCTTACTTAAATCCTGCAGTATCTCCAAACCCTTCATTTTCCTTCCAGCTGCAGAACAACAGCAGCAGCAGCAGATTCAGAGAGAATATGTAACCCAAAAAAAGAAAAGAAAAGAAAAGAAAAGAAGCGAAGATGAAGAAATTACAAATCGCACCATCTCATATTCACAGAAGAAGAAGAAACAAAAGAGCGGAGGCGGCCAACAACAAGAACAAAACCCTAATGTTGCTGAATCCACTCGCATTCGTATATCCCAAATCATCGACCAGTTTCTTTCTACAAATGATGATAGTAAGCCCAAGTTCGCTCAATCAATGACAAAACAAACCCAAACCCAAATTCCAATTTCAATTTTTTTTTTTTTTTTTTGGGTCCTTTGCAGTTCAATAGTGTATTTTCTTGATGTTTTTCTTTTTTCCCTTTCTACTTATTTTATTTTTCTTTGCATTTATTTGGGTGATTTTGGAAATTTGGCACATGGGTTTTTCGTTGTTTATTGAAACTGTGTGTTTACATTCAGATTCTGCTTCTTTTCTGTAATTCTCTGCCCATTCAGTAGGTATCGTTTTGGTTTTATCGTCTCTTAACAATACCCATTATCCAGATTGATAATGTTGGTCTTTTTCCGATTCTGGAGAGGGTCTCTACGCATTAGGCCATCTCCTGCACTTACTTATATTTGTAGTACTCCAATGGCCAAACTCAAAGTTGAGTATAAATTTCAGTAGAAGTATGATAATTGGCACAACTGTACATTTACAAGCTATTATATCACCCCAAATTGGGTAGTTCTATTTGCACAGCAAACTTTATCTTAGTACACACCATTTGTGTTGATATAAACTTCCGAACAAAAGTAAAATGTTCAAATTCCCATTCAATAGTAGATATGTGAACATTTGTATTTTGTTTGGAAGTTGATATCCGAACAACACAAATGGTGTGTAGTGAGACAAAGTGTGGTGTGCAAACAGAATCACCCCCAAATTGTATTTAGAAATTTGAGTAAAAAAACGGTCTCTCTCTTGATTGGGGTCAAAATTTGAGTAAGACTAAATTTGGTATGAGTTTGAGTAAAGGAGTGGAGAGACATTTTGAGCATTTTTACTCAAATTCAAATTTGATATGGTTAAAGGGTAAGGATTGGAGATGCCCTTATATGCTCTATGTAGTTTGTAAGATTCATGTGTTCATTGGTAGTTCCCTTTTGGCGCCGTTAGTTTATAAATTCTTGCTTATTTTTGGAAAAAGTGATTTTGATAATTTTGTAATTGATGCAGTGTATGCTTTCGAACCCAACCTTACAAATGCTGAACGTGCTGTGGTGCACGAATTATGTAGGAAGCTGGGTCTGAAGTCCAGAAGTAAAGGGTGAGTATAGATATGGTAACATTAGAATTTTCTATATTATTGATTCATAATAATGTAGGCTAGTTTTTCAGCGTCCTCTTTTAATTTTCTGGGCGTGCTGGTCATAATATGTTTGCTGTTTACTGTATAGTTCTTATGGACTTGAGCTTGTGTAGGAATGGGAATAAACGGCATGTTTGTGTGCACAAAATTAAAAAGAATGGCTTCACCAAGGATGGGAAGGAAAATTGCAGTTCTTTTACATTTTCGGAAGATGCAAAAGAGGTTTTACAGGACTTATTTACTCAATATCCTCCTGATGATCGAGATTTGGGTGAGGAAACTATTGGGAAACATGGTGGAAAAACTGAAAAAATACGAGAAAAAAGAGATGATATTTTTTGCAAACCCTCAATGAACAAGGCCGAAATCGGGAGAAAGGTGGAATCATTTGCTTCCAAGTTAGAAAAATCCCAAGAGTTAAGACAGGTCCTGCTGACTAACCATACTGATTTTTTGAGTTCTATGTTTATTCACATGGTTGGATATACTTTTAAAATGTTATTCTTCTATTGGAGTTAGATTGGGTGGAACTTACAATATTCTTTTAATAATTTGATAATGATGGTTTCTTGTGATTTTATCCTTGACAGATTACTGAAGAGAGAGCTAAGCTCCCAATTGCATCTTTCAGGGATGTGATTATGTCAACAATAGAATCTAATCAGGTTTTATATGTTCCTTTTGCTTAGTGGTGTTCATTTGTTCTTTGTTTCTTTTCTTCTTTTATTTGTTCGTTTTCATTTTTTATTTTATTTTATTATTATTTTTTGGGGGGAAGGGATGTTTGTTCTTACAGAATTTATCAAGCTATATTCACAAAATCTTCTAAGAAAATAACCATAAGCCTGAAAAAAGCATGTTTCTTTCTTAAAAGAAAATATCAAATAAATAGACCTCCCTTAAGGTCTTAGTGTTGCCATAGCAAAGGGTTTAATGATGTTAATCATGATTTTTTATTTTGGGTTATTTACGTGGACCCTCCCATAAGGTTTTTGACAATTACAAGGACTTTCCCTGTATTTTTTGAAATTACATTGCCCTTCCTTACTTTACCTGACAATATACATAGACCACCCCCCCCCCCCCCCCCCCCCCCCCCAAAAAAAAAAAAATCCAAAGTTAACATGGCATCAATGGCTAAGATGGAAAAGTATGATGTCATCACTTAAAAATTTTAAAATGACAATTATGCCCATGTTCAAGTCAAAATATGTTGGAAGAACTCACACAAGTCGAATATAATTTACTTATTGGAGCATAACATTGCAACACTGGATCCTTACCCTGCCCCAGCATAATCAGATGTAGTAATCCTTTTTCATTCATAGCTACGATCACTCATGGTCTCGGGCGACCACCGCAACCTCTTCTTCCTCTCTTATTCCTCATTTTTTTTTCTATAAAACAATCGGCATGCCATTCTTCTCCACCTCTCAATCCCTTCCACCACTCCTAACTGCCTCCTTATGCCCCCGTTCCTTTCCTCCAACCCCGACTTCCTTCTGCATCACGTATGTCCCCTCGACCACCCTGCTAGCCTCCTCCAACCCACATTCCCCTACTCTGGTACAACTGATCATTTCATGGGGATGTAATGAGCAATTAGCCTCGGCTTTGATGACGACCCTAACAGTAGTTTGTTGACCAATGCAGATGGGGTGATAGTCCGTGGTGACTTCAGGAATTTTTTTCAAGGTGTTCACAGTTGGTACTCCAGGAATTTTTTTCAAGATAGACATTCAAAAATTTAATTTTTTTAGACTTTCCAAATCACACAAATAAAATAAAATTATAAATATATTGATATCGATGTTTCAAAAAATGAAATGTAGATACAAAAATTTACATAAATATATTTTGTTTTTATCACTAGCATGATAAAAATAAAAAATAAAAAAAAAATTGAAGAAAGCTCCTTTAATTCAAATTGACATAAACTATAAAACTACTGATCATCATTAACATTCAAGTGGTACATTTGTTGAGAATTACAAAATCACACAATTTTGTCAAAGAAGCACTTTGCACAGGCTGAGGAAGCAAAACATATTGTGTTTACTTCACAAAGCATATATATTGATTAAAGGATTATGGGATGGGTTGGGTGTACAAGAAAGTGGGCTGTAGTGGGTGTTCAATTGGGTTAGGTGTTCAAGAAAAAAGGTTAGGGTGTTCAACATAAAAGCTTTGGGTTGAATTACATATATATATATAAATAAATAATTCCAGGGTGTTCAATTGAACACCCACCCTTACATGTAGAGTCACCCCTAGTGATAGTGATGCATGTTGGTTTCGGTTTCGCATTGAAGGGATGAATTGTGAAAGACATGCTGGAGGAACATTGAAAATGTAGTTGACGAGTGCTATTATCGTCTTTCTTTCCCCTTCATTTGATTTGTATTCCTTTTTTTTTATTTTTTATTTTGAAGTTTCAATCCATTTTCTCTCTCCAAAACTTTCAACTTCTCTCTCTAAAGTTAAACCCATCTGAAGCAACTATACTAACCTATATCTGCGACCTATGTATGCAACAGTACAAAAAAAGAAGAAGAAAAGAATTCAATCTTGCAAGGTTTATGATGAAATGACTGCGAGACTTGCATATGCTTCATGATCAATAAAGTGAACCCAGAACACACAAATTAAGCTGGGTTTAATTTATAGAGAGAAAATCAAATGAGTTTAATTCATAAAGAGAGTATGGGAAAGATTAATCTATATATATATATATCATTGTTGCTTTGAGTTGCTCCTAGAAAACCCACATTATTTGTTGTTGAAATTGGATTTAGTTTTTAGAGAGAGAAGTCAACTAGGTTTAATTTCAAGAGAAAATATGAGAAAGTCTGGATATAAGTATAGACAAAGAAATAATTTATAACGGGAAAAATAGATGAAAAAGAAGGTGATAATATACCATGGAGGTGTTGGTGATCTGGGTGGGAGACCATAGCTGGGGAAGAGGGATGTTTGCTCATGGTGGTGAAGAATATGGTTGGGAAGTTATTTTTTGTGGTAAGATCGAATATTTTAACACTGGTGTTTTCTAAAATGAAGGGTATTTGACACTGCTAGCATGACAACTCTGACTGGGGAGGTTAGTGTTATTTTAGAAACCTCAAGGAGGTCTCTGTAATTGCCAGAAAATTCAGGAAGGGTCCGTGTAATTAACCCTTTTGTTTTTTGACCCAAAAAAGGAGGATTGAGGTCTGGTGTCTTAATTAATTAATTATTTATTTAAAAAAAGGGTATTGTATAGTAGTCTCTATGGAGCTGGGACAAGGCTTTCTTTGAGATTGAGGGGCGAACATGGTTGCCACCTGCTAATGATTTTTAATTTACAATGTATATTGCTGCTTGCTAATTTAACAAGATATCTGGTGATATTAGACCTTTTTTTTTGGTACCTATCATGTGGATGCCTTTAACCTCTGATTTGTATCCATCTGTTTTCTATCACTTCTTATGGACTTACTATGTGTTGAAAATACTGGAACCAGGTAGTGCTTATATCTGGCGAGACTGGATGTGGAAAAACAACACAGGTTAACATTTCTATCTCTCTCTTGATAAGCAACAAATTTTTTATTAATGAGAAAGAAGAACCACAAAGAGTACAATGTAGAACACATAGTCCACCAATAAAAGAAAAATAAAAAGCAAAATTACATGTCACCCACCACTCTCCATCCTTTACTAATAGAAAACAACAGTATCCCCTTAAAGGGATAAAATGCCAAAACCCAAAAAGATGTCCAGTAACAAATTTTATCCCACAAACCCCCTTTATCTTCTATGTTATCCTAAAAAATCATTGCATTTTTTTCTAATTATAGAACCCAAAGCACCACAAAAACTACGGCCTTGTTTGGTTTGTTTCTCAGAAAAATTTTTGGGAAAAATTCGCTACAAACAAATTTTCAAGAGTAATAACAAATTTTTCCAAAAAAAATTTTAAAATTTTGTTTGGTTACCTACTTTCCAAAATCACTCTCTTTCTCTCATACACCAAATCAATCACTTTTTTTAAAACTCTCTTCCCAAAACAATTTTCCAAAACTATTTCTGAAAAAAGGCAAACCAAACAAGTTTTCGTACTTTTTATCACAAAAACTACTCTACAAACACAAAGCAAACACACCCTACACATCTATGAAGATCATGTGCCTTCCTATTAAAGCCACATCCCAAAAATCAATGAGAAGCATTCAACATTACTTGACAAAAAGATATTGTTCTTAGTTATCTTCACAGTCAGTGAGGTGTAAACGTATTACGACTGTGCATGGCAATTTTATTTTCTCTATTCTATATGATGCTTTAATTTCGACTGGTAGAATGGAAATAAGATTACACCATGCAGTTAGAAGGTTTCCTGAAAGGATCTAATTAGTTTATATTGGGGTTTTTTTACCACAATTAATTTTATTGTATCAAATTATGTAGAATGGCAGCCCAATTCTTTTAAAAGATTACGAACTCTTCAATGCCGGAGATTTAAAGTTTCACTCTGAATTAAGTGTCATCAAATAAGTTACCAACTTAGAGATGAAAAATAACTGGTTTTGGGCAAAGTGAAGTTATGGTAACACTCATTTTTAGTGCTGAACTTCCAAACCTGAACCTTGGTTTGTGGTAGTTAGTTGGGTGGGCTTAAAAGACAAGGATTACTTACTACCTAAAAATTATTTGTCCTTTCAGAAAATACAGTTGTTGGACTTGTTGCTAACCAAATCTCCATCTTGCAATGGGCATTATTGAAATAAATTAGTTCGGTAGGGTGTTAAGATGCTATTAGTTAAATCTGATGGCCATTATAATGTGGTCAGGATAATTTTCAAGGGGAATAGCATACTCTTTTGCACTAAGAAAATTACTAATGGGATTAAATATTAGAGAAACCTTGGTTGTAAGCTTGACTGTGAGGCTTTGATTGACAGGAAATACACTAGCTGAGGATCTTTGGCCAGCTGTCAAGTTTTGTTTATCGCATGACAATTATCTAGTTACTCTTTGATTATGTATTGCATCTCTTAGGGCTACCCCTTTGCCTCATTCAATCTCTCTAAAGCCAATCCCTGTGCTACTGTTCAGTTTCTGTTTTCCCTTGTTTGTTTTGTCCAGTTTTGGGCTTCATGATCTGTTTCAATAAAAAGTTTTTTTTTGGACAAACTGACTATGTTTTTTAGAGTCGAAAATTACATTTGGAAGCCTGCCATATCTGGAATGAGTTGGTTTAGTGTCCTGTGTGTCCCTAATGTGTTCCAAATCTTCCAAGTTCTAAAATTTAAAATTAAGAAATGTCTGCTTTTGCTGAATCTGATGCATCTTTGTGCCCAACAAGTCTAATACAGTCATGGACCCTTATGGACCTGCCCCGTGCTTTCTGGTCGGCAGGTTAGAAACCCTCAACAAGAACTTTCTGTGGAGGGTTCCTTTTTGTTTTATTTAAAAGGCAGAGCCAATTTTTTTTATTTAATTTTATCCTTTTGGGTAATGCCTATTGCTCATGAATCTCCCTTTGGAAGTTTTTTTTTTTTTTTTTTTTTTTTTTTCACAATCTGATGTTATTTGGTATTTGCCATCTAACTGTCGTTGCTTCTACAAATGGTTTTTACTATTCTTACTCCTGCATTTAATGTTTTTTACCATTTTTAATCCTGCATATAATTCTTAGAATTTAATGTGTACTAATTGAGCACTTTATATATATATATAATTCTTAGAATGAAGTTTTTCTTCTTGTGCTGCTTTGTTTGGTTCCATTTTACTATCCATTACCCATACTGGTTCAAGAAAAAAATTTAGTGCAATGATCTATTGCCTTTTGGCTAGGTAATGTACAAACCATGGGCACTTCATCCCTTTTTCTCTCTCTTTCCCTCTCTTAATTAAAATTTGTGTTTCCCCCCTTTATCTACTAGATATACCCATTAGCTTTCATACTCCTATCTGAAGTTCTTGTGCAGAGAGTAGGCAAATTCAAACAAACAAACAAACAAACAAAAACAAAAAACTAAAAAGGGGGGGGGGGGGGGGGGGTCAAGCCAATATTATAACCGTTCTCTTATTTGTAGAGTGCTTGCGTGTATGTGTGTAAAGGGAATACAAATTTTCCATTTTGTACTTTCGTATTAAATTTTGACGGCTTGGATGGAATTCTTTTGATGCGTGACAGTGATCTTCCATTGCTGCTCTAATATGTTAGTTATGAACCACAGCCAAAAAGCATTTGATTTTTCATATTGTTGTCTCCATGTGGCAAAATTTTCTTTGATGTACTTGGTATTGTATTAACTTTAACTTTTTTTGAACATGTCGCAAATATTATTATGCATGGCACTTGACTTCAACCTTATCAATATGATTCAGGTCCCGCAGTTTCTTTTGGATTACATGTGGGGCAAGGTTGAGGCATGCAAAATAGTCTGCACTCAACCACGGCGAATCTCAGCAACATCAGGTGCATTCCAGCTGTTTATGTCTATGAATATCTTTGTTCTTGCTTTCTGCTTCCCTTTTTCTCTCACTTTCAGCTGCATACAAATAATAAATATTATTTATCTATTTATTTATTTTTAATGTGTAGTTGCTGAAAGAATCTCTCGTGAAAGAGGCGAAAATGTTGGAGATAGTGTGGGATATAAGGTAATATCTATGATTGGTACTGTTACTTGTATGATTGCTATTTTCATATAGCAATAAATTCATTTACTTTTTAGTAGATTTGACTAGGTCTCAGGTTATAGCAATAAATTCATACATCTTGTTGGAGACTCCGCTTTTGTGGGAATCTTGTGCACTGGATTGTCCCTTTTTATGATTTATGTTTATCTATTTTACCAGTTTCTACTTCTCTTGCATAAAATTGAATATTGAGAAGAACTTTATGATGGGAGTTTTTTGATACATTCAGTCAACAGTTGATCACATAAGAGATTTAACCAAAATTAAAATTTTGAAACATTTTAATGAAACGTTTTTTTGCTCCATTGCAACCTCTAGTGAAGCAACTAATGGTTTCTGTGCTTGCCTAGAGAAAGAAGTTCCATGTTATGTACTTTGCAATCATTCCTAATTGAGGAAATAATTACTGGTTGCATTTGTATTGGAATATTTTTTTTGTCAATAGTTGACATTTTGTTTGGAAACTACTTCTAATCTAAGTGGAGAAGGAAGATCGTGAGAAGAAAAAGAGAAACCGGAGGGGGTAAAGAGGTTGCAAAGCGTGCTAGGGAGAGACAAAGGTTCTCTATTCTTCATCTGATTCACACCAAGAAAGAAAATTTAGGATAAAAGACAGTTTTAGTCCCTAAAGTATGTGTTATTTGTCATTTTAGTCCCTTAAATTTCAATTTTGTCATTTTGGTCCTCAATGTTATCAATTTGAGTCAATTTGGCCCTATCTCTAACATCCGTCTAAATTGATAATGGGAACATAGATAAAAGACTGTTTTAGTCCCTAAAGTATGCGTTCTTTGTCATTTTAGCCCTTAAGTTTCAATTTTGTCATTTTCGTCCTCAAAATTGTCAATTTGATCCTACCTAACGTCTGTCGACATTACGAGTACAACTTTGGCAAGGTCAACCTGAGCAACCCGAGCCTTGCCCAACTGTTTTTAAGGGCTTGGACAAAATATTTTTGAATTCGATACGGGCTTGGACAAAAATTCAAAAGCCTGAATTAAATTTAGGCGAACTTGTGCAAAAGACATCAAACAACCTAAGAACTCGAAACCCGAATTATATATATAAATATATCAAAATAGTATAACATATAAATTATTAGCCTTTGGATGATGTTAAAAAAGTAATTTAGATTGTTGTGTGTGGTAATATAGTACAATAAGGTATATATTCAAGGTAAATAGACATGTTACATAAAATGATTGGAGTTGGGACCAAATTGACAAAAATTAAAGCCTAAGGACTAAAATGACAAGGAATGCATACTTGAGGGACTAAAACTGTCTTCTATCCGTACTGTTCCCGTTATCAATGCAAATGGATGTTAGAGCTAGGACCAAATTGACTCAAATTGACAACTTTGAAGACCAAAATGAAAAAATTGAAACTTAAGGGACTAAAATGAAAAAGAATGCATACTTTAGGGACTAAAGCTGTCTTTTCTCCGAAAAGGTATGATAGGCTTCTATAATTAGTGGAAAATAACTGTGATAGCTTCTTATTCAAAGACTTGCTATCAAGATAGTGACTTGAAAAGACAACCAAGAGAGAGAGGGGTTGGTTTGGATTTTTCTTCGGAAAAGGATCTGCCACTGTTCCCCTTGAAGCCTAACACAAACCACAAGGCAATAAAGAGAAGAAATAGAGGTAAAAACATGCAAATAATTTATAGTGGTTCAACTCAACCACAAACCTACATACACTTGTCGATGAGGTGCCTCTCACTACACCGGTTTCTCTACTACATTCACTTCTCTTACACATGTTTGTTTAATATGGAGCCAATTCTCCAGTTACAACACCTGAGATTTATTCAAAGCCTGTCCCTTATCACTCACTCATAGGCAAGGTTTAAAAAGCGGCCGCAACCGTTACGTAACGCCGTTACGTAACGGTTTTGGCGGTTACCGCCACCCGTCACAGCCGCTTTTGCAGTGTGATTGAGATTCACAGGTGTGTCGGCCGTAGCGGCTGCTGTGACGGTCATAACGGTGCCGTAACAGCCGTAACGGCCTGTTACGCACCGTTACATAACGGTTCCAAACTGTTTCTTTCGAAAAAACACAAAAAAAAAACTGAAAATGGGGGAAGAGGGATAGAGAGAGGAGGGAAGATAAAGAGAGAAAATAGAGGAGCAAGAGATAGAGAGAGAGAGAGAAGAGGAAAGATGAAGAACATGTTATTGATTTGTTGAAATTATAAGACCTATGTTATTCTATTCAACTGCTATCACTAAACTATTTTGTTTGTGTGTATCTATATATATATTGTTTGAAAATAATAATAATAATAAGTGTGGTTATTATCTATTGGCTTGGTTAAAATATGTATATTTATATATTTAGGCTCTTATTTATTTTTTTACTTTTGTCATTATTTATCTTATATATAATAGTTAGTGATTAATTTTTTGTAAAATATAAAGTCATTAATTATTAAAATAAAATATAAAAAACTCAGTTTATAGTGATTTAAAAATATGAAATATATTGAATCATACTTAAAAATTTACAAAAATTGATCAATATTTATTTTTAACCCAATAAATATGATCATGGAAAAAAAATATGCGTATCGGTAAGTTTTTTTCAAATTGTGAGAAAAATAAAAAAATTTACGGTTTCGGTTACCGCAACCGTTACACTACGGCCTTTACACCCCGCAACCGCAACCGCATCACCGCCACCGATACGGCGACCGCAACCGCTTTTCAAAACCTTGCTCATAGGTGATGGGGAATGTGAAGGCACATGATGATGCTTGAGGATTTAAAAAGTGGCAAAAGGATAAAAATTATAAAAAAATCAGGAGATATAAGTTGGCCAATATGGAGCTTAAAAGGAAATTAAGTTAAATGAAAAACATTTAGAAAGCCTCCGAGGAGAGGAATATAAAGGAATTTTTTTACCGAACCCAACAACTCTAAACGTTGGGCAACTAAAAAACAACACATTCATAAAATAAACATAGCTGAGATGAGGATGCTCAAATGGATGTGTGATAAGACTGAAAGACGGAATTAGAAATGAATATATTCGTGAAATGGTGGTAGGAGTAGCACTAATTGAAGATAAGTTGGGAACGAACATGCTAAGATTGTCATGTACAACAAAGACAGATAGATGCAGTGGAGAGGAAAGGGTTATATGATTACTATATAAATGGAAATGTTAAGGGGTGGGAAATGCCTAAACTTACTTGGGATGCAATAGGAAAAAATAATATGATTTTTTTAATTTAACTAAGCAAATAGCCCTTTGATAGAGCAAAATGATGAAAAATAATTCATGTGGCCGACCCCACTTGATTTGGATACAAGAGTTAGTTGTTTTATTTGGGTTTAGATTTTATTGTTTATTAGGATTCAATTATTTAAAATAAAAAAAACTTTGGTAACTTTTATTGGAGTTTCCTAGGATTCCTATAAATATGTGTAATAGGTTTGGAGACTGTTACTTTGGCATTGATTGAATATTGAGTTGATATTCTGTTCTTGCTTTCTCCTTTATTGTCTCTTCTTCTCTAGTTATTCTTCTTGTCTATAATTCTTCTTCTCTTCTTCTTCTTGGTGTGACATCAGAATTGGTACTTGGTAGTAATAGTCATGTTTTTGAAATGCATGCAAAACAAATATGTATGTCTCTGCGTGTGTATGTAGATACTCTAATTTCATAATTATGGACAATCGTATATAGCAATTATAAGTTGTTTCACAAGTGGTATTTTCTCATGCCGTGTTGGAACAGTTGTTCCAATACTATACAAGTGAAACAAGTTGTTTCTAATGTTTCTGGTTTTCATTTACCATCCATTATTCTAAAGCTATATATCTTATTATTACTGACTTAGCTTTGTTGCAAACCCAGATACGATTGGAGACCAAAGGTGGGAAGAACTCATCCATAGTGTTTTGCACTAATGGGGTTCTGTTGAGGGTGCTGGTTTCTAAAGGCACTGAAAGGTTGAATGCAGAATCTTCAAAAAGACTGGCAAAGGATGCTGTTTCTGACTTAACTCACATTATTGTGGTATTCATCTTATTCTAACTTGACGTGTGATTTTTTTAATTATTTGCTCTTGAATATTGTGTTGTATTGTCCAATCTAGGGTTTGTTCTGTTACATTCATTGCATTACAATGCTGACTTGTCTTCCATTATATTTATTGTTGATGATTCTGATAGCTCCTTAGTCCTGAACATAGATTTGTTTAAATTGGTCCCTTGTCTGATAATATCTATTGCTTCTAATAACCATTCCATATTTTTAATATTAATCTTTATATTCAAATTCTGAAGTAGTGAGTTGTCCCTTTAAATGGGGGTCTACCCCCTTTTAGATTTTGAAAATAAGCGGTTGGTCCATCAATCTTTTAAGAAGTATTTTGAGGAGTGGCGAGAGGGATGTAGGGTTAGTGGGTGAGAGGGCTTTAAGTTTATGAAGCTCAAGTTAGTGAAGGTTAGGTTAAAAGTGTAGAATAGGGGATTTTTTGGGGATTTGAGGGTGATTGAAGATGTGATTTTAAGTAGAATTGAGGAGTTGGATATTTTTAGTCGAGGGGGGTTCTAGATGAGTCTCCTAGGAAGGAAAGATTGGAGTTAAAGATTAAGTTTGGAAATTGGGTGTTAAGGGAGCAAATATTTGGGATAAAAAATAAAAAATTAGATGGTCAGAGGCAGAGGATAATAATACCAAACTATTCCATAGGGTGGCATATGGGAAAAGGGAGAAGAAGTTGATAAAGAGGTTGGAAACTGATTCAGGAAGGGTAGTGGATGCAGAGGGAGGATTAGATAATTAATTTAAAAAATTCTTTTTATTCTGGGTTGTATACCTCGAGTGGGGTGGACAGGCTTGGCATTGAGGGTTTGGATTGGTTTCCAATCAAGGTCAATAAGTCCAATTGGTTGGAAAGATATTTTGATGAGGAAGAAATTAGATTGGTTTTTTTTAGTTTGATAAGGACAAGGTTTTAGGACCCGATGGTTTGACTATGGTCGTTCTTCAGGTTTGTTGGAATGTGTTTAAGAGGGAGGGATTTGGTGAAGGCATTTACTGAAGTTTTTGAGAATGGTGTGCTGAATGCTTGCGTAGGTGGCTTGGGATCAAGATCTTAAGCTAACCATGAGGATGTGTTTGTGTGGGATCGGTGGCTTAGGAAAGATTTTTTGAAAGTGCCTGTTGCTGGTTCTATGTTCTCTTAACCGGTTATTGAAAGTCCATTGATGTATCTATTTTTTCTTTTTAACTATGTTTTTGAAGTCCTGAAAAATGTATGCTATATATGACTGCCTGTTTTGTTTTGATGATTTGTCACTTAACAGGATGAAATTCATGAGAGGGATCGCTACTCCGATTTCATGCTAGCAATTCTCAGGTACTTCCTTTTTGGTATCTTTTTTTATTCTTTACGTGGACTTGCATATGTACATTGCTTGGTTGATAAATGTGGTATATAGACTCCGAGACATAGGACCGCTTTAAGAAAACTGACCTGAGGCTATCTGCAGTTGGATTTGTGGTGGGTTTAGGTTAGGAAATATTCAAAGGTTAGAATTTTGAAAAGTAAGAATTCGTTCAACAGTTTGTAGAATGATGAAGGCTTTCAATTTCAGAAGTTGCAGATTGCTCTATCTATGTCAAAATTAGCATGAATCAAGAGCCTACACTATGTCATGGGTTTATTTGATAAATTGAAGGCCAATAGGTAGGGTGGGCTTGGTTAAGGGAGTTTAGGGGCTGATCTGCGACTTTAAACAGCAACCCAAGTATAATTACTTTGTGGAGGAGAAGACGAGGGAGAAGAAGAATCTAGCAATCCCACCTAGGATTCCTTAGGAATTACGCCCTAAAGTAAGGCTATATAATGCATCAAACAATGCTTCACAAGCCTCTGGTAAGTTCTCAAAATGTCAACACTATTTTGAAAAGATCGTTTACATGTATATTTATAGGCTGTTGGACTTTCATTTCTACTGGAACTTTGACTCACAAATAAGAAACTAGTGAATCTTTACCAAGTAGAATATTCTAGACTTGTTAAATGCAATATCAAGAAACCTGAAAACTGTGTTTGACCCAGAATGTGTTCCATGGGCGATCCCTATAGCCATGTCCAGCAACTTGCAAAATTACTAAAATCCTCCTAACTCTCCTCATAAATCATAAATAAATATGTCAAGCAACATTCTTCCTTAAATGAAACACCAATTTAATACTTAAGTAAATCCTAACATGTTTATATAATGTTTTAGGCATGCTCCATGCATTCTTGTCCCTTTTCTTATGTCCAAGCTATGCATCTCTGTGATATAAATGACAAATTTGTGTTTTTATGTATGAGCATTCAATAAATCGTTAGAATCATGTTTGATTTTTATTAAAAAAGTAGCATTCACTCTGTTTTGCATTAATTTTTCCACAGTATTGATATATCTTTTCTGACATTGGTTAGTTATTTATCTGCAGAGACATGCTTCCTTCATATCCTCAATTACGTCTGGTTAGTACTGTTTCTTCCATGTATTCTGATAACATGCCTTATTCCTCTGGCCAAGAGTAGATAAATGAATACACTGTGGTTGGTACTAAATGGAGTTAATGACCAATTATTTTATGACAGGTTCTAATGAGTGCTACACTTGATGCTGAACGATTTTCACAATATTTTGGTGGATCCCCAATTATCCGAGTCCCTGGGTTCACTTATCCTGTAAATGTTTCTCCTCATCTCCTCTATAGTCGATTCCAATCGATTGGTCTTAGTGATTTTCGTTGTGATCTTCATCATAATGTTGTTACAGGTCAAAACTTTCTTCTTGGAGGATGTACTTACAATTCTGAAAGCGACAGAGAATAATCACCTTGATTGTGCTTCAGAAGATGCCATGGTCGATGAGTTTGAGTTGGGAGAGGAATACAAGATTGCCCTTGACGAGGCTATTAATTTAGCATGGTTGAATGATGAGTTTGATACCCTCCGAGATTTGGTCTCTTCTGAAAGAACTCCGAAAGTTTTTAATTACCAGCATTCATCGAGTGGAGTAACACCACTAACGGTGTTTGCAAAAAAAGGCAAAGTGGGTGATGTTTGCATGCTCCTCTCTTTTGGTGCAGACTGCCATTTACAAGACAGTGATGGAATTACTGCACCAGAGTGGGCTGAACGGGAGAGTCAGGGAGAAGCTTCTGAAATTATTAAAAAACACATGGAAAAAGTCCATTCCAACTGTGAGGAAGATCAAGAATTACTCAATAAATATTTATCCACTAGCAATCCTGAGCTTGTTGATATTGCCCTTATAGAGAAGTTATTGAGAAAGATTTGTATGGATTCGAAGGATGGAGCTATCCTTGTTTTCCTTCCTGGGTGGGATGATATAAATAAAATGAGAGAGAAATTACTTGCTAGCCCCTTTTTTAAGGACTGTTCAAAGTTTTTGATAATATCTCTTCACTCCATGGTCCCATCTGCGGAGCAAAGGAAGGTTTTCAGACGCCCCCCTCTGGGTTGCCGTAAAATTGTTCTTTCAACTAACATTGCTGAGACTGCTATCACTATTGATGATGTTGTTTATGTTATAGACAGTGGACGGATGAAGGAAAAAAGTTATGACCCCTACAATAATGTATCAACTCTTCAGTCTTCTTGGGTTTCAAAAGCAAGTGCAAAGCAAAGAGAGGGACGTGCAGGACGCTGCCAACCAGGAATCTGTTATCACATTTATTCAAAACTTCGTGCCGCTTCGATGCCTGATTTCCAAATACCAGAAATTAAAAGGATGCCAATTGAGGAACTTTGTTTGCAGGTAATCATTTCTCTCCCCTGTTACTCAATGACAACTACAAGATAAAAGAAACTCGAATGAGTGATAAAGGAAATTCCTCTGCTGTTATATATATATTATATACCCCATTATACATATCTTTTTTTCTTGTTTACCATGTGTAGGTATGATACATGGGTTAAAAAGTACTGAAAATGCCTTTCTTCCCCTGCCTATTTAGATGTAGATTTTGGTATCTCAGAAATAAATTAATCCATTACCATTCATGCTTTTTCAGCTTATAAATTTTAGTTGTTTCAACAATCCGTTGTTAATTGTTGTATAATCTGAAATTATTGGCGATATTTGAAGTAGTTGAAGTGTAAAGTATGCAAAACTTTGATTAGGGCTAGAGAGAAAGAGAGAAGGAACAAAGAGAAGACTATATATATATATTATTAAACGTATGTTTCTTGGTTCCTCTTATAAACCTAAAACATCAGCAAATATATAGAATACAATATGGCCATAGTATCCTCACTCAACACAAAAATTAACATATACTACATATTCTAACACTTCATAGAGATGGAACATGCCCAGTTTGGCAGAGAGACGCTGAAACAAAGAACGAGCAAGTGGTTTGGTGAAGATATCACCCAATTGATCATCAGAGTGATCAAAAGTAGAACGGCGGAACCCATATGCAAGCACAATGGTACTGAAGCGATCAAACCAAGCACAAAGAGATTGTTTAAGACCATACAAAGCCTTCTGTAAACGACAAACCATATGCTCATGACCAAGAACAACATAGCCAAGGGGCTGATCCATATAGATCTTGTTGAGATTGCCATGAAGAAAGGCATTCTTTATATCAAGCTAATATAAAGGCCAAGACTGACTAACGGCAACAAAGAGGAGAATCCGAATAGAATTCAGGCTAGCCACAGGGGAGAAAGTCTCCAGATAACCAATGTCATAGGTTTGAGTATAACCTTTGGCCATGAGACGGCCTTTAAGCCACTCAACAGTACCACCAGGAAGATACTTAACTGTATAAATCCAACGACAGCCAACAACAGGTTTCCCAAAAGGAAGAGGTGTAAATTCCCAAGTCTGATTCTAATGAAGAGTACTCATCTCCTCATCCACAACATGTTTCCAATCCGACATCGACATAACCTGCTGATAAGAAGATGGAATAGAAAGACAAGACAAGCTATATCCAAAGGAGTGAAAACTAGGGGAAAGACGAGCTTAAGAAACAAAATTAGAAATAGGATGCTGAGTATAAGTACGTTTACCTTGGTGCATTGTAATAGGTAAATCATCATCAGATGGCACAGTTAGAGAAGGGAAAGGAACCTTAGACACAGAAGATAAAGTAGCCAGGCCATAAGAAACCACGCGACGGGCTTGGGACCGCTGATAAACCTATAGAAGAGATGACGAAGAAGAATCTAAACCAACGGAAGATGACAGGGGGAACAAAGGGCATCGGAAGAGTAGGAGTTGGAATGGATGTCTCCCCCTCACGACAAGAGATAAGATCTGCTGACAACTGCTGACCAGATAAGGAGAAAAAAGAGGTGGACTCAAAAAAGGTAACATCGACACTAATAAAGAACTGACGAGACTCGGGATGATAACACCGATAACCTTTCTGTGTACGGGAATAACCGACAAAAATACATTTGTGAGCACGGGGAGATAATTTATCCAACCACGGAGCAAGGACATAGACAAAGGCTGCACAACTAAAAACATGAGGAGGAAAAGGAAACGAAGAACAATTGGGGTATAATTGAGAGAAGGGAGACTGATTATGTAAAACAACGGAGGGCATGCGGTTAATAAGGAAACAGGCAGTCAACACAGCATCACCCCAAAATTGTTTAGGAACATGCATGTTAAACATCAAGGTCTGGGCAACATCTAGCAAATATCAGTGTTTCTGCTTAGCAATACCATTTTGCTATGATGTATGGGCACAACTAGTTTGATGGATAATACCACGAGCATCACAAAAACCATTCACAATAGATTGCACATATTCTAAGGCATTATTAGACTGAAATATCTTAATGCGTTTCCCAAATTGAGTAAAAGTTTTATTATAAAACTTAGAAATTATTTGGGGCAAGTCAGAACGCTGCCGTAATAAAAAAAACCAAGTCATCCGAGAATAATCGTCCACAAAAATAACAAAATAAAAAAAAAAAAATCATTAATAGTAGGAGTGCGATAGGGACCCCATATGTTGGTATGGACTAAATCAAAAGACGCTGACACACGACTAATACTACGACTAGAAAAAGAACTACGGTGATGCTTGCCGAGCTGACACGCTTCACATTCAAGCTGAGACAAATGGCTTAAACCCGGATTAGCTAACTTAGGCTTGGCTAAGGATGGATGACCCAGACGGAAATGCCATTGCAAGGGAGACACGGTAGCACTTAAAACAGCAGAACCAAAATGAGGAGAACCAGCAGTGTCCAAAAAATATAAGCCATCCTTCTCATGCCGCAAACCAATCATCTTCTTGGTCTAGGGTCCTATAAAACACAAGAAGAGGAGACAAGGTTACAGAACATTGTAGAACTTTAGTTAATTGACTAACATAAAGCAAATTAAAAGAAAATGACGGGACATAAAGACTAGAGGGTAAGGAGAGAGATGCAGTGGGCTGAAGAGTGTCCTGGCCACTGATAAGTCGGAAGGATCCATCAACGAGTATAATATTACAGGTAACAGGATGAAAAGTATGAAAAAGAGAGGAATTACCAGAAATATTAGAACTAGCGCCGGAGTCTAAAAGCCAAGGTTGAGAGGATTGAGCCATACATGCAATATTACCTGAGCTAAGCTGATGTAGCAGTAAAAGATGAAGGAAAAGTAGTATGAAGAGAATTGACTATCTTAGTAAGCTCGCTAATCTGGGTGGTGAGTGCATTATAAAAATCAGTTGGGGAAGCACCTGGTTCAGAGGGAACTGAAGTCAACTGAGAGGATAGAGCATCCATAACCTGATTCACACGATCAGGTTTACCATACTTCTACCAACAACAAGGTTCAGAATGACCTAAGGCACCACAATGAGTACATTTTCGATCACAATGAGATACAACACCAATACCACGTCCACCACCACCACGAGAACCACTGGAACCAGTATGGGATCCATGAGAACTAGTAAACCAAACCAAACTAAACCAAGCCAAGCCTTGAGTCCCATCAAATGGAATCGGCTACATGAATCCTTCTTCTCCACGCGGCCCTATCAAAGGCCATTTCGTTAGTTAAATTAAGTAGATCCATATCTCTATTTACAACGTTAGCTAACGTTAATCTAGGCCTACCCCGTCCCCTAACAATCTCCTCTACCGTTACAGCATCACATCTCTTCACTGTTGTCTCTGTTGGTCTCCATTGAATGTGACCAAACCATCTCAATCAATTCTCCCTCAACTTATCTTCTATCGGTGCTACTCCTACTCGTTTCCGAATACACTCATTCCTAATTCTGTCTTGTCTTGTCTAGTCTTGCCACACATCCACCTTAGCATCCTCATCTCAGCCACACTCATCTTATCTACATGTTGTTTCTTGGTTGCCCAACACTCTGTCCCATACAACATCACTAGTCTAATAGCCATTCTATAGAACTTACCTTTTAGTCTAGTGGGTATTCGTTTATCGCATAGTATTCCAGACGCACTTCTCCAATTACACCATCCCACCTTAATCCTATGGGTCACATCCACATCAATCTCCCCCGCTGTTGTGATAATCGACCCTAAATAACGAAAATGTTCACTTTTAGATAGTTCTTGGTTCTCAATCTTCATTTCTCCTCTACTTTCATTGTTACTATTACTGTTATTAAATTTACACTCCATGTACTCTGTTTTAGTTCTGTTTATCCAGAATCCTTTCGATTCAAGAGCTTTTCTCCAAATCTCCAACTTTGTATTAACTTCTTCTCTAGTCTCATCCATTAGCACGATATCGTCTGCAAAAAGCATATACCATGGCACGTCATCCTGAATATTTCTTATCAACTCATCCATAACTAAAGCAAAAAGATAAGGGCTTAAGGTAGATCCTTGGTGTAACCCAATAGTGGTAGGAAATTCATTTTTCTCTCCAGCAGGCGATCTAATAGTGGTCACCACTCCTTCATACATGTCCCTAATCACATCAATGTAACCTTTTGTCACCCATTTCTTCTCTAACACCCACCATATTATATCTCGGAGCACTCTATCATATGCTTTCTCAAGGTCGATGAATACCATATGAATGTCTCTTTTCTTTTCTCTATACTTTTTTATTACTCTCCTCAAAAGATAAATCGCTTCCATTGTTAACCTGCCAGGCATAAACCCAAATTGATTCTCTGACACCTCTGTTATATCTCGCAATCGGCGTTCCATCACCCTCTCCTACACTTTCATTATATGACACATTAGCTTGATTCCTCTATAGTTGTTGCAATTTTGGATATCTCCTTTATTCTTATATATTGGCACTAAAATACTCTTCCTCCACTTATATGGCATGTTCCTAGTCAACAAAATTTTGCTAAAAGACCTAGTCAACCAAGCAACCCTTTTTTTACCCAAGCACTTCCAAGCTTCAATAGGGATATCATCGGGTCCTAAAGTCTTATTTGATTTCATCTTCTTAAGTGCAATCTCCACTTCAAAGTTCCTAATCCTGCGATAAAATCTATAGTCTTGGTTTATCGTATTACTGGCCATTTCTTCTCCTATTCCCGTACCTCCATGTTCCTCATTTAATAGTTTATCAAAATAGTTCTTCCATCTTTCCTTAATCTCTTCATCCTTCATCAATACCTTAGAATCTTCACTCTTGATGCACTTAACTTGATTAAAATCTCTTATTTTCCTCTCTCATATCTTTAACAAGTTTGTATACCCTCTTCTCTCCCTCTTTACTATCCAGTTTAGGGTATAGGTCATCATAGGTTTTCAACTTCGCCTCTCTTACTATTTTTTTGATCTCCTTATTAGCCAATCTATAGCTCTTAAGGTTTTCCTCAGTTCTATCATTCTACCACTTTTTAAAGCACTCTTTTTTTGTCTTAACTACCGCTTGAACCTTTTCCCTCCACCATCAAGTTTCCCTAGAGCTAGGTCATGTCCCTTTCGACTCTCCAAGCATTTCCCTTGAGATTCTCCTCATACAATTGGCCATCGAGTTCCACATAATGTTAGTATCATCTTTCAAGTCTCAAGTACCTTCCTTATCCATTCTATTCTTAAATATTTCTAGTTTATCCTCTTTTAGGTCCCACCATCTCGTCCTACGACGCCCACCATCCTTCCTAGCTTGGTATTGCCCTTTAAAACATAAATCTAGTACCAAAATCCTATGTTGAGAGGTCAGGCTCTCTCTAGGAATCACCTTACAATCATTGCATTTTAGGCGGTCCATTTTTCTCACTAAAAAGTAATCTATTTGGCTCTTAACTGACCCACTCTTAAAAGTTATCAAATGCTCATCCCTCTTCTTATACATAGTATTGGCCACCACCAGGTCAGAAGCCAACGCAAAATCTAAGATACTCTCTCCAGCCTCATTTCTGTCACCAAAACTGTAACCACCATGCACCCTTTCATAGCCTAGTTTATCTATGTCTCCATGGCCATTAAAATCTCCACCTATGACCAAGTTCTCTCCTATGGGTATCTCCTGTACGATTTCATCCATTTGCTCCCAAAAATCCCTCTTAGTCTGATCATCTAATCCTACTTGAGGGGCTTATGCACTAATAACGTTCACTAGATTCATTCCAATAACTAGTTTAACTAACATAATTCTATCCCCTTTCCTAATAACTGTCACTACATTCTCCACCAGACCCTTGACAATTATGATTCCTACCCCATTCCTGCGTCTATTCTTACCACTATAATACAGTTTAAAACCGATGTCCTCAATTTCCCTAGCTTTCTCACTTGTCCACTTAGTTTCTTGTACGCAAGCTATACTAACTCTTCTCCTAATCATAACATCTTCCAATTCTATCGTCTTACCCGTTAAGGTTCCTATATTCCAAGTGGCTACCCTAAATCTTTTCTTGAACTAGCTTCTTTACCCACGCTCGTCCAGAAAAATAAGGGAACCTTTGCCCATTTTTCACTGCATCCAGGCGTCGATGCGGCGCCCCTTTTGCTCATTTTTCGAAACACCCGGAGGCAAGCACAACGCTTTACTTGAGGGTAACGACCTAGCATTTAAACGATTCAAAGTAAGATTTATTTTCATAAGGGATCCGAACGGCTTTTTTTACGTGTTAGCTGTCGACTACCTAACACACAACCCTCCTCCTTAACCCGGGCTTGAGACCGGCGGAGTTGTTAACAACCCCAGCGGAGTTATCCATGAGAACTAGTGCTGCCAGGAAAATTACCTCAATGAGACCCTCGGTCACTACTGCTAGAGGCAAAAGAGGACAAGGGCTAAGAGGAACCAGATGTGGAAGAAACCTGTCCCAAAGAAGAACGCAACAATTGAGAATAGGCATTAGTAGTAGAAGGTAAGTCTCACTGGCGAGAATCTGATCTTTTAAACCCCGTAGATCAGAATCTAACCCCATAACTAAGGATGCCATCATAAACTCCTCCCAATACTTCTTTTGTTAAGCCAAATCAGTAGTAAAAGGTCGGTGTTGCAACAATTGGTCCCACAAAGTCTTCAAACCACTATAATAGTCAGGAAGAGGACGGCCAGACTGGCGGGTAGCAAAAATCTATTCATACAACTCATAAACTCGAGAGACATTACTCTTATTAGAAAAGGACTCAACAAGGGAGTCCCAAATGGCCTTAGAGGTGTCACAAAATTTAACGGTAGTAGCAACATTAGGCTCCAAACTATGCCAAAGCCATCCCATAACACAGGAATCCTCACTCAACCAATCATCATAACCTTTATCATCCTCAGCAGGTGGAAGGTCAGTAAGAAAACGCGACTTCTTCCCACACAAGAAAATCTTAACAGCATGAGCCCAAGCTAGATAATTCAGACTATTCAATTTCTTAGTGCTAATAGACTTGGGGAACTCATCATCCTTAGTTATGGAAGATTTCACATCATGTTTTGGCTCAGCCATGAAAAAGAGAACAACCAGCAAATGCAAAGGGAAAAAAAAACAAAACACAAGGACAATCAACCAACAGGAATAGAGTGGAGTAAGGAAATTACCAACCAACTGTAACCAGCAAGCAAATAGTAGCAAGCAGCCAACCAGCCTAAAGGAAGAGCCAAAATGATCAGCCAAGGCCAAAATAGAGGTGCCGAACAAGGCAAATCCACTAGAAACGTCAAAAATTGACCTAGCAGCAACATGAAGCAAAAACAATCTCAAAGATAGCCTCCTAGGGCTATTTTGGCTCCCAAGGAAAAGGTTTCAACAAGCAAAAAACTTTGGGTAAGGAGCTTTATCGCAAATCAGAAATATGACGCCATTAGTTCAAAAATCTTTCAAAAATAGAAAACTCACATTAGATGGTCTCAAAAAAATCCATTGAAATCACCATGGAGATTAGAAAAGGAAGACGATCAAGAAGAGGTCACCTCGTCCATACAGTCTATGACGTCATGCTGACGTCCTCATACAGAAGATGACGTCAGCACATCGTTGTCACCTCAAAGGAATCACGAGTGACTGAAAAACACTTTGATAAGGTTGAATTGAAGCTCTGATACCAAGTTGAAGTGTAAAAGTATGCAAAACTTTGATTAGGGCTAGAGAGAGAGGGAGAGAAGGAACGAAGAGAAGATTGTATATATATTATTAAACGTATGTTCCTTGGTTCCTCTTATAAACATAAAACATCAGCAAATATATAGAATACAATATGACCATAGTACCCTTACTCAACACAAAAAATAACATTTACTATATATTCTAACAGAAGTCATGGGCCTGAAAATCTTGCCTAGGGAACATGTTAAACTTTGTTGCTTCCTTTTGAAGTCGTGCTCCTAAAAATGTTTCCCAGGGGAATGATCAGAATTTGGACAATTTAAATGCCTGGACACACACAGCAACAGACAAGCTCATCCATGCAGCATTAAGTAAAACCCTACCATCCTTGACCAAATCCTTCTCAGAGCTTCCCTATTATTGCACCATGTAAACCAGCTACCCATGAAACCAGCATCGATCAGACCACAATTAGAGATAGCTCCCACAAAATTCCCCCACAACATCATAATCAATAGGGTTACCAAGAAGTTTTTCACAACCAACCAGCCAACAACATTAAAATCACCCCCAACCAACCATAGAGAGCACACCGAAGCAACCAAACCTCTAAAACCACAGTGCATTTAACACCGAAGCAACCAACATTACTAGAGTGAATTTAATTATACAAATTAGTAGAATTGAATACCTAACATAGTGCACACTTGGTTTGCCAAACGAAGTAGATATTTCTGCTCAAGATTTGTTAAAGAGTAGTTTAAACTGGAAATTATTAGATTGTCAACAAGATAATACTATATGGATAGAATAATGCTTCGAGTACCAGATGAATTTGCCTCACTTATCTTTCCTATATAGATAAAGACTTATCTTTCCTATATAGATACAGCAGAGTAGGACCCATTTGAGTTAATAGATGGACACTCCTACTAAAGAAGCTAATAGTTTCTTCTTACAAGAAGTGGAAATTCCAGCTCAAGATTTGTTGGATAGTATAAACTGAAAATTGTCACATTCTTAACAATATAAAACTATAATCCTTTGCTTACTAGGATGTAATCACCTCACTCGTCTGACCCATATAGATGCAGTGGAGTGGGGCCCATTTGAGTAAATAGCTGTGGCTTCCACGTGCTTGTATCTATGGGAGAGCAAATATGATGATTTTAATCCTGATTATAGCATTTTGCATAAGCTGTGGCTTTTTCCGTAAAGTTGTAGGATTAGTACGTGTGACGGACAGGGATGGGTTTACATAAAGTTGAAAGATCTTGTTAATTAAATTGTGCTTCCAATTTTGGTTACAGATTGTATTAAAAATTTGTAAAACAACTTTTTCCTCTGTTTGGGAGAAGGGGAGGCGGGACCCATGTTTATCAAGGATATGTAGTGTATCCAAATAGCTTCAGATGACCATGGGGCCCCACCTGCTCCACGGTCTGTCCATAGATATGTAACATTCATTAATGCTGGTATTGTTTGTGATTGACAGGCAAAACTGATTGATCCAAATTGCAATATAGAAAATTTTCTACGCAAAACATTGGACCCTCCAGTTTTTGAAACTATACGTAATGCAATTATTGTTCTTCAAGATATCGGGGCCTTGTCACATGAGGGAGAACAACTTACAGACCTTGGGGAGAAGCTTGGTTCTCTACCAGTTCATCCATTAATTTGCAAGATGCTTTTCTTTGGCATATTATTGAACTGCCTTAATCCAGCCTTGACTTTGGCCTGTGCCTCTGACTATAGAGATCCATTTATTCTTCCCATGTTGCCAAATGACAAAAAGAAAGCTGCAGCTGCTAAAGCTCATCTGGCTTCAATGTTTGGTGGAAATAGCGACCAACTAGCGGTGGTAGCTGCATTTGAGTGCTGGATGAATGCCAGGAAAAAGGGCCAGGAAGCCCGGTTTTGTTCTCAATATTTTGTGTCCTCCAGCACCATGAATATGCTGTTTGGAATGCGTAAGCAACTCCAAAATGAATTACTCCGACATGGGTTCATTCCAGAAGATGTGTCAAATTGTAGCTTGAATGAACACAATCCGGGTATACTCCACGCCGTCCTTGTTTCTGGTTTGTATCCAATGGTGGCAAGATTGCTTCCACCTTTCAAGAATACAAACCGGTCCATGGTAGAGACTGCTAGTGGAGAGAAAGTACGATTGCATCCTCATTCCTCCAACTTTAAGTTATCATTTACGAAATCTAGTGACCAACCTCTGATCATATTTGATGAGATAACCCGCGGAGATGGAGGTATGCACATTAGGAACTGTAGTGTTGTTGGGCCTCTCCCATTGTTATTGCTGGCAACAGAGATGGTAGTGGTTCCTATTAAGGATATTGATGATGATGACGATGACAATAACAATGAGAGTGACTATGAAGATGCTGATGAAGATGAAAGTGATGATGACAAAATCGAAATGCATAATAAGTTGGGTGAAGATTATGAAGAGAAGGTTATGTCTTCTCCTGACAATGCAGTTAAGGTCGTTGTTGACCGGTGGCTTTCTTTCAAATCAATAGCCCTTGATGTTGCTCAAATATACTGCCTTAGAGAGAGACTATCTGCAGCAATCCTTCTCAAAGTAAGTTCTTGTATTATTTTTTATTTTGGAGAAAATTTTCACAAATATTTTTTTTCCAACATTTAATTCTCGACCAAATGTTTTGTAGGTGACACATCCACGGAAAGTTCTTTCTCCACTTCTAGAGGCTTCTATGAATGCAATAGCCTCTGTCTTATCTTATGATGGGATGTCAAAGATCTCATCACCAACGGAACCTGTGGACTCGCTGACTTCAATGGTGAATGCAACTGAAATAGACCAATCCACACATGGGAAGGTGAAAGGGATGGTTCAGAATTCAAATGGTTTTCTGAGATCTATGCCACAAGCATACAGGGGTACAATGAGCTGGAATGGCCCATTAAGCAGTCATGTCCAGTATCCTATTGCTTCAACACACATAAAACCATATCCGAGGTTTGCACCACAAGGTCCCAGTGGAGCCATATCAGGACCAATTGCTTTGAGGGGGGATTCTTCTAAGCGGCAGCGTGGTAATTGGTCTTGATAACAATAGGATTTACTAGGCTTTTCTTGTTTACTTATAGACAAAAAAATGGATGAAAATCCTGTGTAGTTGGGAGGTAGGCCTTGACTTTGAAAGGGACCTCAATGGTAAGAAATAGAATTTTATTCAGAATGTTTCTTTAGAGCAAGATTGCAATTATAAGTTGTTTTAAATTTTGATAAAAGCCAGGTCTCCTGGTGTTTTATTGTGAGGTTAAGCTGTTATAGTGCACAACTTGTGGCCTTCCTCCATATAAAGGTGTGCCATGAACAAGCGTGTGTGGTAATATTGAAGAAAAACTTTTTTGGGGGAAAAAAGGGATAAAAATTGCATCCAGATTATTTGTCGAGCCCCTATGTCATAGATTGGCATGATGAGCAATAATGTTAGTTATAATTCATTATGCATTGCAGAGAAGGCATATATATACAATTCAAGTTGGCATATTGGCAGTTACGTTGAATATTAGAAAAAAGAGTAATGCTGATAATCAAATTTTTATACCAAATTTGTTTACGATCCATATACATGACATTTTACATGTCATCTATTGCATTGGAAAAATGGATGAATGGAAACAACTTTTGCAATATGCTTCAAGGAAGAGGAGGGGTGTTGTGAATCTGAAGAAGTTCCTCCTGTAAATTTGATGCAACCCGACACTACATCAAATTGAATGTTCATGGAAAGGAAGTGTTGATTTGCAAGTAAAACTAATTAGGCTGCTTTGGACAACTCATCAACCTGTAGAATAAATTTTTTTGCCTTCAATCCTGAAATCTCTAATCTGTAATTCTACCCTCCTCAACCTCCACTTCACGCCCAACACCACCTACTCCCTTCCATGCCTTGTCAAATGCGCCCATCACCTCCTTGACTTACCTTTTTCGAGGGTCAGAGCAATTGATTCAACTTCGGTCGCCTAGGTTTGAACATTGAGCATTGAATCATCACAATGAAGTTACATGGAGGCCATTGGTTCAGCATTGGCAGTATGAACTCTCTCTTTCTCTCCATGTTAGTCAATTCTATCTCTTTATCTACCTCTATGGGTGGCTTGCAAATGTGGAGTGTTGGGGGAGGTGGGAGGGTTAGTGGTCGCAAATGAAGAGTGTTGTAGATGGTGGTTCTAGATATGAGACAGGTTGTGATAGTGGTGATGTTAAGGTGATGAAGATATATTTGGAATCATGAGATGTTAAAGCAACTCCAACGAAGGAAGCTAAAATGGTTTTGTCAGAGTCATTTTTTATTGAAAAATGCTTGAGGGCCCGTATTTTCTCAGGCTCGAATGGCTCAAAACCCCAAAACGACGTCGTTTTGGGGTTTGGTTTTTTTTTTTTTTTTTTTTTTTTCTCTTTTCCGCCATTGTCGAACCTCTGCAACTCTAGTTGCAGAGAAAGAGGGAGAGAGAGAGAGGGAGAGGGAGAGGGAGAGGGAGAGAAAGAGAGAGAGGTCGCGTCGCCGTCCTCCTCCTCCGATCGTGCCGATCGTCGGCCTCCGCCGATCGCGTCGCCGTCCTCCTCCTCCGATCGTGCCGATCGCGTCGGCCTCCGCCGATCGCGTCCTCCTCCTTCATTTTTTAGGCCCCCTCCAGTCCTTCCTCCCCCTCCTCCTCCTCCCCCTCCCTTCCACCCTTCGTCTTCCTCCCTCCTTTCTTCTGCTGAAAAGGCAAAAAAAAAAAAAAAAAAATTTCGGGGCATTCGGGGCACCGTTTTTCGGGCCCTGTAGCATTGTTGTTTTTTATTTGCTAAATTAAACCAAATTAAGCTTTATGTCCTATTCAAGTGAGGTCAATTACATTATATGATTAATTAAATTACTCCATCAGCCTTGAATTGTTTGTTAAGGCATACAAACAAGAACTTAATATTGTATTTTTATGCCAATTTTCAAGTATATTTAATTGGTTTAAAAAAAAAAAAAAGGTGGAACAAAATGTCATTATTTTTAAATTCTTATTTTGCATGCCTAACAAACAATTTGAGATGGAATTAGTAACATTTTTGGCTTGATAAAGTGCAAAAAAAATAGATTTTGAAACATACCACTCCAATAGTTTGATATTATTTTGGCACAGTCAATTCTCATATTAATTTTCTACTATTGGATTTGTTTCTCAAAAACTATATAGTGATCTAAATTTCTCTTATTATTGATGTGACAGATTTGATAATAGTAATAGTACAAACTCAAAAATTTTACTTAAACATTATTCAAAAATATCAATATGTGATTCCGATTCATTCTACACATAAACTCCACGATACACACTTTCAATATCCACCAGGCTTTTTGGTTTCGCAAACCATTAGAAGGGTGCATTTTATGAAGCAATACCTAGTTGAGCTGCTCATAGCATAATTTTGGATTCGTCATAATAAACTGAAACCTCAAGGACGTTAATGTAATTTATAGTTTTCTATGACTCGGCGCCTAAAATAGAACCTAAAAAAATGCAGCAGGGACAGACAGACAGACAGCAAACCGGGACGGGGCAGAGAGAGAGCCATGCTGAGATCAAGCCTCTGTGCGGTTCGCAGGCTGTCTTCGTCCTACCCTGCACTCCACTTCCGACAACGACGACGCCCAATTTTATTCGGAAGTTGTGGTTGTTGTTTGAATCCCCTCCTCTCTCTTCCATTCGAAACCAAGACCCTTGTGTCTCCTCCGTCGCCATTCAAGTCTTATTCCAGCTATCACCATGATAACCACCACAGCTCCGCCGGAGAAGCAGTAGTGTGTGATGATGATGAGCTGCAGCCTACCAGCACCACAGCTAGGACTGCTTCTATAGACTCGTATGCGGCGATAGAGCTGGCCCTAGATTCAGTGGTGAAGATCTTCACTGTTTCCAGCAGCCCCAATTACTTCCTTCCCTGGCAGAACAAGTCTCAGCGCGAAACTATGGGTTCTGGTTAGTGTTTTTTTTTTTAATTTTTTTTTTCCTTACTTCTACTTCCCTGCTTCAATCTCCTTGGCATGCGTAAATTTTAGTTACTGATTCTTTTAATGTGTTACAATACATAGTGGTGTTCTTCAATATGATTTCAGAGATTGGAAGAGACTGAAAGAAAATGAGACTTTATTTCAATGAGTAAATTGCAATACAAAGCTACTCCTATACGTCAGTGTTGTTTTATCAGTCCAGGGTGGCGAGCATGGTTCAGTTTGGTTCGATTTTCAAGTAAACCAAGACCAAACCACTGCCTGCAGTTTCATCAAATTTAGAACCAAATTAAACCATGAAAATGCAGTGCGGGTTCGGTTCGGTTCGGTTCGGTTTGGTTTGGTTTGGAACCACAGTTAAACCTTGTCATTGTTCACAATATGATCCCAACAGGCTCAAACATCAAATAATATGCCATCATTTTATAAACAATAATTGCTTAAATGATTGTTTAGAATTAGTTCTACAAAGGGCACACTTACAAGAGTAGAGGTTAAGAACTTATATATATGAGGTATTAATAAAGTACTTGATTGTCTACATAAATAATAAATTATATATATATGTATGTATGTATCTAAACGGTCTGATTCAGTTCCAAATTGAAATTATAACTATAAAATCACAAATCGAACTATGAAATACGGTTCACCTATTTTAAGAAACATGACCAAACCATGCATTGATAAAACCAACCAAACTGTGCAGTTTGGTCTAGATCAGACTGGTTTGCGATTTTTTCGTTTTTCTGCTCAACCCTAGTTCTGGGAGGAGCTGAGTGCAAATAGACCTAATCTGCGTTCTCATTTGCACAAAGTGGCTGATCTCTGATTCTAATTTTCTTGCTTCTTGGCCAAGCTGTTCTAAGGACTTACTATCTCATCTGACTAACCATCAAATGTTTTGATTTTTTTGTCGGTGAAATCTCCTCAGACTGAGCCAATATAGCTAAAAGTTGTTGCAGACCTCCCTCTTTGGCCATGTTTGGATCATGGATTTGGGTAATAATTTTGGAAAGAGAGAGGGAAAAGGTGAGGACAATGTGAATGAAATACTACAAGTTTTTTTTCTTCTTTATTTCCGAATCCCTGTCTAAATTCATGATCCAAACATAGCGTTAAGCACTACCATCTAGCGTCTACTGTGGGAGGCATGGTGTTTTCCTTTTTGTGACCGCTACTAATGAAATTTTGGGAAGACCATTTTCATTATAACTTCTTCAATTCTAGACATCTGTAAAACATTCATGGTGCTGTTTATTCATGATGTTTTATGCTAGAACAACATTTGATCGAGACATGATTATCCTAATGCTGCAATTTCTTTCATTAGTCAAACTTGGAAAGTGCATGGCATTATTGTGGTTCTAGATAATGGGCTTAGAAGGACAGTGGGACTTGATATAGAAGGATGTGGTTTTACTTCCTTTCTGCATATCTGTTCTCAGTGTTTTTTCTTGGTAACATGGTCTTACTATCCTCTCTTGTTATTGCCTTTAGGCCTTGTTTGATTAACAGGATTAATAGTGGCGATCCCATGATTTAGTGTAGGATTAGTTATCCAATTAAATAAGTGAGATAATTATTTATTATGTATTCTTTCTTTTTTTTTCATACTTGAAATTATGATCCCCAACCCCTCTCAATATTAAAAATTCACTAATTTCGTCAAATTGAATGCCTGCCGTATATGTAATTTGGTCAATAAAATTTACAATCAAACATAGGATTGTGAGTCCATGGACTAAAAATTCCAATCCTATGCTATAATCCTACCAATCAAACATTCCCTTAGAATGTTATGCATTTTGTAAACAGTTTTTCCTCTCTGAATTGCATCTTCTGAAACCAGGATAAGAAAAAGCTATAACGTGAGCTTCAAACCAACAGGGTGACAGTTTATGTGAAAATGTCTGATTTGATAGTTTGTGTTGTTCTGGCCTGTGGTGGGTCACTCTAAGCTGTTGCAAACTCAGAAAATGTGCTTTTAAAAAAGAAGAAAAAATCAAAACTGAGAGTAGCTGCAAATTATAGACAAAGATAAATGATAAATGAGAATTACACATGTTGTGGTTTCGTTGTTATGCTCGTATAAGAAGGGTAATGAACCTATCTTGGTTGATTTTTGGTTTGTGAAATTTATACATGACTTATGATTAAAATTTATTTCATTCTACTTTGGTGCTTTTCTAATTTCAGTATTTCTAATACAATCATGTAGGATTTGTTATCCCTGGTCAGAGGATACTGACAAATGCTCATGTAGTGGCTGATCATACATTTGTACTTGTAAGAAAGCATGGTTCTCCTAACAAGTATAGAGCAGAAGTTCAAGCTATTGGTCATGAATGTGACTTGGCCATTCTGACTGTTAACAGTAAAGAATTTTGGGAGGGTATGAATTCTTTGGAGCTTGGTGACATTCCATTTCTTCAAGAAGCTGTTGCTGTTGTTGGTTATCCTCAAGGTAACAATATTGAGATGTACATAGCTTGCAGTAGAGTAGACAAAGGTAAATTAGCTTAATTACATATCTTGTATGCATGTAAAGGAAAATGTGAACCAAGTATAAAACAAAAGATGGAAAAGAGAATATCACTATTTAGTTTTTTTTTTTTTTAAAAAAAAGAAAGATTTAGTTTTAATTTTCGTTTCCATGATATGCCTTTGTGTTATTTCCCAAGTACACTTATAGCATTCCTACTTTTAATACACTTGCTTTTTACTTGTTAGAACAATAATGTTGTTACCAGTTAGAATAATAATTTGTCTTGTCTGTCCTCATGAGAGTCATCTAGTGGTTCAACTTCTGGGGTCAATGGTGGAGCATGGCATCAGCCTTTGGAGGTGTAAAAAAGGTGTGGCAAGAATGCTTCTTGTGCTCAAATTTAGAATTTGGCATGTCCTAATTGATGTGGGACCTACCCATTGTGGATGTAGAAGAATTACATGTTGGGTCTGGATCAAGTTATATGTGATATTTATTCACATTTATTTGCTGCTGGTTCAGCTAAAAATTGTTTGCCCACGCCACGTCAAGGGTATTCTTGTAATTATACATTTATGGACATGTGCTGTAGGGGTCGCCTATGGACTTAGTATGGTTAAAGTTCTGAATTGTCTTTTATTTATGGGTATTATTTGTTCTTAGACTTCCTAAAATACTTTTTGCCAATTTCTTCTATTTGAGAACCAATTGATTGTACAGAAAGTATGAGCCTACATTTGTTGTGCAATTAGATTTTGTGTTTTTATATTTTTAAGAAATCAATAGTAGTTTTCTTGTTGAAATTAAGTACACTAACAAACGAGTGCCAATCGTAACTTGGTTGCAGGAGGGGACAATATTTCTGTCACTAAAGGTGTTGTGTCCCGAGTTGAGCCTACACAATATGTACATGGTGCAACCCAGCTGATGGCAATACAGATTGATGCGGCTATAAATCCAGGGAATAGTGGAGGCCCAGCAATCATGGGGAACAAGGTTGCTGGGGTAGCTTTTCAAAACCTTTCAGGTGCAGAGAACATTGGGTGAGTTTTTATTTGGTCTCCCTGTGCTTTTATGTGTGCCTTCTATATTGCTTTGGATAACTAGTACTCACCCAAAATGATGGAATTCCTTCTTCCCCTGAGCATTTTACTTTATTTTTTGACCATATCTGATAATATTTGCTTATTTGATTTTCATTGTCATGTTTTCCAATCTTTTAAACTGTTCAAGCAGTGCTAATAAACTGTTTGAATTTTTTCCTATGTTTATTTTTAGGCTTTTTATTTTTATTGCGACTGAGCAATTTGGGCAGGATAGACAATTATATGGTAACTTTTCTGCATTTTGTTCCTTTTAATCCCTCATGCTTTGTTAAACTTTGTTCTCAGTTGTTCTATAACCCACATCATACAGAGTAGAGGTACATGACTGGTCAGTAGCATTGCTACCAAGGCCTTAACCGAACTTAAGTGGTTTGCAATGGTTAATATTGATCATTTTCAGTGTAATTAGAGTGAATGCATAATGAAATTAAGTGCATTAGATTCTCATTATACATCCATCGATCAGAGCAAGTGTCTCAGTCTTATATTCTATTATATCGAGTCACTCTCTTTCTTGGCCAAACACAAGGCCATGTAATACATACATCTCATGGTCTCATAAGACTATGTATCAAATCTCTGACTACGAAATATATGATGTATTCATGTGGCAAATGCACAAGATTCTAATCATCATCCTCATATTTTGTACAGATACTCATGCAAAAGCTGGATCCTTAGCTAAAGTTCCATTCCCAGCTGAGAAAACGAGGGTTTGAGCTACACTAGCCCAATGAATAATAAGAATACTGAAGCATACATTTTACCATGGATACATTGTGATAAGACACAAAATGCTTATATCAATTGACCTAGGATAGTACAAATCATTTGAAATAGGACATGACAACTTGAATTTGAGCATCTACTCATAGTATGGTAACTTTTGAATTCCAAACATACTCTTCCCAAATCAGATGACCATATAGAAAAAGCCAAAGCTTCTTCTTATCATTGCATAAAACTGAATATATAGCATCATATCAAACAATAAATAAGAGAAAATACTTAACCATCTTGGATAGCAAGATGAGGAGGCCCATTTAGAAGGAATTAGTGGCTCTTCAACAGTGGAGATTTACATTGATTGGCAGTGTACAGCCAGCAAATGATGAATGTGTGATTTGACATCAAAGAATGAAATCCAGAAACTGACTAGATCATAAGTGGAGGTTAATGATTTTGTTGAGACTCAATAATTGATTCATAACAATTCCATATCTCTATTTAACAAATAGGTTATTTTTATGTAGGAAATATAATTTTTTTGGGTACTGTATTAGTATGTGTTTGCTGAAGCTCCAATCATGTGACAAATCTTGTTTTGTGATTTCTCTAATGAGTTTGATTTTTGCTTTGCAGTTATATAATACGGTAATACCTGTCCCTGTCATAAAACATTTTATAGCTGGCGTGGAAGAAAGTGGTGATTATATTGGGTTCTGCTCTTTGGGGTTGTCCTGCCAACCTACTGAAAATGTTCAACTACGAGAACACTTCGGAATGAGCTCTGAAATGACTGGTGTACTTGTGACCAAAATTAATATACTTTCTGATGCACACAGAGTCCTGAAAAAGGATGATATTCTCCTTACATTTGATGGTGTGCCCATAGGAAATGATGGAACTGGTACTTAATTTTAAAATCCTTTCTCCTTTATTTTTTAGGATTTCTTCTTTTCTGGTCTACTTACTAGCAAATGCAATTGCCCAATTAAATTATTTATTTATTTATTTTCATTTCCCAGTAGCAAGGCATTAAAAATGAAAAATTAGTTATATTCTTTGTAAAATGTGCTGATAGCCATGTACAGAAAAGAAAATGCCATTTCTGTGACTTTATTTTCTGTGTGCAACAAACCACCTTTATGTGTTGGCATTTTGACCATTCATTGGAAGAACCTCCCAAGAGCTATCAATGAAGGGCATTTGCTCTGAGATATCACCAAATTTTGAAGTTGGGTGGATAAAGCTGCTTTTTTATTGAAAGATATTATTGGTTGCCTGAAAATTTTTATTTGAATATCTGAATGTATTGCATTGTTTATACTCTGCAGTTCCTTTCAGAAATAGAGAGCGGATAACCTTTGATCATCTAGTCTCTATGAAAAAACCCAATGAAACAGCTGAAGTTAGAATATTAAGGAATGGTGAAGAGCATGAGCTCAGTGTCACCTGTCGTCCTGTAAGTCATTTGTTTCTCTCTCTCAAAAATTGGTAATTCGTATGATATAAAAATTTCTTTCAAAAGCTCTATTTGAATTCTGAAATAATATGTGAGGCTTCTCTTCATTAATAACAAGTGATTGGTTTAGGCAACTAAAAGAAAAAGCTGCGACAATTTACTCTACTTTTCTATTGTTGGAGACAGGTAAGGTTCATTTAAGTGGAACACATGACCGTTGATTGTGTGGAAATCTTTTTTTCAAATTGGCCCTTTTGACAAATAAAATAGAATTATATTATGAAATTTAGTTATGTTTAAAAAAATTGAGTCCTTTTACTAAAATGGAGCCTAAAGCCAATGGTTTAATGGCTTTAGGTGTGAGCGGGCCATGTTTAGTAGCTAGCTACAATGACAAAAGAGGACAACAATTTTTTAACTATATTGACATGAGATGGAATGTTCTAGGAAATATCATGTCCCCAAGTTTAAAAAACAAAGAAAAGGAAATTACAGTTGAGTGCTCACTGTTGAAACTTAAATCACAAACATAGTCCCTTTATCATCTAGTTAATATTTTTTATTGTTAAAACACATTGCCAATATTGTTAAACTTGCGTAGACTATATATGGATTGCAATTGAAGCATTTACTGGCCATATTTAATGAAATAGTAAA
This sequence comes from Camellia granthamiana, assembly GCA_036172215.1. Classification (NCBI taxonomy): domain Eukaryota; kingdom Viridiplantae; phylum Streptophyta; class Magnoliopsida; order Ericales; family Theaceae; genus Camellia; species Camellia granthamiana. The sequence continues at coordinate 58,359,114 of CM069911.1, forward strand.
TGTTGTCCATGGAATGGGAATATTACCGAATGAAGACTGTTGAACCATTTATGAATTTTTCTCATTATTCATTTTGAAACAGTTTGCTGCTTTGTCTTGCATTTAATATACAATTGACGATGTTGCAGTTGCAGCCCCTAGTTCCAGTTCATCAGTTCGATAAGCTTCCTTCTTATTTCATTTTTGCGGGACTGGTGTTTATTCCATTGACCCAGCCATACCTTCATGAGTATGGAGAAGACTGGTATAATACTTCACCCCGTCGATTATGTGAACGAGCACTGAGAGAACTTCCTAAAAAAGCCGATGAACAACTTGTCATTCTGTCTCAGGTCTTTCTTCTTTTCTTTTTCTTTTTTTATTATTTATTTTTTTTTATTTTTTTTTGAAGCAATATACCATTTTATATATACAGTAGTTCTACTACCTGCATAGGTGTGTGGTGGAGAATTTGAAGTTAAAACACTTTAATGCATTTAAAACTCAGTGATCTCACTACTTAACTGCAGAAGATTGAAATACTGATCCACTGGAAACATTTGGCACTCGAGGATCGAAGTTCTTGACATAAAATTTGTAACGCCCCTAAAATAATTACAATAATCCAACTCCGAATACCAGTACAAAATGATATAGATACAATAAGAAGCTTTTATTAATCAGAGTTAATATACAAAAGGTGACACATGCGATATACATTCATAAATTGTTTATCCTGAAAGATGAAATAAAGAATGAAAGCTAAACAGATATTTATATGCCCTAATAGCTTACATCTTTCTAAGACCGTACTTGGTTATAACAAAATGAGTCATAAGATCAATACAAATAAAGCCTTAGGTTTGTAAAGGAGTAAATATAAAATAAATAGAAATTGAGCCTTCAACTCCACATTCCTCCTAAGCTAAGTCCTTGATGGAGGTATATCACCAGCACCTGAAAATGATTTTTCTCAAGTAGGATGAGCCAAAATCCAGTAGAAACAATCTAACACAATATATGAATCTTAACAAAGATATAAGTGTAATGTGCATATGCAATGCCTGTAATAAAATCATTCACATTCGACAATATCATAATATGTCAAGTTTTATATCTCAATTCATTTTACTTCTACTCATGAGTCAAATTCATTGTTATCCAAACAACCCAATTGAGGTTACAACTCAGTGGTTCTCTAATCAATACAACCATTACACAAACATTTCAAATTGCCATTTTACAGAAATTTCGTCCGCGAGAATCGGCACCCATGTATACGCGCGGTTTTCGGGACTTTCACCTGGACACATAGGCCAACTTAATTTAATGGAGTCCATCCCCTTTCTCCTCCCAAATATGGAGTACATCTCATTTTTTCTCCCAAATATCATACACGCACGATGTATTAAAACATAATCATATTCAAAGACAACAGTTAAGAGATTAGTTTCAATTCACCTAATCCTCGTGCAATTTCTACAACAATCATAGTTGTCCTCCACCGATAGTTCAAAACAGATATACAATCTCCAAGGCAGATAAATTATCCAAATTTCTATAAGTGTGAGATAATACACATCCAACTCCACTATTTATATAAACATTCATCTAATTTCATATTTTCAATACCAATTTCATTATTTATACAAAATAATTATTTTAAACATTTTAGGGTAAAACTTCATTCTCTCCCAAAATCAACCCATGTGTCAAAATCAATAAATTTAACACAACACATTCTCATATCTATACCTATAACTATTTTCAATATCTTCATTTGAAAACTCCTTTAATTTTAAACCAAAATCCTAGATTTGTCTAAAATCCTCCAAATCCCAACATTTTTTTACACAACAACATATAACTAAGTTAAAAATCATAGGAGAGTGTAGAAAGTCCCTACCTCAAAGCTATAAGTCGAGCAAAGCAAGGAAAAAATTTCAAAGATGCTCAAACACAACTCTATTAGGATGGAAATATAGCACCTTTTTATCAAAGAGAGTAGGGTAGAGAAGCCACTAGATTTAGGTGAAAATGTAGAGAGAAGGTAGGTTTTAGAGAGAGAGGGTCCCGATCCAGGGTTTTGAGGGAAAAAGATATGAAAAAGTAATGTAAAAAGGTGCTGCTGCGAACTGATATACACACAGTCCCTCGAGCGCAAAAAGTGATACTCGAGCGCAGAATGCACACTCCTAGTAGTTTTACAGACAACAGATCAACACTCGAGCACAAGAAAGGCCGCTTGAGTTCTGAAAAAACTGCTCGAGCGTAGAATACACTCTCCCAATAGTTTGCAGACCTGCAAAAGTATTGAGAGTTTGCAAGGCCCGCTCGAGCGCAAGAAGTGCCGCTCGAGCAGAGGAGCAAAAATTTGAGTAACAAAAGTTTAGAAACTAAGCAACCAATCTGTCCTAAACACAACCACACAATCCAATAGCCAAATTCAAGGAGATACAAGGGAAGCAAGATGTGAACAACAATATGAAACCATGAAACCTGAGTTCGGCATACAACAAGAGTCGGGTCAAAACCGAAATCGCTATAAAATTGTTTGGACTTCAAGCAGAATGTGTGTTTGAGAGATAATTACATTGTGGTGCAACCAATATAATTAATGATCGTCCTATTAGGTCTTCACAAGCACATGTTTGAATTTTTGAGCTACGGAAAAATATATTTTCTTTTGATTCATCATGAATCTCAAATGGGAAGTGTAAGATATTACTTGAGATAAGAAAAGGAGAGGCTAATTGAATATGTTTCTCAGTTTCTTCATTGAAAAGCTTCAAAATAAGAGAAAAACAGTTGTCTTTATGCATTGTTCATTCATATTCCTTTTCTGTTTTTTGTTTTTATTTTTTCTAAATTGATTTTGCATTTCAACCAGAAATCGTATGTCTAAGGGAAAATGTCACTTTGTAATGGAATCAAATCAAAAGAGTTGAATTTCTAGAGAGAGAAATTCCCAAACTAGGGAAACAAGAGCTAAAGCTCTGAATTTTAGAGTCTCAAAGTATCAAAAGTTTGTTATGAGGAGACTAACCACCTATTTATAGACAAAGACAACAAACTAACTCACATCAGCACTCCCTTTCTTAAGAGAACTTGTCCTCTAGTTACAAGAACACAAAGACACAAGATTAGTCTACTAGTTAGGAGAACACAAAGCCGCAAGATTAGCCTACTACAACTCAAGGCACCAAATGTTGGACATTAAAAGTGTTGAGAGATTTTCAAATGTGGAGGCAACCGGACTTGATAGCATTGTCCTTAATCTTGCACAAAACCTCACAAGGTCCCACTTTTTCACATGGATTCGTCAATGTGGATCTTGTCCTTTACTCCACTGTGCTAAGATCTGTCAAGTTAAAGCATGAGATACATTTCCTTGATGTCATTCTCCAGAATTAAACAAAAACATTTCTATAATCCCGGTGTTTTTCAATTGAAGACTTAATAACTGTCATAACCTTTTCTTAATTGCCAAATATTTTTGAGCCCCCATTGACATTACTATCCATAGAATTTATAGGGTAACTTATGCATTGGCATCAAACAAACAGAAAGCATGTTATATGAATTTAGTTCTAACACGCGGCACATTTGCTGGTCAGTCCATGCAGTGGTATCACCATCCTTGTTTAACATGATCACAATGATTAATGACTTTTAACTTGTTTGTGTTGTATCACTTTGAGAGAATATTTTGGGCTTTTGTTATTATTATTGTTTAGGGTGCAACTACACGAACTAGAACTTTGTCACTGCTGTGGTCATGAGCATTGCTACTTAACCTTGGTTTTAATTGCTGCTGCTGCTTCTTCTTCTTCTTCTTTATTTTTATTTATTTATTTATTTATTGTGGTCTTCAGGTTCTTATGGATGACATCAGTGCAGGGTACGAGCGTCTTGCTGAATTACAGGTACCTTTGTTTTTCCTTTGTATTTACACGGAATGTCTAAGCAAGTCGGTGTAGTCGTGTAGATATAGGGAACCAATGTCCAGAAACCTTATTTACTTAATGAAAATTTCCTTGATCAAAAGTCAACATTGTATAGATGATCAGAGCCAAGTTATTTACCACAATGTTTCTTCTTCCATTTCAATTTTAGAGATATATGAAGTTGTGATTAAGCATTTTCCGATCAGAAATCAGCACAGTTTTTGGTCTATTGCAGGTAAAGAAAGTGAATGGGGTGGAGGTAGAGAATTTGAAACATTTACGGTGCCTAGTGGAAGAGTGTACAGAAGAGTTCTTGAGGTTTGATTTGGATGACGAGAGAGTAATTGTGTTGAACTATGAATCAGCAAAAATAGCCACTTCTCGAATATTGAGGCGTCATAGAATTCCTTCTGCGGTCTCTGCTGATCTTATCAACGAAGTGAAGGAGGACGATGACTCCAAAGTTGAGTTGGCTTGCTTGAACTGAGTTTTTCTTTTCTTTTGAAATTTTGATTAAATTAATATATCGTTTATCTTGTTTTTTACTTTTCTTTTTATTTATTTATTTATTTTTGATTTATTAGAATGGCGCCATTTTCAGAATTAACTAGCCATGGCCCTGGATTGTTTGTAATCCTATTTATAAAAACTTCTTACACAATATTGTTTGTAGAATCGAAGAGTTTACTTCTTTCACTGAAATCTTGCATCACGATAGCAATTTAAAATTGCTTTACCAATCTTCGAAAAATCATAATCAAAATCAAAATCAAAATCAAAATCAAAATCAAAATTTTCAAACTCGTCATTAGTATAGGGTGTTTAGCATTGAGATGCTGATATCGAGCCCTAAAACAAAATATTTAGTTAGATGATTGAACGTTCACATTTCTCGAGCCCTAAAAGAGAACCTTTAGTTCTGCCTGTATCAGAAAGGGGGTTTAATTTTATTATTTAATTCAATAATTGGGATTTTGACTTGTTAATTAAAAAGTTAAAAGAGGAATAATAGAGTGGGGAGAGGCATGGCCTAAGCCGGCGCCGTTTAGTATGACCGACGGAAATGTAGCCGAAATATTCAAATGAAAATTGAAGAAAGCCAAGGAAAAAATTTAGTTTAGACTTTAGAGAAAGGTGATGCATAATGAGTAATTATTTAATAGCTTCTGAACATTATCTATTATAGATGAGAAACACTAAAGGTTCATTTGGAAAAAAATAAATAATAAAATAAATAAATAAATTAGTTTTATTTTTTTATTTTTTGGCTAATTTAGTTTAGTTAAATTAGTTCCATTTGGAAAGAATATATTTATTTTTTTTTTTTTAATTTTTTTGTGAGAGAAAAAGTGAAATGATTATGGTTTAAATGTGATATTTTATCTTATTGACTTATTTAACTTATTTTTCCTTTTTGTACTTTTTTTAATCCCAACCCACTCCAAACCAAGTTGTCAAACATCAGCTAACTCACTTATTAATATGTATTGTTATTTTTCATTGCCCAACATAGATATTGTGTGTCAATTTCCGACCACACTGCCAACTTAGTACTCAACTGGAAAACACCGGCAGAATAGATGACATCTGTCTGACCTGCAATAGAAAGAAGAGTCTCCGGCGGTGGTTCTTTCACCCGGGGGCACTCCGACGATCAAGTCAGTATATCTCTTAAAGATAATCAATTATTCAACTCACAAGCTTGAGCCTAAAAAGCATGCCTTAGACCCATGTGGGTGCCTCTCTTTTATAGCTAACATAAACCTAGTCCCAATAGAAGCCTAACTTCTATGGACTCAGGATTACTGCTAATCTTGGACTCCCAGTAAGATTAGAATAATCTCTCTAAGAGTTTTATCTTTATACAAACTGAAGTCTTCTCTCATTCTAGGACTCTTGTCCCTCATCCAGGTTGAGTTCCCTTTTCATTCTAGGACTCTTGTCCCTTATCCACTTATCTCGGATTCCGATATCTTCGGAGATAACCTCGGCCTTGCCGAGATCACCTCGGCGTCACGACCAGGACACGTGGCACCTCGGTTGACACGTCGGCGTCACCTTGCCACGTGTTGGTACTCAGAACATATATCCCCACAATTGCCCTCTAGGTTCTATTACCTCGGTATTCTGAGGTAATGGAACCTACACTGTTCGTTCATCTGTGCCCCTCTGTCCGAGATCAAACTCGCTGACCTCAAAGTTCCCTGGACTTTACTGTCCACTGGTGTCAAGAATCAAGTTTCATGCTTTCCAAGCTGCTTGAAATCGCACCTCCTAGCCGAGGTTCTGGTTCCATTAATTCGTAAACTCCAAGAGCTTTGCAACTGCTCCACTCACACTCTCTGGTGAGTTCCCGATTTCCAGTCATCTATTTGACTCTGACGATTTTTATATCGGTGTTCATTTCACTTGGTAGGTTCATAAACTCTTTACTTGCTATTAAGCCCAATCTTTCATAACTCTTCTGAATCTGTTTACTTGCCATCTGTTGCCTTCTATTTTCGTCTGTTTTCAAGTTTTGAATTGTTTGAATGCCTGGCACTGTTCTTGTCATATCCGCTTTCTGTTGCTAGCATCGTGTCTGGGTCATTACGTTCTTGTTCTTCACATACTTACTTAGTGTCTGTGCACTTGGCTTTATTCTTGAACTTTGTCGTCTTCTTGACTACTTATCTATTTTTTCATTCAATCCTCTAGCTTTTTCTCTTTCTAGCTCTTTTGCTTAAATCCGTCATTGTTCCAAGCTTTCAAGCTTCTGCAACTATCTTCGTTCCTCTCCTCCGATGAAGCTTACGTCATTCTGTCATTGTCGTCAGACCTCGGCAATTCTCATTCCGGCTTCCCTCTTTCTAGTAAGCCGCTGTTCCTCCTGGTTTTATTTCTTGTTGCTTTCCAAGAAGCTCTGCTTCATTGTTAATCACCATTGCTGTTTTACCCGTTGTTTCTAAATCATCTTCTGTTGATTTCTACCACTGTTCTTGGCTTGACACACCTGTGCAATCTTTTTGTCTTGATTTCCTGATAGCTTCATCACCATTCTTGATTACGAATTACATTCTTGTTTCTGTTTTCTGTGTCTTTTTTCAGATTCTTTCTTTCAATCCTTGCCTTCAAACTCCGAGGTGCCAATCGCCGAGAAGAGCTTTGATCAAACTCTTCGGGAGATCGATGCTGAGCTCGAGGCCGAGAAGGCTGCTGAGAAGTCTTCCCAACTGTCTTCTATATCCTGCCATTGATGCCGAGTAGTTTTGTTTCCTTCTTTTACTCCTTGTACCTTGTACCTTGTACTTTGTCCATCTTTGTATGCTTTTAATCCGGCCGACGTGCCATTTTTGTAGTCTGAATAATTTATTTTTCAATATTCAGGTCGAAGTGCCTTCTTTCTTCTTTAAATGCATTTCTCTGATTTCTTCTTTGAATGTATGTCTTCTTTTTTCTGCTCTTGTATGATTCTATACTTAGAATAATTTGCATGTCTTCAAAGTACACCTTGACTGTGCAATCTCTTCGGGTAAAATACTTCTGTCACAACTTCTAATCTTGCTCATCTCGGCCTTGTCCTAACACTTGAAAATATTGTAACAAATATTTTCACAAGTGTTGCTTAGGACTTGTCACTTTCTCAATGTCTTCTATCAAGACTTCAGTTTTCCATATTTCAAGTTTTGACAACCTGGTAGTCTCGGCAAGTACGCAGTTATTGCTTGAGCTTGACTTTAACTTGTAAATTTTTCTCAAAAATTTCAACAAGTGTTTAACCATCATCCTTTATCATAACCTCGGTTTAACTTCAGCTTGTAAATTTTTCTCAAAATTTCAACAAATGTTAAACCATCTTCCTTTATCATAACCTCGGTTTAACTATAACTTGTAAATTCACACAGAATTTCAACAAGCATTTAAACCAATCTTCTTCCGATACGACCTCGGTTTAACTTCAACTTGTAAATTCACACAGAATTTCAACAAGTGTTAAATATCACATCGGTTTAACTTCAACTTGTAAATTCACACAGAATTTCAACAAGTGTTAAATATGACCTCGGTTTAACTTCAACTTGTAAATTCACACAGAATTTCAACAAGTGTTAAACATCACCTCGGTTTAACTTCAACTTGTAAATTCACACAGAATTTCAACAAGTGTTAAACATCACCTCGGTTTAACTTCAACTTGTAAATTCACACAGAATTTCAACAAGTGTTAAACATCATCTCGGTTTAACCAACTTGTAAATTGCTACAAATTTCAACAAGTGGTAAACATCATATCGGTTTAACCAACTTGTAAATTGCTACAAATTTCAACAAGTGATAAACATCATCTCGGTTTAACCAACTTGTAGATTGCTACAATTTCAACAAGTGGTAAACATCATATCGGTTTAACCAACTTGTAAATTGCTACAAATTTCAACAAGTGGTAAACATATTCTTCTTCTCTCTGCCCCCTGCATGGCTTCCACATACTCCTTTGCGAATCTTATAAAAGGTCTTCAACCTAGCTAACTATAGTCCAACCTTATGTGTTTTCTTTTTTATCTTCTAGTATCTAAGATTTGCTCACTGAGCTCTTCTCTTTTCAGACTTAAGTGCCGAGATCTTGTCTGCTAGAATCTTGGATCTGCTCACTCAGGTTGAGCTCTTCTCTTCTCGGACCTACTCATCTAGGCCGAGATCATGTCTTCTAGGATCCGGGATCTAGAATCCGGGATCTGCTCACTTAGGCTGAGCTCTCGTCTTCTCGGGCCTACTTGTCTAGGCTGAGATCATGTCTTCTGGGATCCGGGATCCAAGATCTGGAATCCGGGATTTGTTCACTTAGGATAAGTTCTTCTATACTTGAATGTTATCTCCTTGGGAGCGCTCATGCCCCCTGTCTTTGCATCCCTTCTGGAAGGGTCTTCGTTCCTCCACAGGTATCTATCCTTCCATACCTGGAGGTCATCTTCGTTGTAGTATCCGCTTCGATCTGTTGTCTTTGGTGTGTCACCTTCCTGGCCGGCGTCTTTCACTCCGTGACTCTGGTCACGAGTTTCTGTGTTGCGGTTGTCCTCTTCAACGTCGAGGTTGATAGGTCTCCTATTACCAGCAGGAGCGTTGTCTCCAGTCTGATCCTTCTGTCCGTCATTGGCCATCTATTCTTCTTTCTTTCATTGGCCATCTATTCTTCTTTCTTTCCCACAGACGGCGCCAAATTGTGTGTGTCAATTTCCGACCACACTGCCAACTTAGTACTCAACTGGAGAACACCGGCAGAATAGATGGCATCTATCTGACCTACAACAGAAAGAAGAGTCTCCGGCGGTGGTTCTTCCACCCGGGGGCACTCCGGCGATTAAGTCAGTATATCTCTCAAAGATAATCAATTATTTAACTCACAAGCTTGAGCCTAAAAAGCATACCTTAAACCCATGGGGGTGCCTTTCTTTTATAGCCAACATAAATCTAGTCCCAATAGAAGCCTAACTTCTATGGACTCAGGATTACTGCTAATCTTGGATTCCCAATAAGATTAGGATAAACTCGTTAAGAGTTTTATCTTTATACAAATTGAAGTCTTCTCTTATTCTAGGACTCTTGTCCCAATAGAAGCCTAACTTCTATGGACTCAGGATTACTGCTAATCTTGGATTCCCAATAAGATTAGGATAAACTCGTTAAGAGTTTTATCTTTATACAAATTGAAGTCTTCTCTCATTCTAGGACTCTTGTCCCTCATCCAGGTTGAGTTCCCTTTTCATTCTAGGACTCTTGTCCCTTATCCACTTATCTCGGATTCCGATATCTTCGGAGATAACCTCAGCCTTGCCGAGATCACCTCGGCGTCACGAGCAGGACACGTGGCACCCCGGCTGACACATCGGCATCACCTTGCCACGTGTTGGTACTCAGAAAATATATCCCCACAAATAATAATACATGATCACTCTAAAAGTATATAATAATTTTTTTGGGTCAAAACTCAAGATAAAATGCAACAAGATATAATTATTATAGTAGATAGAAGGAATGAAGGAAAGAGAGACAGAGAGCATGTTTAGTGCTAATTTCTATAATCACAAAAAAGAAACTAAAAATATTTCTCTTTACTTTTTAATTAATTTTTTAATTAATTTAAATTATTTAGGACTAAACTGTGAAAATAAGTAATGTCACACCATCCACCAATATATATATATATATTTATAGTAATCCTTTACTTTCGCAGTGCATTCTCGTCACCATCTTTATATGACATAAGCAAGAAAGAAAGCATTGTAATTCAATCAAGGGGGAGGCCCCAAAGAGATGGAAAGTGAAAAGACTGCGGAAAAACCAAAGAAACCGACATATATGCATATGCAATGCATGAATGAACGGTTAAATATCATATTTCCTACTACTATTATATTGTATTAATTAGTCTCTACAAGCTATACCCCCAAAAAAATTAAAAATTATAATTACAATAATATATAAAGATTAGATAAATCCGGGTGCGTACTACATGCATCTTACCACAAAAATTTATACTTTTATCATAAAATTTCATAATATCAACTATAAAATATATAATTTTGCTATAAATTGATGTAGTAAAATGTTTAAAATTTTGTAGTTAATTTTATAAAAATTTATAACTTTGTTACGATATTTTTTATTATCCTAATTTGTAGTAAAGTTACATATTTTATAATTAATACTACGAAAAATTTTATAATAAAATTACTTATTTTATAATAAAGTAGAGAGTGCACACATAAAATTTCCCAAAAAATTAATATCCAAATTCCAAATAGACATATACTTAAACCACGGCGACTAACCATCTCAAAAGTCTCTCCCCTTTCTTTTTACAGGTAAACTAAGTTATCTGTCTCCCCTCTGTATCCTCCTTAGTATTCCTAATTCCTAAGTCTATGAAATTTAAGCAAAATCTGCTTCGATAGACTCTCTTCTTCCTTTTCATCGGAAACAGTGATTCAAATGTGAATACGAAGATGAAGAATTATTAACAAGCAACTCTTCTTCTGACTTTTGACTTCACGAGATCCAATCTACAAACCTCCTCAATAAATTCTAGCCAACTTTTTCTTTTCCCCACTCTTTTGGCTAGGCATTGACCTAACCCTGATTTTCACCACTTTGGATATTCCTCTATAATTAATTATGTGATACCATGTGACCTAATTTGAATAGAAAATAGCTTGTCCGTAGTTGAAATTTCAATGAATTAAACAGTTGAGTTCTCTGATTTGTAAGAGTCATTAAACAGAAGATTTTGATCGGTAAAAGTCATTAAACAAAAGAATCTTACCAGTTAGAATCTTTTAAAAAAATTCAACTGAATCATGTTTTCATAAACTCTTTAACACTAAAAGTCTTTCATTTAATAATTTTTACCGGTCAAAAATCTCAACTATCTGATCTAGTTTAACTTTCAACCAGAGATGAGCTAAATTCATCTGAATAACAGAATCATGATTTCATTTTATTCCATTGAAGTGAATCAAATACTATATTAAACTCTCACTGTGATTCTATTTTTTTGGTTTTCTATTATTGCCGGCTCTCACTTTCATTTTATCCCTGGCTTTCAGATCTCGCATTCATATGCAACTTCACCTTTCCACTGCTCCATTGTACATCATCTCTCTCATATCATGTATGCCCCTCTTTTTTTTTAGTATCTTTTTCAATCTGTAGCTTGTTTTCCTATTCATAATTTCTTTTTCCTTTGTTTTGGTTTTGGTCTGAAAATGTTCTGATTGTTCAAAAAAGCAAACAAAAAGAAAATAGTAGGAATTGCATGAGTTGAAGATAACATATACAAAGATGGCAATGACATCATCATCATCATCATCTTCAAACTTGCCGCCATGCGCAGCATGCAAGTTTTTGCGGCGAAAGTGCCAGCCAGAGTGTGTATTTGCTCCATACTTCCCAGCAGAGCATCCACAAAAATTCGCAAACGTTCACAAAGTGTTCGGAGCCAGCAATGTCACTAAACTTCTCAATGAGTTACAGCCTCACCAGCGCGAAGATGCAGTCAATTCTCTCGCATACGAGGCTGACATGCGCCTCCGTGACCCCGTCTGCGGTTGCGTCAGAGTCATCTCCCTCCTCCAGCACCAACTCCTCCAACTCCAAATCGACCTTACTTGTGCCAAATCCGAGCTCTCCAAATACCACCACCACCACCAAAACTTAGGGTTTACTGGTGGTGGTGGTAGTAGCGGTGATGGTGATGGTGGTGGTAGTGGTGGCAGTCTCGATCACCATCACTACCACCATCACCAGTTCTTCCCGAGGAGTAATAATCAGCAGCAACATCAAGAACAAGTGATGAGGACGAGATTTGATGTTGGAAACAACAATGTCGTCTATGAGTACGATGTAAACAGTTTATTCCCAATGAATGTTTCTCCAACTACAAGCATCGGAGGACAACTGAATCATCAGTTTCAGCAGCAACCTAGGGCTACGGTTAGGGCTGCTACTGCTAGCGGGGATGACTGGCGAAAAGCCATTGGTCCTTCTTAGGGTTTTTACAGCTTCCTTATTGGATTGGATCAACAACATAACACTACTTCCAAATCAAACTCCCCTCATTCATAGGTATTTACTAATCATTAATTATCCACCATATAGATTTCTATGGAACTTAGTTTTTCATTTCAGTGCTACTATCATACTATACTTTTCTACTACATGCATGTCGGATTTCCAATGCCATTCAAGGTGAATATAATATATATATATATATATATGAAATTATGATAGAAAATTGACTCTAAACTCCATGAAATAAGTAAACGGCTTAGTGTACCAAACAAGGGGGAAAAAATTTAATCGGCTAAAGGGATTTGTTAGATTAACTTTTGGGGAGTAAAACACTAACGTTCAAAAAAAAATTCCTCTTTTTTTTTTAATTTTAATTTTTATTCAGTGAAAGTTAATTGTACATTTGTCAACAAAGACTCTCAGCAACCAAAAATGGCGACAAAAGTTTTTAAGACTATAATTTCGATATTATTATAGCTATATCATGGTGAGAATGATGATATACCATACGAACCATCCAAGTCACCCCCTCTGACGAATGACACCAAGAGCTTAACTTATAATTATGATATTATGTTACAATGTCTAAGAGAGAGAGAGAGAGAGAGAGAGAGAAAGATAATATTATATTATGTGTATATTAGATTGCCAAGTTCAAACGGGAGCACAAGGATACTTAAGATAGATTAGAGGCCGTAGTTAATGTCGAAAGACAGTTTATGGCATGCCTACCACCCAAGCCTTTGAAATAATAACTTTGAGATTTCACATTTTGTCAAAGGCCATATAGAAGACTCTAAAAGGCTCTTCACCTTTGTAAAGCACCAAGTATTCTATGACCTTTTTTCTTGGGACTAAACTTTTAAAAAAGTTTTGGTGACCAATTAGGTTAGGCTTAGTTAGTTTTTGCCTATTTTATTGACTAAAACAGTAAAATTTATTACTTTTGTACCTTCTTTTAAGAGATAACAAGATAAGTGTCTTGAAATAAGTGATGTGGAGTAATATTTCAAGCACCAAGGATCCTCTAGAGTATTTTTTTCCTAAAGTTTCCTAAAGTGGTGTATTGTGTGGTTGAGATTTAATGCTGAAAAATTGATGTGACTTGTCATTAAATCTCAACCACACAAGCTTTAGGAAAAAAAAACTCTAAAGGATCATTGCTCTATTTCAAGACCATCAAATAACTTCTCCTGAAGATTACCCAGGTACGTTGCTCGACAACCAACAACTAAAATTTGGATTGTGAGGTGAGAAAATATTTTTTAAAAATTATTGAAATCCCTTATTTAGGTGAGAAAAAAATGATTGTATTTTCTTATTACCATTTTTAAATGAATAAGTAAAGCATGTGATCTGAGGATACAGTATAATTCTTTTATATTCTTTCATATTTAATGGACAATATCGGTATTATAAAAATTATACAACCAATTAGGTTTCTTACCAAATCTCATGACTTTTGGTAATATATGAAACCTATAATAAAACCCAAAAAAAAAAAAATAGAGTCTTATTTCTTATTATTTTGTACTTAAGTTACAAACCAAACACGAGAAAAGAATGTCACTTCTTATCATTTCTTAAACAATGATAGAAAAAATGCATATAGCATTTCTATGCTTCTCAGTTTCATTAGCCAGGAACCATTGGGCCCTTACAATCATTTAATCGAGAACTAGGACTTTCTTGACCAACTTAAAGGCCCAAAACCCTTTTTTCCAGACCAACTTAAAGGCCCAAAACCCATTTTTACAAAATTATCAGTAAGGGCTTTATCAGAGGAGTCAGTTTGAATGTTCATGTACCTCCCTGAGGTTTTAGCAGAGTATTTTGGACTTCTTACAACATTTAGACCTATGAGTTTCCTAAATTTTGACATAAAATCAGTACTATTTGAATTAAAATCAAGGGAGACACTCCCCCATTTTCTAAACTCAGACAGATTCTAATCAATGATTGCAATTTTTATTATAATTCAAGTTATACCTGACCTGTCATACTCCAATTTTAAAAGGGTGGATTATCATAAAAAGTGTACAATTAGGGTTACTTAATCAAATTAAGTTTAGTTCCCCGGTTGTTTCATTAGATTACGGATATGCTAATCGGTAATTCGCCATTTAATTGTTCCAATTTCGGTTATGAAAATCTCATTTATTTGGATTCAAAAACATGGATTAAGTATAACAAGTTCCACTTCAATTACAATCAGTTCATTTTTGTCTAGTTATAATTTTTTTTTTTTTTTTAAATTGTACTGAATTAGCTTGTAAAGAAGTCCCTATGAACTCTAGAATTTAGAGGACTTTATATAGGACTTTGATATGAAGAAAATTGTAATTTGAGGGAATTAAACAATTTAAAAAATATTTAATTAATGGATAATAATGATTTGGGATATATTTAAATAAAGGATTAATTTTCTCCAATTCCAATATCTAAATGAGTTTCATTGCATACCAAATACTTGGAATAGATTGCTAAGGCATGGAGAATTGTTTTGAGTTGAATTATAAAGATAGTATTTTCATAATTAAAAGTCACAAGTGTGCTCACAACCCAAATATATAGAATACATATAATCAAAATTACAGAAGCATGACTACCTAATTTTACAAGTCTAGAAGCAAACTAGTTACGTTTACGCACCAATAACCTAAATAATGACAAAATTTTGAAAGGACTTAAAACACATAGAAATAAAATATAAAGCATGACCACCCTATGGGCTCACCAAAAATTCACCTAAGACATTTGAATGAATGTATATTACATGCAAGAGTCATATCATGCAATTTTTTTACTATTTTTGTATTAATTATAGTAGGTGTATCATCATAATATATATATATATATAATAACCAATTATTCAAATAGTCCGAAATTCATGAATAAAATCAATGCATGAATACATCATAGTATAACTTCTGTCTCCAAAGTTGTTTAGACTTTTTATATGATATACATGATTCTCCTCAATTTGTAACCTAATACACAAATCAATCAGTTCCGTCAAACTATCTACATGTTATATATTATCAACAATTTTCACATAAGAAAGTGAGACGATATCTTGAACAGTTACATATTTAGGATCCTTAACACAAATATACACGTCACAAATTCTATATATATTACTTATCAATACAATTATTAACTTAGGCAAATACTCGAGTCTTAATTTTTTATTCATGATTTTCTAGATCAATAGATTATGAAAAAATCAACTTTGTACAAGTTTACGTGCTCTCACCAATAAAATGAAGTAATATCCGGCAGTGATTGGTAGCTCTAAATAGAGCTCTACTAAGCTGGTAGCTCAAAAAAAAAAATAATAATAATAAAATAATTAAAAAGAAAGGCCAAAACATTACATCACTATGGGGCTCACCCCGTTTAAAACTATTAGAACTCACAAATTAAACTTCCAAAACATTTTTGTCTTTACTAGAAAGCACACAACCAACCAAATACTGAACAGAGTCATAAAAAAAATTAAATTAAAAAATTGTGGTGTGAAAATGTATAGAAATGCCTAAGTTTTGGACTTATGTCACAGAAAAGATTAAGTTGCGTCTAATCATCATAATATACCCATTACAGAAAATATTAGTATAGACGGAGGTTTCCTCATGGTGTTTTTTTTTACTGTTTTTGTTTAGTGTTTTCAGCTTAATGCCAAACTAACAAAACTTATAAAATAGTATAAATTACATTGACCTCCATTATTGTTTTTAAAAATATATAATAAAATTTACAATTTTGACATAATTGCACCAATATCCTTTATATTAGTCAAAAATACATAATTAGAATCAAGTGTTATAAGAATTAAAATTGTAAAAAAATAAAATATAATTATATCAAATTTAAACAACTTATCATCTTGTTTTAAATCTTAAGGAAACAAATAATAATAAGAACTGCTACATGCACATAATGTACATGTGAGAGAGTTATATATTCTATACATAATATACTCTGTGCACATAACATTTCTCAATAATAATTGATATTTGTAATTGTATGGGGAGGAAATATTCTTAGCTCTCCGTACTTTCTCGTGTCTAAGTTTCGCTTCACTCCGAATAATCTGAGAACACAACGATGGTGAGTGTAGACCGCCCGGAACTCACTCCACGCGCTCCCCCTTTCGGAGAGGGCGCGAATTGTGGTTCTTGCTACTACAGTTCGGATTCCTATCACAGTTTTGAATCTAATATCACAAAGTGCAATGTAAGACTGATAAATCACTAAAGATTCCAAATCCGGCAAATCGTTTTGAAAAATCGATTTTAATCAAAATGTGCCAAACATGGACTGCTTTGCCAGATTTCAAAGTCGCCACCTAAATATTTTGTTTTGGAAAATTTAGGAAACCCTAACTCGTGCCTAAGGCCATGTGTCCGTCATAACTAAAGTTGCCTCGGCTCGGAAACTTGGGTACGAGGGGGGAAGGTCATGAAATGAGCACCCCCGCTCGCCCGATCAAAGGATCGGCCTCTACTAATCATGATATGTTGCTTTTGAAAACACATGCGTTCTTATTCCGATTATTAGATAGCTTATTATGTGATGCGCACAACATACAAGTATAGACTCAATCACGCGGATTGGAACAAAACAACTCATGTTTGTGTTTTAAAGTGGTTTGAAAGTGCTACTCACAAGTAGGCTAAAGCACATATTTGCCACCCTCAAGTGGGCTTTAAAACATGATTTTGCCACTTCGAACTCACAATCATCGAGTTGTCCCAATTCAGGCAATCAAGCCTTCATCCACAGGCATTCATGCAGTTAAGCACATAAGCACATAGTCTCATGATAAGCATACTATCATGGCAATCACTTACACACATGCAAGGATGCTAAAGCATAAACACTCACCGAGTACTCCGAGCCAAAACAGAAGCTAATTAGTAATCGTGCATGATCCTAGCTATGTTTGAAATGCCTAATGCAACACATGCAAAATGTAATTAAGTAGGCTTGGCTATCTAAGATGGCATATGAATGCAACAATTGATACATGTAGTCAAATAGGTATTGAAATACAATGCAGTTTGAATGATGCGCCGAGCCCAGTGCATGCAAGACAAATGAATGATGCACGCATGCAAAGCATAAGGTATGCTAATTGAAAAATGCCCTAAACTAACCATCAAAAGCTGATAAGTAAAAAGGAGAAAGAAATAGGGGTTGGAAGACATGCACACACACACGTACCCTTATTACAACATTGTGCCCTCTCGACGGAGGGTCCGAATGAAAGCTAAATTATTCTAAGCTAAGCTACTTAATTAATCTAATCATCTAATTAGACTAATTATTACACAACCAAATCGAATAACTAGCAAACCAATTACTAATTATTACAATACTTAACTAATTAACAAATTAACTAATTAAATTACAAATTGATGCTAACTAACAAGTAAGCATTAAACTAAGCTGCTCCAGCTCTGTTCGAAGAAGAAGAGGATGCATGCTTGGTTGCCGCCCCGAAAAGCTCTCCGGTTGCTCTCTTGAGGCTCTGTTTGCAGGGTGTCTTCAAGAACTTGTTGCTGGATCTCACCAAAACAGTACTGGGGAGTGCACCAGTGGCCTGCCGGCCATCAGTGGTGGTCGGCAGTGCCTCATTAATGGCCGGCAAGCCTTATCAATGGCCGGCAGGGCCAAATCCATAGTCGGCAGCCCCTTCCCCATGGCCGGCAGGCCATCACAAACAACAATATGAAGGGACCAAGGCATGGTCCAAAAATGAGACAGAATGAAAATAGGGTTTGGAAAGAGCAAACCTGGCATTCCGTCATGAAAGTTGAGCGCTCAGCAAGCAATCAAACTTGTAATCAGATGTACCTGCAAGCACATCCAAGTCTTGAGGACGGTAAAAAATGGGGTGTCTACAATGAGCTATCCAGCAGGTGGTTGCCGAAAACCCTCTCCAACGGTCAAGTTAGCACCCTTGTAGAGAGAGGAAGGGAGAGACGACAAAAAAGAGATAGAGCCCTGTGTGTAAGAAAACTCCAGACCTGATGTATGGAGGCGCCGCACAGTTTAAATAGCTTCTGAGCGCACCACTCTACTCGTCCTTTTCTGGACGCGTGGATGTACTGCCCTCTCTATTCCTTACACGTATACATGTCAATACTATTAAACAACATTTGGTCAAACCGCCAAACAGTATTGATGTGCAACTTTAGTGGATTCCTTTCCTTACATTCTGATTGGGCCACGTAGCAAATCCTACCAAGTTACTTCCCGTATGGCGCTACAGTCTTGCCCTTTGGAACCGCATTACTCTCGACCGGTCAAAATCTGAGGTGTCTAGCCGACTTCTTCAGCCATATCCATTCATCCATTGCTTCACCTAACTCGACTAATGATCCATGCCAAACAACTAGCTCGGTCCAACTTCCGGAGCTCGGGCTAACTCAGCCACGTGATCTAGAACCTCGGCCAAATTGTCCTCGGCTATACCAACTTGGTCGTGTAATCCAACGGCAAGAGTCACAACTAGCTCGGCCTGTTTGCTTAACGCAAACTCCCCTCTCAATTGCCCCTTAATTCCGTCCGCACTCGCGCGACCAGAATTACATTACTAGGTTAAGCTAGACTCTTTGCTTGGTGGTTTGCTTTGCTCGGTTGTTGGCCTTAAATCCCTTCTGTTGTAACATGATTGGGATTACTCAACTTCAGCTCGATTTAGGAACTTTTTCTTACCAGGTTAAGCCCTCGGCCCACTTTGTTCCTTTATTTTTTTTTTTAAGTATCTCGACCCACCCCTTAGGGTGTAGTTCGGTCCTTCGTCTCGGCATGGCAGCAAGCATCCTGGTCTTCAAATCATTTCTTCATTTGCTCGACCGTAGTACATAGTCTTCATTTGAGGACATATCGGGTGGAGCCCACAACTTTTGACTTTTCAAAACCAAACCAATGTTGTAATAAAAAATGTTTGGTCGGCCAAGCCTTATGATCATGGAATTAATTTCCTCACTTGGAAATCTTACCCGTGCACTTATTTAACAACAAACATATTAATTAATCAACAATGCTAGAGACCTCTAATTTAGAGGCTCTAAACACACCTCTAATGAGGTGGAAAAGGCAAAAAAAAAAAAAACAACCAAGACACAGCACACCCACTGCCACATCACTAGTGGTACCTCTAATTAGAGGTCCTAAGCATTTTTCTTAATTAATATGTTAATGTTTGGTAGGCCACACTTTGCTTGCCATGCATGGTAATGGCATGCATGTATTCTTTGACTTTGCTTACTATGCACATGCATTATTTGAGCAAACTTACTGGTAGGCTAAACAATTGACAAATTGTATAATATGCTTTGAGTTAATGTGTTTTTTAATAAGAATAATTAATGGAAATTTTTGTTTGCTCGGTCCTACTAAGAAATTTTATTTTTGGCGATTAAAATTTTAGTCGTTAAGCCTTGTTTTTAGTCGCCAATCACTCTTACCAACTAATATATTTAGTTGCCTGTTTGATCACCAATAGTTTGTCGGGAAAACAATCGGTGACTAAAATTTTTTTGGTAAACAAAAGTGACCTATTGGTGACTAAATCTTTAGTCGCCATATATATTTTTAAAATAATTATATATGTATATATATTTACTTTTAGCAACTAAATTATCCAGTAGCCAATTAAGTATGTATGTTTGGCGACTAATTATTTGGTAGCCAAAAGTTTCACTTTTTTGAGAATTGGCGACTAAAAATTTAGTAGTCAAAAGTTTCTTTTTTACAATTGGTGACTAACAATTTAATAGCCAAAAGTTTTAGTTTTTTACAATTAGCGACTAAAGTTTTAGTAGCCAAAAGCCAGCCTGTGATATTTGTTTAGTCACCAAAAGGTCTCATCTAGTTTTTATAATTTGTTTTGTAATATTTTTTGCGCCACCTATAACCTATGCATATATAAAATTATTCATCCATTCATTCAATTCTCAACCATTCAATAAAAATATTTCTCCACAACCTGTACCATTTAATTTTCAGCCATATACAAAACTTAACTATTAACTGTACATATCAAAGAAAATAAGAATCCATAAACATAATATAATCCAACAAATACATATACTATCCAAACCAACAATTAAAATCTAAATTAAAGAAAATCTTAATAACAATTGTGATGATGATGATGATGATGATGATGATGATGATGATACTAGAGACACTGTTGTTAGGCTGAAGGTCCTTCCATAATTGTTCTTCATCAATTTGTCACGTGGATGTTCATGTTCTATATCATGACGAGAATGACAGTTTAGAAAATAAATTGAAACTGTTAAAATAATTAAAGTTATTAATTTAAGATTGTAAGATGACTTCAAACTGTCAACTGTACTTCAAGCATTTGTAAAAGTATTCTAACTTTGTAAGAATTCATGAAAGAAAATTCATGGTTAAATAATATGTACTCTGAGCAAAGTATTTGATTAAATAAAAAGAAAAATGCTACTAAAGCAAGCATTGAACTAGTGAAGAGTGTGTAGTTACAACTTGTTCTGAAACATGTGCTTGTCAAGTGACTGATTATAAAGCAGTTGACTGACTGAAAAAATAATCATAATGGTTAAGGACATGTATATTATTACCTGATATAGTTCTTGCTTGGCTTCCTAGAAAAGCAAAGAGAAAAATGAGAAAAAAAGTTTTTAGCATGAGAATCTTCATCTTCCTCTCTGCACTTGCCACAACGAAGATAACCATGAGAATCTTCATCTTCCTCTTGCACTTGCCACAATGAAGATAACTCACTGAAGTATATTAATTATAAAGTTTTCATTTATAATTGATGAGACTCCAATGTAACACCTATATTGCCACTAGGCCAAGGCAAATTAGACTTTTAACTCCACTAAAATGATGAATAATAATGAATAAAAAAGATTAGTCAACAAATTTAGCACCTAAATTTTTAAGAAAATTACTATTCACACTCTAATTTTGCTTTCTATCCTTAAATTTTTCTTTTAGCCAAAAAACAATATGGAGTGTGAATAGCCAGTGAGGAGTGTAAGTAATAATCTCCATTTTGAAAATTCAAATGAAATCATAACTCACCCAATTCGGCCATCTTCCAAATAGTTATGGAGTTGCCACACCTTGCCAAAACAAACAACAAGACTGCCAACTAACAAGGTCACATTTTGTCAATTTCACTAGTAATTTCCCAAGCAAAAACAATAAAACAACAAAAAGAAAGAATACTATAGATCTATACTATAGATTCAAATTGTGATACTATAGAAAAGGAAAAAAGAGTTTCCTAAAATTCAAATATGCTTAGTTTTAAAGGGTTTAATATCGAAAAGAGTAAATTCATAGCTTAGATAACCAATTCCCCCTATACAGTGAAAATACACCCAATAACACTACATTGATACCACAACCATTACCTAGATTGATACTGTTATTTAGACCATGCAACCATTGATCTCTAATGGATGAACGAGAACTATCTATCACAATGAATCATTAGACATTTCCCCTTTCTTCACAAACTTTGCTTTTTTTAAAATAAAAAAAAGGATAGATTTTTTATTTTTTTTTAACTTCAGCTGCACATTTTAGTAAAGGGAAACTTTGCATTGAGAAAATGCTTCAGAAATTTTAATGTTATTATCTTGATCATTGCCATCCAAACTTAACCCACCTATTTTGTGGTTAGATGCATAGATTGCATTATGCAAATCTTCCCATTTAAAGCTAAATCTTCCATTAGTTTGTTAGCTTTGTGATCCAACATTCTTGTTAGAGGACTAATGAAAAAAATAACAAGAAAAAGATGACCAACATTAGGAAAGTATATTACATTTAAAGGTATAAAACTGTAAAGCGCCTATATCCTACTTCAAATAGCTTCAACCATAATTAACACTGTAAGAACAAGAAATAGCCAATCTCCCATTAGTTTCTGCTTAGTCTACCCATTCAAAGCCACATCTTCCATTAGTTTGTTAACTTTTGGGTCCAGCATTCTTGCTAAAGACTTGTAAAGAGAAGAAAAAGATTTAAAAAAAAATGAACATGTAATTCAGATAAATATTTACTACATTTTAAATATAAAAACTGTGAAGTGTTGATATCCTAGTTCAAATAATTAGTACATTATTCAGCAAAAAAAAAAAAAATACAATTCTCCATTCATAATGTCAAATGGCCCATGGAATGAAGATGGTCAGGGATGGAACTAGGAGAAGACTATGGGGGGCCATGGCCCCCCTGTTTTTGTGAAAAATACTGTTTGTCATAACACTTTAAAAATATATATATCATTTTATACATAAAATGGCCCCCTAGTATAAGAAAATGCATATTTTATTATTCTCCCATCTTGCCTTCTTTTTCTATTTTGCACTAAAAAAAATTTCTTCATCCTATTAGAAATTACTTCTATGGTATTTAATTTTTTTTTCTATGTATATATAATTTATATATCATATTGTGCATACATGTGTATTTGTGTATTTGGTGATTTTTTTTCCGGCCCCTCCGGTAATAAAATCCTGGTTTCGTTTGCAGGTGAAGTTTGCTGCTGGAAATATGATAGCCTACAAAATTTGGTATTGTTATTCAAAATCACAAAGCATTTCATTGAAGCAAAAAGTAAGTCTAGAGACAATAATTTGGCCATTCACAAAGCATTTCATTGAGGCATTTTATCATACACTTGCAATGCAAAATGTAAGTGTAGAGAGAATTACACAAGCTTTCAATTATCACACATGCCTTCAATTTATCATTTCAACAAGATGATTTTTCTTTCAAAATCACAACAGAACTCAGCAAGTCTATTTTCATAACATTCTTCATGACAGGACTTTTGTTCTGTTTTTCAAAAAACCTCTCCATTTATTCTTACACTTATACAAAAATCCTCTCCATATGCATCATGAAAAGAGTTGTTCTGTTTTTGTAAAAGGGATTAGAATACTGATGCATATCATGTATGCCTAACGGCAAATCTATTTCAACAAGTATGATTTCATAACATTTTTTTGAAAAATTACACAGCTTTTCATCATGGGGATTAAATGGAGAAGATTTCAAAAAAAAAAAACAAATTAATCACTAAGCTTTCCATCATGGCGATTAAATGGCAATGATTTACAAATATATATTAAAAAAAACAAAAAAAAAAAACAAAAATATGACCTTTTCTCGGTTGTCAATGGAGGAGATTTGGGGATCTAGGGCTTGGGTAACTTTGCAACGTATCAATGCAAAGAAGGGAAGCCGGAAAAGACCGGAAGCCCTCCACCACCACTGATGGGTTGGCTGATTTTGCTCTTGTTTGTTGGACCGAAACAATGTTTGGGTTTCAATAGAGTAGAGACAGAGAGAGGGAGAGAGAGGGAATCCCAGATTTGGGTTTCAATAGAGTAGAGTGAGATTGTTTTTGGGTTTGAATAAGAGAGAGAGAGAGAGAGAGCCGCACGCGTCACAGAGCTCATTCGAGGCATTCGCGCCTCACGCTCTCGAGGCCTGAAGCGTTTTTCATATAATTAATAACAATTCACGACTAAATATTTTAATCACTAATTACTTTTTTAATCCCTCTAAAATTTGAAATCTCCCTCAAATATTTTAGTTTTTTGATGACTAAAATATTTTTTTGTCGCTAAAAATATACTTTTGGCGACCAAACTTTTAGTTGTCAAAGATAAAAAATAATTTTTTTTTTCTTTTCATTCGGCTACTAAACAATTTTAGTAGCTAAAACTAACTATATAGCTATTAAAATATTCTTTTGTCGCTGAAAATATACTTTTGGCGACCAAACTTGTGGTCGCCAAAGATAATTAAAAAAAAAAATCTTTTTATTCGGCTACTAAACAATTTTAGTAGCTAAAACTAATTATACGGCTACTAAAATATTCTTTTTTCACTGAAAATATACTTTTTGTGACCAAATTTTTGGTCGCCAAATATAAAATATATATATATATATATTTTTGTCATTCGGCTACTAAACAATTTTAATAGTCAAAACTAGCTATACAGCTACTAAATTTTTTTTTAGTTGCCAATTGTGATATTTTTAGCTACTAAATTTTTTTTTTTAGTCGCCAATAATCAATATTTCCTGACTAAAAAAAATTAGTAGCTAAATATTTGATCTTTGCCGACTAATATTATTTTTGGTCGCCAATTCCACAACTTTTGGCGACTAAATTTTTTTTAGTCGCCAAAAGTGTATTTTGTTGTAGCGACTTAGAAAATTAATTGGTGATGTTCTCAGTGTTTGGTCGGCCAAATTCTACTCCTCCACTTTATTCAGTCTCGAAGAATAGTTTATTGCCACTGCTCGGTTATGTTGACCATGCACCATTTTCTTGTTCGAACGTGATGAGCAGGTCTATTTGTTAAGCTCGCTTCTTTATGCATTGGTCAGTCACTATTTTGAGTGTGCTTTAGCTCGATCCGAAGTGATTTGGCTCTATAGTCGAAATTAGACCATACTGCACTATTCATACCGAGCTACGACTGCTCCTTGATTTTGGCCAAGCTATGGACTTTTCTCACTCTTATTGAGGATCGAGCTGTAGAGCTCTCAAACCAGGCTATCAGCCCCAAAATCGGGCTATGCCCACTCCGTTCTTTCGACTGAGCTAGAGATAACCCACTGGTTCTGAAATCTGAGCTCCAAAGCTCTTACTCTAGTATCTGAGCTAAATTGAATTTTTTGCTAGCTCTTGGGCCTAGATTCTAGCCAAGTTAGAATAGAAACCATATCCATGCTCCATGACCGAGCTAAATATCTTAGGTGAATAGCCATAGTTTTAAGACCGAACTTTTTGTAAAACCCAATTGAATGAGCTTTTAGCTTCAATGTGAGCTAACTGAACTGAGGATAATAATTTTTTAGCTCAAAATCCGAAACTAGGTATGCACCCTCTTTTTGTAACCGAGCTAAAGACAAGCTGCTTGCCCCCATGACCGGGATAAATTCAAATTAAGCATAACCGAGCTATAATTCTAGCCTTTAACCGAGCTTTCTACTCAAAACCGTCACTGTTCCATAACCGAGCCAATTTTCTTTGCCTAAAAAACAGAGCTTATTACATCATTGCTCCATAACTAAGCTCTATGGGCAAATTCCGCTTCAGAGTGAGCTCACCATGAGCAATTGCTGATTTTCGTGAAGAATTTGCAATCCCAGGTGACGTTCACCTTGAACTAGCCAAAGAGGGGATAGAGCCTTCGGGCAGACTTCATTCGTGCAAATCACCAATTCTCTCTCTTGCTGAGCTGAATCTGCTCTAGACAAAGAATACACTTAGTTAGACATATCACCAACTCTCCCTCTTGCCGAGCTGAATCTGCTCTAGGCAAGGAATTCACTTAGTTGGACAAATCACAAACTCCCCCTCTTGCCGAGCTAAACTTACTCTAGGCGAGGAATTCGCTTAGTTGAACAAATCACCAACTCCCCCTCTTGCTGAGCTTACTCTGCTTCGGTAAGGAAATCCAAAGTTTGATAAATTCCATCAACAAACCTTTTGCCGAGTAAAACGCGATTCAGCAAGGAATTCCAAAGTTTATCAAAACCACCAACAAACCTCTTGTCGAGCAAAATTCGCCCGGCAAGGAATTCCAAAGTTGATCAAAACCATCAGCAAACCTCTTGCCGAGCAAAACTCGCCCAGCAAGGAATTCCAAAGTTGAACAAAACACCAACTTTTATCTTGCCGAGCAAAATCAGCGTAGTAAGGAATTCTAATCCATCAAGATGATAGTCAGTTGCCCCTTGAACCGCGCTAAATCTGCTTGGCGAGGCAAAAATACAATAATTTTTAAGAAAATGGTCTACTTGTTTCATTGCACCAATGTCAAAAAGGGTTACAAAAATAGAAGTAAAAACAAAACTTTAGATTGGCAGAGGGCTCTATCAGAAGAGTCCACTTTGAATGTCCATGTACCTCCTTGAGATTTTGGCAAAGTATTTTGGACTTCTTACATCATTTAGACCTAAGTTACCTAAATTTTGACATAAAATTAGTACCATTTGAATTAAAATCAAGGGAGATACTCCCCCATTTTCTAAACTCAGACAAAATCTGATCAATGATTACAATTTTTATCATAATTCAAGTTATACCTGACCTGCCATACTCCAATTTAAAACTGGGTGGATTATCATAAAAAGTGTATAATTAGGGTTACTTAATCCAATTAAGTTTGGTTCCCGGGTTATTTCATTAGAATACGGATATGCTAATTGATAATTCGCCATTTAATTGTTCCAATTTCAGTTCTTAAAATCTCATTTATTTGGATTCAAAAACATAGATTAAGTATAACAAGTTCCACTTCAATTACAATTAGTTCATTTTTGTCTACTTATATATATATTTTTTTTATAAAAAAAAAGGGGGGGCCTGAATTAGCTTGTAAAGAAGTCCCTATGAACTCTAGAATTTAGGGTTTTTTTACCACACTACAAAAAATTAAGGTTTTAGAGACCAAAATTTAGGGACAATTAGTTTTTAGGGACCAAATATTTTTGTTGCGAAAAGTGTCGTCATTGTATTTTTAGCAACAAAAATTAGACATTATTGATGAATTATTATCCTTTTGGGACCAACTTTTTTGTCTCAAAACATAAATCATTTTGAAACCAAATTATTTTGTCTTTAAAAGTCTATTTATTACTGACATTTTCAAAATTTTGTCGCTAAAAACCTTATTTTTGACTTTTCGAGATGACCTTTTAGCGACTATCGTCAAGACGATAGAAATTGGTCCTTAAATGTCTTTTACAACAAAATTTTCACTTTTAGAGACCAAAACATTTGGTCTCTAAAACTTTTATATGTTGTAGTGCTAGCCGGTCTCAATAATTAAATCTATTACCTATTAGGTCCTAAGTTTCTATCTCATGTACCAGAAAGTCCTGTTATATTTTTTTTATTCCAATTAGTGGTGTTGGTGAACATGAGAACTCCCAGAGCCATTGATGAATTCATTGAGAACTGCCTCTGTGGCCCTTGGCACTACAAAAAAAAACACCTTTGGCGACGAAATTTTTAGTCGCCAAAGGTCCTATTTTTGGTCGCCAAATCTCGAAAATGCACTTTCCCCGACTAAAAAATTTAGTCGCCAACGTTGTCGCCAATTCATAGTCGCGGATGCCTTTGGCGACTAAAAAACTGTTAGTCGCCAAAAGACAGGTCTTCAGCGACTACAGATTTTGTCGCCAATAGTCAATTTCTGTTTTGGGAATTATACCTTTGCCGACTAAAGGGTTCGTCGCCGATAGTTAATTTTTATTTTATTATTTATACCTTTGGCGACTAATGACTTTAGTCGCTGAAAGTCTTTTCAGAAAAAAAAAAAAATTGCTTCCGCGCGCTGCTGCCAAGTCTTGAACGTGTGACCACAAACTTCCCAACTTTGTCAACTTTTAGTAACACTCTCTCCCCCACTATGCCACTCCAACTTCACGCGATTATTAATGCAACATATATTATTTATATACTAAATGTGCCGGTATTAGTACAAACCCTATATATAAATAATTATTTTTATTTTAATGTATTTAATGTAAAAAATAAAGTATTTATTAAAAAAAAATTTTGAGACCACTTTTGGCGACTAAATTTGAATTTTAGTCGCCAAAAGCACGGGTTTTGGCTACTAAATGCTGCTTTGTCGCTAAAACCCTTCATTTCCGGCCCAATACACCACCATTCGGCGACTAACATATTTTTTAGTCGGTAAAACACCACCATTCGGCGACTAACATAGTTTTTAGTCGCCAAAAGCACGGGTTTTGGCTACTAAATGCTGCTTTGTCGCTAAAACCCTTCATTTCCGCCCCAATACACCACCATTCGGCGACTAACATATTTTTTAGTCGCCAAAAGCACGGGTTTTGGCTACTAAATGCTTTTAGTCGCTAAAAACAGTGCCTTTTAGCTACTAAAATTTTCGTAGTCGCGAAAACCACTATATTCGGCGACCAAACCAACTTTTAGTCGCTAAAGATCATCTATTCGGCGACTAAAGTCGTTTAGTCGGCAAAAGGCATCATTTTTGGCGACGAAATCCATTTTAGTCGCCATTTGTTGAACTTTCAGCGACGAAAAGCAAAATTTTAGTCGCCGTTGGTGTTTTTTGTTGTAGTGTGGATTTAAGAGAGATAGTGTTAGATCTGAGAGCGATCAAGAAAATCGAAATGAATGGAGATGGGGTGTGTCGACATTAACAAGTTCTAGAGCCATTGATGAATTCGTTGGTGTTGGTGAACATGAAAACTGACTCTATGGCCCTTGGATTTGAGAGAGATGATGTTAGATCTGAGAGAGATCAAGAAAATCGACATGCATGGAGATGGGTGTGTCAACATTGATGAGTTCGGAGCTCTATATTGTTTAAACCAGTGATAAATTTGTTTAAATTAATGATAAACCAATGATAGATTTATCATTGATGAATTTGTTAAAAAACTTACACATAGCAGACTTGATTTGAGAGAAATGGGGGCATCACAATAAATTTATCACTGAATTAAGTAACAAATTTATCAGATAAGTTACACGTCTGTAGAAGATCAACAATACCTTTCAATGTACTGGTTGGACACTTTGCATCCCAAACCGGTGATGGAGAAAGATGGTGGCAACAACGATATCGAAGATAGTAGATTGGTGATGGAGGAAGATGGTAGCAACAACGATGTCGAAGATGGTAAATCGATGATGGAGGATTACGGTGTTAAAACTAGCAGATGAATGATGGGGGAGGAGCAACGGTAATGGCAACGAAAAAGAAGGAGCTGATGGTTGGTAATAGAGGAGGATGAGAAAATGGTGTGCTAGTGACAGAAATAGGAAGGGAGAGAGAGAGAGAGAGAGAGAGAGAGAGAAAGAGAGAGAGATGTGTTTGGGTTTAGGGTAAAATCACTCAAATGAATGTAAGGGGTAAAAATGGAAGATGGGTTAAATTATTTTGGGTTAGAACTTATTAGAAATTAAATCTGGTCCCAAGGACTGGCCCGTAACTCCCCAAAAATTTGAAGGACTTTATATAGGACTTTGATATGAAGAAAATTGTAATTTGAGGGAATTAAACAATTTAAAAAATATTTAATTAATGGATAATAATGATTTGGGATATATTTAAATAAAGGATTAATTTTCTCCAATACCAATATCTAAATGAATTTCATTGCATACCAAATACTTGGAATAGATTGCTAAGGCATGGAGAATTGTTTGAGTTGAATTATAAGGATAGTATTTTCATGATTAAAAGTCACGAGGCTGCTCACAGCCCAAATATATAGAATACATATAATCAAAATAACATAAGCATGACCAACTAATTTTACAAGCCTAGAAGCAAACTAGTTAGGTTTACGTAACAATAATCCAAAGGTGAATTATACTAATAGTCCTTCTGCTAATACATTTAACCTTGAATTTTGAATCTTATTCCAAATAAGGACAATTGCAAATATCATTAGATTTTTCAAGGGTAAAATCATCAATTTGATAAAATATAAACTAATTTGGCAAAAATAAATGTCAAAAAAATTTTTAATTTTTTAAAAATTATTTTTATCCACCAATGATAAAATTATGTAAAATTAATAAAAATTACATGATTTATTTTTTTAAATTAATTTTACATGATCATTATCCAAACACATAATAAAAATTAATTTGGTAAAAATAAATAAATAAATGTCTAAAAGATTTATCAATTTTACATAATTTTATTTTTAGTGGGTGGAAATAATTTTTAAAAATTCAAAAATATTTGTTTGACATTTATTTTTGCCAAATTAGTTTATATTTTATCAAATTGACGATTTTACCCTTGAAAAATCTAATGATATCTTCAATTGTCCTTATTTGGAACAAGATTTAAAATTCAAGGTTAAATATGTTATAATTAAAAAGTCAGGGATCAAAATAATACAAATCTCAAACTATAGAGATTATTTATGTAATTTGCCCTAACCTAAATAATGACAAAATTTTGAAAGGACTTAAAACACATAGAAATAAAATATAAAGCATGACCTCCCTATTGGCTCACCAAAAATTCACATAAGACATTTGAATGGATGTATATTACATGCAAGGGTCATATCATGCCCTTTTTTTTTTTTTTTTTTTGTATTGGGCAATGGTAGGGGGCCTAAATTTTGTGGCTCAAAAGTGGCTCAAATGGCCAAAACGACGTCGTTTTGGCCATTTGAGCCACATTTGAGCCACAAAATTAGGGCCCCCAAACATTTTTCTTTTGTATTAATTATAGTAGGTGTATCATCATAATATACATATATATATGTAATAACCAAATTTTCAAATAGTCTGAAATTCATGAATGAAATCAATGCATGAATGAAATTATAGTAGTTATTTCGACTTTTTTTATATGATATTCACGATTCCTCTTAATTTGTAACCTAATACACAAATCAATTAGCTCTGTCAAGCTAGTAATATGTTATATATTATCAACAATTTTCACATAACAAAGTGAGATGATATCTTGAACAGTTACATATTTAGGATCCTTAATACAAATAGACACATCACAAGTTATATATATATATTACTTATCAATACAATTATTAACTTAGGCAAATACTCGAGTCATAATTTTTTATTCGTGATTTTCTAGATCAATAGATTATGAAAAAATCAACTTCATACAAGTTTACGTGCTCTCACCAATAAAATGAAGTAACATCCAGAAGTGATTGGTAACTCTAAAAGTAGAGCTTTAAAGAGCTCTACTGACCTGACAGCTCAAAAAAAACAAAAAAGAAAAGAAAAAGGAAGAAGAAGAAGAAGCCAAAACATTACATCACAGTGAGACCCACCCCTCATTAGAGCTATTAGAACTCATAAATTAGAACTCCAAAACATTTTTGTCTTTACTAGAAAGCACAAAACCAACCAAATAGTGAACAGACTCATAAAAAAAATTAAATTAAAAAATTGTGGTGTGAAAATGTGTAGAAATGCCTAAGTTTTGGACTTATGTCACATAAAAGATTAAGTTGCCTCTAATCATCATAATATACCCGTTACAGAAAATATTAGGATGGGGGGAGGTTTCCTTATGGTGTTTTTTTTTTTTTTTTTTTTTTTATACTGTTTTTGTTTAGTGTTTTCAGCTTAATGCCCACTAACAAAACTTATAAAATAGTATAAATTACATTGACCTCCATTATTGTTTTAAAAAATATATAATAAAATTTACAATTTTAACATAATTACACCAATATCCTTTATATTAAAGTCAAAAAAATATAATTAGAATTAGGTGTTATAAGAATTAAAATTGTAAAAAAGTAAATATAATTATATCAAATTTGTTTTAAATCTTAAGGAAGCAAACAATAATAAGAAATGCTAAATGCACATAATGTATGTGTGAGAGAGTTATATATTCTATACATAATATCCTTTGTGCACATAACATTTCTCAATAATAATTGATATCTGTAATTGTATAGGGAGGAAATATTCTTAGCTCTCCGTACTTCCTCGTGTCCAAGTTGCGCTTCACTCCGAATAACCCAAAAACACAACGACGGTGAGCTACCCAACGGGTGGTTGCCAGAAAACCCCTCCAACGGTCAAGTTAGCACCCCTTGTAAAGAGAGGAAAGGAGAGACGACAAAAGAGAGATAGAGCCTTGTGTGTAAGAAAATTCCAAACCTATTGTATGAAAGCGCTACACAGTTTAAATAGCTTCTGCACGCACCGCTCTGCTCGTCCTTTTTCTGGATGCGTAGCTGTACTACTCTTTCTATTCCTTACACGTGTACGCGTCAATACTGCCAAACAACATTTGGCCAAACCGCCAAACGGTATTGACGCACAACTTTAGTGGATTCCTCTCCTTACATTCTGATTACGCCACGTAGCAAATTCTACCAAGTTACTTCCTGCATGGCGCTATAGTCCACCCTTTGAAACTGCATTACTCTCGACCAGTCAAAATCTAAAGCGTCTAGCCGACTTCTTGAGTCGTACCAATTCGTCCCCACTGACCTTGATCAGTCTTGGTGTACAACAGATGCGTCTAGTCCGGTTGGAAGCACCATCACTTCACCTAACTCGGCTAATGATCTACGCCGAACAACTAGCCCGGTCCAACTTCCGGACCTCAGGCTAACTCAACCGCATGATCTATAACCTCAAACAAACTGCCCTCGGCTATGCCAAATCGATCGCGTAATCTAACGACAAGGATCAAGTCACAACTAGCTCGACCCGTTTGCTTTGCACAAACTCCCCTCTCAATTGCTCCTTAATTTTGTTTGCACTTACGTGACTAGAATTACATTACTAGGCTGGGCTAGACTCTTGGCTCGGTGGTTCACTTTGCTCAGTTGTTGGCCTTAAGTCCCTTCTGTTGTAACATGATTGGGATTACTCAACTTCAACTCGGTTTAGGAACTTCTTCTTACTAGGTTAAGCCCTTAACCCACTTTGTTCCTTTTTTTTTTTTTTTTTTTTTTTGAGTATCTCGGCCCACCTCTCAACTTGTAGCTCGGTCCTTCATCTCGACATGGCAACAAGCATCCTGGTCTTGAAATCATTTCTTCATTTGCTGGGCCGTAGTACATGGTCTTTATTTGAGTACATATTGGGTGGGGCCCACAACTTTTGACTTTCCAAAACCAAACCAATATTTTTGTAATGAAAAATGCTTGGTGGGCCAAGTCTTACGTGATCATGGAATGAATTTCCTCACTTGGAAATCTTGCCCGTGCACTTATTCAACAACAAACAAAAAAATTAATATGTTAATGTTTGGTGGGCCACGTCTTGCTTGCCATGCATGGTAATGGCATGCATGTATTCTTTGACTTTGCTTACTATGGTGGGCTGAGTAACTCCACAAATTGTATAATATGCTTTGAGCTAATGTGTTTTTTAATAAGAATAATCAATGGAAATTCTTGTTTGCTTGGTCCCACTTAGAAAATTAATTGGTGATGTTCTCAGTGTTTGGTCGGCCAAATTTTGCTCCTCCACTCTATTCGGTCTTGAAGAATAGCTTATTGACACTGCTTGGTTATGTTGATCATGCACTATCTTCTTGTTCGGACGTGATTAGCACATCTATTTGTTAAGCTCTCTTCTTTATGCATTGGTCGGTCACTGTTTTGAGTGCACTTTAGCTCGGTCCGAAGTGTTTTGGTTCTGCAATCGAAATTAGATCGTATTACACTATTCATACCGAGCTACGACTGATCCCTGATTTCGGCCAAGCTACAGACTTTTCTCACTCTTACTGAGGATCGAGCTGTAGAGCTCTCAAACCGGGTTGACAGCCCCAAAACCAGGCTGTGTCCACTCCGTCCTTTCGATTGAGCTAGAGATAACCCACTAGTTCTGAAATCCGAGCTCCAAAGCTCTTGCTCTAGTATCTAAGCTACATTGAATTTTTTGCTAACTCTTGGGCCTAGATTCTAGCCGAGTTGGAATATAAACCATATCCCTGCTCCATGACTAAGCTAAATATCTTAGGTGAATAGCCATAGTTTCAAGACCGAACTTTCTGTAATCCCAACTGAATGAGTTCTTAGCTTTAATGTGAGCTAGCCGAGCTAAGGATAATAATTTTTTAGCTCAAAACCCGAACTAGGTATGCACCCTCTTTTCGTGACTGAGCTAAAGACAAGCTGCTTGCCCCATAACCGGGATAAATTCAAATTAAGCACAACCAGGCTATAATTCTAGCCTTTGACCGAGCTTTTTGCTCAAAATCGTCATTGCTTCATAACCGAGCCAATTTTTTTTGCCTAAAAAACTAAGCTTATTACATCATTGCTCCATAACTGAGCTCTATGGGCAAATTCCGCTTCAGAGTGAGCTCACCGGGAGCAATTGCTGATTTTCGTGAGGAATTTGCAATCCCAGGTGACGTTCACCTTGAACTAGCCAAGGCGGGGATAGAGCATTGAGGCCGACTTGATTCGTGCAAATCACCAACTCTCTCTCTTACAGAGCTGAATCTGCTCTAGGCAAGGAATACACTTAGACATATCACCAACTCCCCCTCTTGCCGAGCTGAATCTGCTTTAGGCAAGAAATTCACTTAGTTAGACAAATCACCAACTCCCCTTCTTGCTGAGCTGAACCTGCTTTAGGTGAGGAATTCGCTTAGCTGGATAAATCACCAACTTCCTCTCTTGTTAAGCTTACTCTGCTTCAGCAAGGAATTCCAAAGTTTGACAACAAACCTCTTGCCTAGCAAAACCTGCTTCAGCAAAGAATTCCAAAGTTTGATAAATTCCATCAACAAACCTCTTGTCGAGCAGAACCCGCTTTCAGCAAGGAATTCCAAAGTTCATCAAAACCATCAACAAACCTCTTACCGAACAAAATCCGTCTGGCAAGGAATTCCAAAATTGATTAAAACCATCAACAAAACACTTACCGAGCAAAATTCGCCCAACAAGGAATTCCAAAGTCGAACAAAACACCAACTTTTATCTTGTCGAGCAAAATCAGCGCGGTAAGAAATTCTAATCCATCAAGATGATCGTCAATTGCCCCTTGGACTGCGCTAAATCCGCTTGGCAAGGCAAAAATACAACAATTTTCAAGAAAATTGTCTACTTGTTTCATTGCGCCAATGGCAAAAAGGGTTACAAAAATAGAACTAAGAACAAAACTTTAGATTGGCAAAGTTTGATGTTTTGGAAATAGATCGGCCATTTATATTCTGCGAGTTTTATGCCCCTTTTTCTTCAACTTTCTTACTGACATTTTCCAAAACCGAACTTCCTAAATCTCTTCCATGGTGGTTTGCATGGCCATCCTCTTATCCGATGGCGTGGACTTTTTCCATTACTCTCTTGTCCTTTACTACCAGACTTGTTGTCATAGTAGCTGCAGCCGCATCGTCTTCGATTCGGATGTGCTCATTAATGCGTTACATAAGTAGTTCCATGGTTAGCAGTTGATTCATTATGAGCGAGTCTCGTAGTCGATGTCTAACTGGAAAACCGCGCTTATACTGAGTGATTGCAAGATTGGTCGAGCAATCAAGGATCTCGTTGAAAGTCTCCCAATACTTAGCATTATGTGCCTTCAAAGAGTCGTTCGACTTCATCTTTACTCTCAAGAGATGGTCAACTTCCTTGGACGTTTTGGTGTTTGTCTTGAATCTAGTGACAAATGTCTCTGCCAACTATTACCACCCCTCGATGCTCTCCTCTGGCAGCCTCTTGAACCATTTTAGGCCCAATTCGCCTAAACTTAATAGGAGAATAAGGCACATTAATGCTTCGTTTTGCCTATGTCTAGCCATACCTTGTCGGAAATGGCTCACGTGCATGTAGGGATCGATTTTTTCATCATAGAGCGTGAACTTAGGTTGGTGGAACCAAACGGGGAGTAGTGTGTTCTCTATCTCACTGAAAAAATGGGTGGTGCTCAGCCTTGCTAATTCCCTGTCTAGTAGCACGTGCCCCGCCAAGCGTGGTAGCGGCGGCATTACGACCTCTTCACTGGCTCATGCTTAGGGGCCTAACTGTTGCAGCGCCGGTACCCTCTGTGCTTCGCGCTGGCGCACTCGCTCTTCCAAGACATCCCTGAGGTCCCCCGATTGGTCGGAGTAAGAATTCCTCAATGTCATTGATGGACATAAAGGTTAATAGTGCGAGATAATCCTGCCAGTGCGAGTGAAAGAGTAGGTCGTCTACTCCGACTGCTGGAACGATGATAATGGGCACGCTTATTGTGGTTTCCCACTCTAACAATGCCCTTTCCCTTTATCTGGCGTTTCATGACCTCCATTTCCATTGCCATCTTCTTGATGATGGTATCTTGGTCTCTCAGCTTGTCTTTCAGGAACTGAGTATATGAATCTCGCCATTGGCAACGCTCTTCTGGGTTGACAGAGCGCCCAAAACTAATTGCGCGCTTGTTTCGCGCATCTCTAAGAAGTCCTCGCGCAGAGGTCTCCAAACCAACCATCGTCGAAATGGAGGACAGGCCATCTCTGCACTAAATGAACTCTGGCGTGATGCCGTCAATGGCAAACAGCAGAATGCCGTTGTTGTTCGCCATAAGAGATAACCGGAATAACTTGGAGGACAAGGTTTTGTCTGTTAAAGTTTTCCACAGACGGCGCCAATTGTACAGGAAGGAAATATTCTTAGCTCTCTGTACTTCCTCATGTCCAAGTTTCATTTCACTCCGAATAACCTGAGAACACAACGACGGTGAGCTACCCGGCTGGTGGTTGCCGGAAAACCCCTCCGATACTCAAGTTAGCACTCTTGTAGAGAGAGGAAGGGAGAGACAACAAAAAAGAGATAAAGCCATGTGTGTAAGAAAACTCTAGACATGTTTTATGCAAGCGCCACACAGTTTAAATAGCTTCTGTGCGCACCACTTTGCTCGTCCTTTTCTGGATGCATGGTTATATTGCCCTCTCTATTCCTTACATGTATACGTGTCAATACTACCAAATAATATTTAGCCAAGCTGCCAAACGGTATTGACGCACAATTTTAATGGATTCCTCTCCTCACATTCCGATTGGGCCACGTAGCAAATTCTACCGAGTTACTTCCTGCATAGTGTTACAGTCCGTCCTTTGGAACCGCATTACTCTTGACCGGTCAAAATCTGAGGCGTCTAACCGACTGCTTTAGCCATACCCATTCATCCCCGCTGACCTTGCTCAGCCTTGGTGTACAACAGGTACATCGAGTCCAGTCGAAAGCACCATCGTTTCACCTAACTCGACTAATGATTCACACCGAATAACTAGCCCGGTCCAACTTTCAGACCTCAGGCTAACTCAGCAGCATGATCTAGAACCTCGTCTCAACTGTCATCGATTATGTCAGCTCAGTCGCGTAATTCAATGCAGGGCCGGCCCTGAGGCATAGGCCACAAGGCCATGGCCTAGGGCCTCTCAAAATAGACTAAAAAAAAGGGCTCCCCTCTTATCATAATTTAGTATAATATATTAGGTATATTTTAAGTCTAAAAAAATTAAAAAATGCCCATACTAATTTAAAATAAATTGACCTATAAAAAAATTAAAAGGCCATACAAAAAATTAGCATTGTTATCCATTGAAAATAGACCCAAAAATAGGGTCTCTCTTATTATAGTTTAATCTAATATATTAAGTATATTTTAAGTCCAAAAAAAATTAAGGAAGACCCAAATTAACTAAGTATATTTTAAGTCCAAAAAAAATTAAGGAAGACCCAAATTAATTTAAAATAAATTAATCCATTAAAAAATTGAAAGGCCCATTTAAAATAATTAACACTGTTATTCATTGAAAATGATTTTGCAAAAAAATCAGATTATGCAAGTATGATTGATTTATTTGTTTCTAAAAATACAAGAAGAGTGAGGATCAAGCGATACTTATTAGTTATTGTAATGTAATATTAAGTATTTTTTGTGATTTTGACACAAATCTTTTGTCCTTTATTTTTAATTTTTTTTTTTCATTCAATAAAAAAAAATATGAAAGACCCTAAAAATTTATTAATTAATTATCGACTTTAAACACCGAAAATCTGAGGACCGGGCCTCATTCAATGGCAAAGCCCAAATCATAACTAGCTCCATCCGTTTGTTTGGCACAAACCCCTTTCTCAGTAATTGATTGGTACGTGGCAGGAAGTGGTCTCCCATCATTAATTGATTGTGTGGAAAAATGATAAACGCTCGTACGTTATTATCATCATTAATAGCTGTCCCCTCCATAATAACGATAATAATAATAATTGTACATATGTTTTATTTTACTATTATATGGTATCGTAGAATATGCTCTTTTTATACCTTTAAACCAATTTGTCTTATTATATTATTTTGGAGTTGCATTGTTTCGTGTTTTAGTAGGCTTTGTTCCTAATATGTTCCTTTCAAAGGCAATTTGTAATGTCCATCCAATCTTTTTATAAAGTATATATATTTTATATAAGGGTAGATTATACTTTACACCTTTATTTAGTCACTTTTTTATTTTAATCCTTAAATTTTTTATTTTTTTATTTTAGCCTTTTTAGTTTCAATTTTTTTTTCATTTTACTCACAAAATTAATTTATATTCAAAATTAGATAATAAAAAAAATAGCACAATAACTATCACATAATATAAAAAATATATTATTATATCAGAATTTAAGTTTATATTAAAGATGTGAGTCATATATAATAAAATATTTTTATACCACATAATTATTAATGTATCATTTTCTATCTAATTTTTAACAGAAGTTAATTTTAAGAGTAAAGTGGGAAAAATTTGAAATATGAAAGATCAAGGTGAGAAAAAAAAAAAAAAAACTTGAAGAGTCAAAATGGAAAAGTGGCGAAACATAAAAGGGATAAAGTGTAATTTACTCTTTATATAAATTACATTAATTTTCTTTAAATTAATGAAAATAGTAAATTACAAATACACTCTTGAGATCGTTTTTAAAATACGGATTGCCTTTTATAGTTTGAAAAATTACAAATATCCTATTATCTAAATTTTTTATTTAACATAATTAACTGGAAAAAAAATTCATAATTGTTCTCCTATATAATTAAAAAAAAAAACCTGAATTATTAATTAAAATAGGTTTCTAACATCATTAAAAATAGTTAATTGACTTAATGATTTATTAATAAAAGAAACTATTTGTTATGAAATTAAAAACTTCAAAGGACAAGATGTAATTTTCAGAACTACAGAGTACAATTCGTATTTTAAATAAATTTCAGGAGGTATATTTATAATTTATCAAAAAAAACAACATTGACTTTTATAAATTTCATATAATTACATTAGATTTTTTTTTATTTAGTTGTAGGAATAAATAAAAATGCTATTGTTATCTTTTTTATACTTAAATTCATATTTTATCTCTCTATGTATTCACACAATTTATATTAATTTCTATCATTTTAAATTTATTAAAAAAATTTAATGTAATTATATTAAACTTGTAAGATTAAATTGTATGTTTTTTAAAAGTCAATCCGTAGTGCTCTCCTCATTCAACGACATGGACGCGTCAAGAGTTTATTATTGTTATAATTTTAATAAAATTTTAATTTAATTTTTATAGTTTTAAGTTGTGTTTGAAGTATGAGTTTGGATAGAAATTTAATAAAAAAAAATATGTGTGAAATATAAGTGACCTTTTTTTCTTTTTATTTTCAAATTCTTACTTAAAGAGAAATGCTTTGAACACATAGGATTATGTGCACAGAATGCACAACCCTCTCATATGAGGGTGGATGTGGACACAACTGTGCATTCTTTACACACAACCCTCTGTGTTTCTAGCATTTTCCCAACCTAAATTTATGCTACAAACACACCTTTAGTATTATTTTAAACTTTATATTTCAAATTATGTTTCAATGTAATCATTCGTCGGTAAAAAAAAAACAAGAGAGTAAATGTCCATGAAAAATCACACTTTTTTTCATTCAAAATATTAATAACAACAATTGATGTAGTGATTGTATTAAATCACAATTAAAAATGTGAGATTTAAATTGATAAAATCAAATAATTGAGATTCAAAGTGAAAACTTGCTAAAAAAATAGAGTACTAAAAACATAATTGACTCTTATTATTTTCTTCTTATTTTTTTAAAAAGAAATTAAGGGTAGGGCAGCGGTTAATCAAACATAGTAACTTTGTGGAAAGTAATAGGAGAATTCACCAATAAATTTTATATTTTAGACTTGTGATTCGTATAGTTTCATATTTTAACTTTTTTTGGTAATTTATTTAATTATTTTAAATGTATAATGACTCATTTGTCATAAGTAAGAGTGCTGCTATTAGCACCTCATAAATTATTTTGGACCTCTCAATTTTTAGTTTTTTTTTTTTATTTATTACAATAATAACCTCAAATAAAATTACTATAAAGGACATTATTAATTTTGGAACAACTCATCTCACAATTAAATTTATACATCCGCTACATCATGAATTAGGGTCTATGAGAGCACCCACTTCCATAACCACTCATCCATCTTTTCCAAATCCCACCTTCAAAATCTACCCACTCTCAAAACTTTGAAAATCCTTTGGCAGTAATATTCCGACGGTAATGGTGGCAACCATTTGATTACCTACACTTTTCCGGCCATGACAATAAGTGAAAATTTTTCTGGCAACTACAACTCCATAAAACGAAAGGAGTACAACAATAAAAGCTTAGAGGATGTTCATAACTTTGATATTGTTCTTAACTCAGAGGATATTGGCCTTGTAAGGGTAAATTTCTGAAAAAAATAAAAATAATAATAAAATATGTTCATCATTTTTTCGGGATTGAACTGCCGAACATATGACCGAAATTCATGAACACAGGCCTAACATTGTTTATTTGTTCGGAAACCGGTAACCGAATATTAATTTTGAACTTTTTGTGATCTGAGATGAGTCTAGAATGAAGAAAACTCGAAGAATTGAATCGTTTTAAGAACTGAGAATCGGAGATTCTAATCTCGAAGAAGTAATTGTATGATAGGTTAAGATAAGTAAGGTTGGTGATAACCATAGACAAGTTTTGTATTGGAACATTTCCTGAAAGATTATTGTGGCTCAAATCAAAAGCCTGTATTTGAAAACAATGAAAAATATCAGATGGGAAGTTGGTTAAATAGGCAGAGATGGTATTATTCTTCTTCTTTTTCTTCTTCTTCTTCTTCGTGAGTTTTGAAAATGATAAAACTCTTATTCTTCTTAGCGGATTTTGTTAGGGTTTTAGAAGGGAGTTTTTTTTTAGGTGTGGGGTATGCATTTAATAGGTAGAATGTTTAAGGATAATTTTGATATTATTTTAAAAGAGAAAAGAAATTGTGAAAGTTTTAAAATTTATAAATAGGATCAAAAAAGATAAGAAATCTAAAATATTTTATGAAGTGCTAAACAGTACCAAAATAATGATTTAATTTTTCATTCGAGGAAAGACAAGAATTATCCAACATTAATTTCGTGGTGACTAGAAGGGTAGGTAGGCCTGAGTTGTTGGCTATATCCATAAATTTGGATGCATCGCGAAACACGTGGAACAATTGTTAATACTTCGATATGGTCAAACACGTGGATCGAGTGTTACAATTTCTACATGGGTTAATTACATTTTAAACCCTCACAATTTTACATAACAGCACCATCACCTCACCTCCCTCGTCCGAATGAGCTTCTTTTTGATAACAGACTCGCGGGAGTCTCTTTTAGAAAAAAAAAAGCTGGTTCGGGTAAATTTAGACTAAAAATAAACTTAGGTTAAGTTTGGCATATTTTAAATAATTCATTTATTTATTTATTTATTTTTTATCACATTATTTCTCTATTTTTCTGTTTATTTTTTCATAAAAAGACAAAAAATACACTTATTTAGGTCATCCTAAACAACCCCTTAGTAGATGAATCATTAATATTCACTTAAATTTTACTTTATTTTATATTCATTCAAATCTTATACTTTGGTATCTATACTTCAAATTAATATTAGTTTAGTTATTTTATTCAAGTGAAAAGTTAAAATTAATCAATATGTTTGGTTTAAATTTTTTGAAAAATTGAATTTTTTATTTGTTGTATTTTTTTTATTTTAATGAATATTTTTAAAATTTCAAGCATTTTTTTTTTTTGACTTTTTAGATGCATCTTATTTAGATATGTCTAAAAAATAAAATATTTATGAAAAAATATTTTAAAAAATTAATAAATACAAAAAAATATGAAAAATGTACTAAATTTTAGTTTTTTTTTTTTTGTATTTTTGATATTTAGTTAATTTTTTAAAGATTTTTTTCACAAAAATCATATTTTTTAAGTGTATTTATGTTATGGTGTGTCTAAAAATTCAAAAAATTGCTTAAAATATTTTTAAAATTTAGTAAAAACAAAAAAATACGAAAAATAAAAAGTAAAATTTTCTAAAAAGTGCTTTTAGAAAACTCAAATCAGGCAAAGTGTGATTTTTAGACACTTAGTCTTTTAAAGTGTATATATAAGAAAAATTAACAAAAATTTAGATAAAATGACCAAATTAAAATAAAAACTAAAGTGTAGAGACTAAAATATTCAAATTAGAACTACAGATAGCAAAGTAAAATTTAAATCAAATAATAAAGGTGAAAATTAACCCTTCTTTAATATGCTTAAAATAGTGAATATGAATTCTTGGTAGGAGTATTCGTGATTTGGTTTTGGACGGTTCGATTTGTGGTTTGGACCTGCTCACATATGTGCGGTTTGAAAAAAATTAAACTTACAACCGCCCGCAATGCGGATTGCAGTTTGTGCTGATAGGGTTCGTGGATGTGCAGGCGGTTGCAGGTGATTTGCGAATTGGACTTTTTTTCTTTAAAAATTTATTTTTGGGCATTTTTTTCTATTTTGTAAATATTTATTTTGAGTCATTTTCCCCCCATTTTCTAAAATGCTCAGCATTAATAATTAATGAATTAAAACTTATAAAATTAAAAATACAACAAAATTAATTCTTAATACAAGCAAATCATTCAAAATCTTAAACTTTTAAATAAAATTATAAACTAACACAAGCACATCTTTCAAAATTTTAAACTAAATCATCAAAATCATTCCCTACCTAGCCATACAATTAAAGTGAAATTATTCAAAATCCTAAACTTGCCTAAAAAAATCAACGATCCAAGTTGTATATATATATATTTTTGGGCAAATTACACAAATAGTCCCTATAGTTTGGGGCTTGTGTCACTTTAATCCCTGACTTTTCAATTGTGACATATTTGACCCTGAATTTTGAATCTTGTTCCAAATAAGGACAATTGAATATATAATTAGATTTTTCAAGGGTAAAATTGTCAATTTGATAAAATATAAACTAATTTGACAAAAATAAATGTCAAACAAATATTTTTGAATTTTTAAAAATTATTTCTACCTACTAAAAATAAAATTATGTAAAATTGATAAATCTTTTAGACATTTATTTATTTTTTTTACCAAATTAATTTTTATTATGTGTTTGGATGATGATCATGTAAAATTAATTTAAAAAAATTAATCATGTAATTTTTATTAATTTTACATAATTTTATC
Source organism: Camellia granthamiana (assembly GCA_036172215.1). Taxonomy (NCBI): domain Eukaryota; kingdom Viridiplantae; phylum Streptophyta; class Magnoliopsida; order Ericales; family Theaceae; genus Camellia; species Camellia granthamiana. Next base: position 58,402,698 of record CM069911.1, read on the forward strand.
ATTGGTGGATAAAAATAATTTTAAAAAAATTAAAAATATTTTTTGATATTTATTTTTGTCAAATTAATTTATATTTTATCAAATTAACGATTTTACCCTTGAAAAATCTAATGATATTTTCAATTGTCCTTATTTGAAACAAAATTCAAAATTCATGGTCAAATGTGTCACAATTGAAAAGTCAGGGACTAAAGTGACACAAGTCCCAAACTATAGGGACTATTAGTGTAATTAACCCATTTTTTTTTAAAAGTCTAAGTATGAGTGGATTCTTGCAGGTGCCGGTAAAACCCACAACTCGCAATAATGTTATATTTTAAACCGCATCCGACCGTGTTGTGTCTATGAAACTGCCTATTTATATATGGATCGATTCAGATTGAACGGTTCGAATAACTTTATATTCAACCTTAATTCGTGATAGTGTATTGCCTATAGTGCACCTTGTAATTCAAACAACATTGTTTGGGACACTAAGAAGTGCACTATAAATAATGCATTACAGAGGTGTTTTAAACCAAAAAAAAAAATACAAATAATGCATTACAGAGGTGGTTTTTTTTTTTTTTTTTAAAGTACATTATAGAGGATTCGGATTAAAAAACAGTCTTCTGGATTGTTGTCCAGAGTTCAAAAATGTTTAAAATATGTAAAAAAATATTTTATGACATGTGAAAAATACATTAAAAAATTATAAATATTGTACTTCTTATTGGCAACCCTAGGAACTGTCATTAAACAGACCTATGAATATATGTGGGTAAATTACATTTTGTATTCTCAAATTTTTATCTGATTCCTCACCTTTTAATTATAATAATTAATTCTAAAATTATATTTTAAGAGGGTTCTCCCATTATCTCACTGTTTGAAATTCAAGAAAAAATTAAAATATTAGGTCAAAGTGAATTTTAAATATAAATTGAAAGTTAAAAAATGTAATGTCACATAAATTTTTTCTCTAATGCTTTACGTTAATTTTCATTTAAATTTTTAACAGTACTTTCCCTTTCAAATTTTAAACAATAAAGGACAAATAGACCATTTCAGAACATGGATTAAAATTTAAAGATTTTATTATTATAATTAAAAAAATAAAAGATTAGAATAATATTTGTATGGTTGTATGAAATTTCAAAAAACCAACCTGTTGCTGAGTGACATTTAACATCAATTCGTGGAGGGCTAGCTAGAACGTTGCGTGGGGTGGATTATAAAAGGGTAAATTACATTCATCTTTGAAAGTTTTTAGTAAAAATTACAAATAAATGGTATCTATATAAAATATTTATAAAATTTAGGTGATGTGAAATTGCAGCTTCAACTATTATGGAGATGAGTTTGATACTAGTGGTTTATTTCTTTTTCATTATGAAGTTGCATTGGACTAATTGGTTGCTAAGTTTTGTTAAATTTTTAATTAAATATTACTCTCTTATCTATTGACACAAAAAAATACAAAATATTTATAAATTCATGAAAAAAATTATAATTTTAATTATTAAAGTTAGTAAATTTTACCACTAATTTGATTTTTTTTTTTTAAACATGTACGGAATTGTAATTTCACTGAAGTTTTATAGAAAAATTTATAAAATTTTATAATACACACTTTAAAAAATGTATGTATCGTATGTTCAGTTATGATCTTTGTAACTTTTTATTATGATTTAGGGTGAATTACATATACCTCCATCGAGATTTGACTAAATTACAAATACCCCCCTGAGGTTTCGGAAATTACATCCCGCCCCCTGAGGTTTGTATTTTCATAATAATTTGCCCCCTAAGGTTTATATTTCATAACAAATTACCCCCTAATTTGTTATGCAAATATAGCATTCAGGGGGAAATTTGTAATTTCTCAAACCTCAGGGAGGTATTTGTAATTTAGCCAAACCTCAAGGGGGTATATGTGATTTGCCCTATGATTTATTGTGATATTAGTTATGATTCATTATGATATCTTGTGATTTTTATTTTGATTATGACAAAAGAGATTTTTGATTATGCTTAAAGTAATATTTAATTATAACTCATTATAATATTAGTTATAATCTATTATGAATATTATTTTAATTATAATTAAAAATGACTTTAGTTATTTTATTATGTCTCATTATATTTTTTTAATTAATGTTTATAATATTAAGATCACAAATATTATAATTTACCTATGATGTATTTTACAATAACCCCCTCGCCCTATATTTATTTATTTATTATTCACATAAAATAACAAGACCACGTGGGTCATTCAATTGTTTTCTTTCTTTTGCTTACCTCGACTTTCTTCAGTGCGTTTGAATTCAGTGTTTTGAAAATTGCATATTTTATTTTTTATATTCTTTTATTTTTAGTAAATATTTTTTAAATCTTAAATAATTTTTTTGTTTTTTTAGTATACCTTACTTAGATATATGTAAATATTAAAATATTTATAAAAAAATATTTAAAAAAATTAATAAATACACAAAAATATAAAAGATCTACTGAATTTTCAAATTTTTGATATTTAGTGATTTTTTTAAAGATTTTTTTCATAAATATTATACTTTTTAAGTATATTTATGTTAAGTATATTTAAAAATTAAAAAAATTTAATAAAAATAAAAACAAAATACAAAAAACAAAAAAGTAAAATTTTCTAGAAAGAAAAACCAAAACCTATTAGATTTCTTCCCCTACCCCGTCAGTTTCTTTACTCTTTACCTTTGTTAAACAAATCGAGTGCCTACCATATATATGATTGGGGTATTTTTTTTCAGGTCCTTAGTATTATGATTTTTTAGAATAAATGACACCAAATATTTTTATAATATCTAAGGTCCATTAACAATATTTTCATAATGTTTAAGGTTCCTCAACCTTGATCCAAAGAAATTTCAGTCCAGAGAAATTTGATCCAGAGAAATTTCAGTCCAGAGAAATTTTAGTGCAGAGAAAATTGGTCAGAGAAATTCTAGCCCAGAGAAATTTCTCTGGACCAAATTTCTCTGGATGAGTTTCTCTACTTTTCTTCTCATTCACATCCAAATCATTCTGATTCATTAGGTAAGCAACATTGTTCAACTGAATTCAACTGGAAAAATTTCACATTGTAATATGTAAGCAACATTAGAATGGGATAACAATGGCAACTTACCAGAATTAGAGAAATTCTGAAAAAATCTGAGTATTTCTCTGGTTTGTTATTCAAATATTAATTGAGAATTTCTTTGGTTTATTAAAAATAACAATTGAGAATTTCCCTGGTTTATTAAAAATAACAATTGAGAATTTCCCTGGTGTAACGACCCTCGTACTGCTTACCGAATAACCACTGAATTATATACTGATTACTGCTAATTGAGACCGATAATGACTGATAAGTGAACTGGATAAACTACCGAACTGACTGAATGAAATTGAAACTGAAACTGAATAAGTTGTCTTTTGAATTGTGTGTTGTATCTGCTTGATGGATTTATTATCTGTTTGAATTATATGTTTAAACTGCTAACTGAAGGCCTTATCGGCGGCCGATTTAGAAACCGTTTAGTGTTTTGTAATCAGCATAATATTTGTGATTTAATGGTATATTTATCCGAAAATTGATTAGGGATGATTAAATTGAATTAACTTGAGCTAATTACGAACTTAGGCTTATTTACCATATTGCCATGGTTAGTGGACTTTAGTTTATTATTATTATTGTGCCTTATACACTTAGATAGACATTTGATCAGCATTCTTTCACACCCTAACCGACCAAACAAGAGAAATAGAGGGAGAGTGAGGGAATTTAGCTCATTTGTTGATTTTGCTTAAAGAATTGCTTGGAAATGGAAGACTTAATTCAAATTGTGCTTCCATTCTTGAAATACAAGACTTAGGCAAGGTAAATGAACCCTTCATTTTTGCATTTAAGGTTGTTCTTGCATGAGTCAAGTTGGATTGTAGAGTTAAGCCTTGAATTTGTTCATACATGTTGAATTAGAGCATCATTCATGCATGCATGCTTGAATTGGTGTATTTTGAAGTTGAATTCTTGAAAAAGGTTACATGCATGTTCATGTTTGTATTATAGTCCATGTTTTCAAGATGTTTTGAAAGATTTGAGCTCTTTGAAGCAAGGTTTGAAGATTGAAATTGGTTTGAAACTCATGCATTGCATGTTTTCATTTTATTCTTGAAATTGGGTTTGAATTGGAATTTAATTGACTCACCTTTGGGGCTTGAATTCTCAAATTGGCTTTTAAAACTTGTTATATATTGAGTTGGGATGTATTCCCCAGAATTTGGGCCCAAGAGGTTGAGTTTTGGATGATTGAATGCTTGGTTCGAACTTGGGAGACAAATCTGGAAATTCCAGATTTGGCTTCCTCGCTCGAGCGAAGGATTCCTCGCTCGAGCGAGCCCTTTTGTTTTGCAATCTCGCTCGAGCGAGCATCGAGCGACCATCGCGCGTAAAAATTGAGCAACCAGTACTTTCACTGTTCATGCAGATCGCTCGAGCGAAGGATTTCTCGCTCGAGCGAAGCCTTTGATTTTGGAAGCTCGCTCGAGCGAAGGAAGGCTCGCTCGAGCGAAGCTCTTATTTTCAGCAACTTTTGAAAAATGCCTTCCAAGTGTATGTTTGCATCCTCATCCCATCCTAGGCATTCTTAGGCCTAGTTTAAGACATCTTAATGAGGATTTAGACATAGAACCACACCGAGGAAATTTAGGGATTTAATTATCATCCTTCCAACTGTAAACTTAGTGTGTGTTCTATTCTGTTTACTGTTTAGGGTTGGCTATCGGGGACGCGCTCTAGCTGCTATAAGCCTAATCTCTGTGAGTAACAGATGTGTAAAGATATGTTCAAAATGGTTATATTTTGAATACTGAACCGAATTGTTTATTGAACTGATATTGTTTATCGAATGAATGTATGTCCCGTATTCTGAACTGTATTGTGGCATCCTTAGCACACACTGTTATTGACTGTTACAGAGCTCTGTCGGTTTCCTTGTGAAACCATACTGTTTACTGAATGATTGGCCATCATTACTGTTGGGTCTATTAAGACTCGGTCCTTTTGGACCTACTGTTATAGGCTATTGGATGTACCACATATGACTGTTTGACTGAAATACTGAAAGACTGAAATACTGTTTAATGAATTGTTTTCATTATTGTAAGGACATTCATTCATAACCTCTTTACGCTTTATGTTATTCACTGGGCTTTAGCTCACTGTTTATATATATATGTAGGTTCTCAGCAACCAGACCGAAGCTAGGAGCGTGGGTTAGTCCCCAGTTTTGTCAAGCCAGCCATTGTGCCTCACTGTGAGGTTCTGAGACGCCATGCCATGGCTTGGGGTGTTTTTGTCTTCCCCACTTGTCTCCTACTGTTTGTTCAGACTGTTTACTGTTTATCTGTTTAACTGTGCTGTTGAGAGAAGGGTTTAATCCCTGTACTGAATGTCTGTAAATGATTGTATAGTCTGTACTGTATGGAATGCATGAATGTATGAAAAATGTTTTTGGCATACAGATTATCACAGCTCAATGGACACTAGTTATTGACTGTATTGGCTTCCGCCAGGCCCTGAACTCTGTTCTATTGTATTACTGTACAGCAGGCCTTTGGTAATCTCGGATTACTGGCCAGTTACGGTGCTAAACCCATAGGGCCGGGTTTGGGTCGTGACACCTGGTTTATTAAAAATAACAATTGAGAATTTCTCTGGTTTGTAATATCTGGAAAAATTTCTGCAACTTACCCAAATCTGTTCTTCGCTTTTTTCCAGTTGAATTTTTCAATCGAAAGTGTTTCTCTGATGTTTGCAGATTCGTCCACCAAATTTCTCTGGACTTCGAAATTCCTCTGGATAATCTAAGCACAATGGGAGTTGTTTGCTCGGCTGGAAAAATTCAAAATTTCTCTGGCTGCATGGTTAGAAAAGAAAGTAAACTTAATCAATATTAAAGTCGTATCATAAGTTAGAACTGAAATTCCTTTGCTTTGAATTGAAATTTCTCTGGATTGGTCTAGAGAAATGCTCTGATTTTAGCTGAGCTTTGACATGATCTGGAATATTTTTTATTCACTCAATGGAGTGAATAATCCCAATCATAAACAAAATTTCTCTGACCTGTATATATATTTATCTGATTTAGCTGATTTCTGTGATTTCTATAATTTGTATAAGTCCAGAGAAATTTATATAAATTATAGAGTGAACTGTTGGTCTAGTTGGTCCAGAGAAATTTTGTTATAATGGATTGTTATCAACATATTTATCTTATATATGGATTAGAAAAGAAGATATATATATATATACATAATGGATTACATATTTATCAACACATATTTATAATGGATTGGTCCATTATATATATTTATCAACAGTATAAGCTATATATATAATGGATTGTTACAATGGATTGTTGATATATGTATATATATATAAATTTCTCTGGGATAGAAAAGAAGGTAAAAGTTATCAACAGTTCACTCCATTGAGTGAATAAACAACAATAGCAACCTATATATATATATAAATTAAAAGCTAGCCCCAAGCTCCAGTGCAAAACCACACCAAGAGGACTTCGGGTTCAAACCCATCTTCTCCAAGCTCTCCTTGTGAAATTTCTCTGGGTTTCTTCGTAATTTCTCTAGCATGTTTATTTTGTTCAATGCTCCATTTCCTCAAAATTTCTTCGTAATTTCTCCATTTCCTCAAAAAACCTGCAATTTTCTCTGCACTACACAAAAAATGCAATTTTCTCTGCACTTTTCTCTGCACTACAAACCTGCAATTTTATAGTAACAAACCTGTAATTTTCTCTGCACTACCCCACAAACCCCGAAAAAGAAACCAAAAGTCTCTATGAACAAAAAACATGCAATTTTCTTTGCACTACACAAAAAATACAATTTTCTCTGCACTACAAACCTGCAAATTTATAGTAACAAACCTACAATTTTCTCTGCACTACCCCACAAACCCCGAAAAAGAAACCAAAAGTCTCTGTGAACAAAAAACCTGCAATTTTCTCTGCACTACACAAAAAATGCAATTTTCTCTGCATTTTTCTCTGCACTACAAACCTGCAATTTTATAGTAACAAACTTGCAATTTTCTCTGCACTACCCCACAAACCCCAAAAAAGAAATCAAAAGTCTCTGTGAACAAAAAACCTGCAATTTTCTCTGCACTACACAAAAAATGCAATTTTCTCTACACTACAAACCTGCAATTTTCTCTGCAATTTTATGTTTTCATTCTATAGTAACAAACCTGCAATTTTCTCTGCACTACACAAAAAATGCAAAGTGAACAAAAAACAGAGCACAAAAACGCAGAAAAACAGAGCACCAAAAAGCAACTTATAAGCATGTTGACAGAGAATGAAAAAGCAACTCCAAAAATCAAAATCAACTCCATCGAAAATTCATCAATAACAGATAATGAAAAATTAACTTCAAAAATAAAAAACAACTACACTGAGTTCGTCTCTCTCACATTGATCAAAACAAAAAACAAAAACCTAATTCAACACCTACACGATCAAATCAAATCAAAAATTGAAAACTTATCTAATTCAACTCCACATGAAATCAAATCAAACACAATGAACCAGATTTCAACTCCTACACGATCGATCAACACCTACAAACAACGAACATGATTTCAACTCGTACAAGATTTCAACACCTACAAACAACGAACAGGATTTCAACACCTACAAAAACCCTAGAAAATCTCCACAAAAATCTGAATCTGCCGCAGATTCGGGGGGGTGACTGTTGGGGCATGGGGTCTGTTGGGTTGTTCCAGGTTATGACGTTGCCAGTGGTTGAGTCGCTGGTGCTGGTTTTACTCCGGGAGAATGAAGTCGGGTGAGGAACAAGAGTTGATCTGGACAGATCTGAGAATGGAGAAGTTTAGAGAGAGAGAGAGACGAGGGTTGGGGATTTGGAGCCAGCGGTGATCAAGTTCAGGACAACGTGGATGGAGAGGGGATGAGGTGAGGGACCTTAGACTACAAAAGAACAGATTGTGGACCTAATCCATTACTAAAAGTTGGATAGGGACCTTAGACCGATTTTCCCTATATGATTTACCTTTGTTAAACAAATCGAGTGACTACCATAAATATGAGTTATGACATCGTTTATTTTTTATTACAATCTATTATAATGTTAATTATATTTTAATTATGATTTATTTTAATATTATTTATAATTTATTATTATTATTATTTTAATTATACCTTATGTGATATTTAATTATGACTTTCTTTTTTATAATTATGATATTTATAATAATTAACATCACAAAATGACATAATTTATATATGATAATAATTAACCCGTATATTAACTAATAATTAAGAACAAAGAAAACAAAAAATAGAGTAAGAAACTTAAAAGGAAACTCAAGGGTTAGCCTAGTCACCTGAGACTTGAGGCTTGGGACTTGAGAATTTACCCTCTTTAAGTTTTAAGTTCGATTCTCCTAATAAATATAAAACCCTTAAGGTCACAAATTATAGAGAAATATGTTTTAAGAGACTTTCGAACGGTAAGAATTTAATCTGATACGCCATACCTGGCCTAGGATGCCTAGCATAAAAATTATATAATAAAAAAAAGGGGGGGCGTTGAAGAGAAAGACCCGAAACCCACGGGTTTTTTGTGTAAAAACAGAGAATTATAGGGGGTTAAATAGAAAATATCACAACCTAAAAGGACACAAAGACAATTTCGAAAAGTGTGCTTTTCTTCTCCATCGTCTCTTCTTTCTTCATCTGAATGGTCAGAGAGTTTCTGCGGGCGCACAAACACACACTATAAAAAAACTTGGCAGAGCCAACGGCCACACCACACTCCACTCCTCCTTCAGCCTCTGACTGACCATTCTAAGGGCAGACCCGAACCCGGACCCGAACTTGTATCCGATGCTAGGAGATTGCTGTTGTTGCTTTCCGGGTCGGAGCTCCACCTCAGGCGATGTCTCCGATCGTGACCCGGTCCTCCTGGTGTCAGGCATGGGGGGTTGCATTCTCAATTCGAAGAAGAAGAAGAAGTTCGCGTTACCGACTCGGGTTTGGGTTCGGATCTTCCTTGCTGATTTGGAGTTCAGGAAGAAGGCCATGTCACTCTATAATCCCCAAACAGGTACACCTCTCTTGCTGATGTTTGGTATTTGCAATTGTTATCTGTTTGGTTGAAGAGAAAAGAAAATTTGGTAAAGGTGAAGAAAATTTGGAGTGGTTTGCTTTGCTTTGCTTTGCTTTGCTTTGTCTTGTACTTTCCTTTTGGAAGAAACAAGAAAAAAGAAAAAGAAAAGAAAGTTTGATTCAATTAGGAGGGAAATAGGTGTGATAGGCTAATTTGAGGATGTATTATTAGTAGTAGTAGTAGTTGTTGTGGTAGAAATCCTTCCCTCCAAGTTTCCTGGAAAATAAACAAGAAAACAAAAAGAAAAATTGACACAAAATCACACAAGAAGTTCACTAAATCAAGATTGTAGAGAGGCTTGAGTTTGTCAGATCGTTAAACCAACCATAACTTGCCTTGAAACCGTGGATCTGTACCGCCGCCACCAAGAACTGCTGTTAACCTTGAAACATGGTGAACCTTAAAGAGAGAGAGAGAGAGAGAGAGAGAGAGAATTTGGTGAGATACGTTATGAGATGAAGGGCTACAAAAATGATGGTGTTGCAAGCTCATTCAATGGCTACAGTGTAAGATGCTCATCCAATGGCAATGGTAATTGGAAAAGGAGGAATACGGATGAAACCAAATCAAGCCGTCTCATCAAATTGGATCGGTTACATGAATCTTCTTCTCCACTCAACTCTATCTAAGGCCATTTCGTTAGTCATATTAAGGAGGTTTATATTTTTATTTACTATATTAGCCCACGTCAATCTAAATCTAAATCTGTCTCTTCCCTTGACACTCCCATCTACCGTCACTATATCGCATCTCTTCACTACCGACTCTGTTAATCTCCATTATATATAACCAAACCATCTCAATCTATTCTCTCTCAACTTATCTACTCCTATTCCTTTTCAAATATATCCCTGCGGAAGGATGACACACAATTTGGAAAAGAAGGAATGATAGGTAAAAAAATGGTAAAGAATATAGGAAAAGGTAATTATGCCATAATGACATTTGTATTAGTAAATCATTTGCCAAGTTAGAGCTTTGGCATTGCCAGAATGGCAATAACTAGTGGAAATGCTCTTAGTATTAGCATTAGTAGTAGAGGGTCAGCGGAATCGGCCTCTCCACATAGAAAGTGGGGTAAGGCTGTGTACCCATTATTTGTGTCTCCTAGTCTCTACACTACGCGGGATAAGATTTCTTATGAATGAAGGAGGTGGTTTGCTTTCTTAGTTGAATAGAAAATTTATTATTGAATGTTGTGTGCTTTCTTTGTTGAATAAAAAATTTCTTTGTCTACTCAAATTTTAATTAAAGGCCTTTTATGATCAATTTAGTTTCTTCTAAACTTTCACCTGGTTTGATTATTTATTGTTTTTTGAATCCGAGTTTGTGTTTTTCAGGTTATACAGAATCATTGGATGACGGCATTGAAATCATGGTCCCTGAAGATGATTATGGACTGTATGCAATCGATATTTTAGATCCCTCACCTGTAAGATTGATAGTTCTATTGACAACATTCTTTTAGTCCATGAATAACTACTTTATATCACATCACCTCTTTTGTGAATTTGCTGCTCCATTTTTTTCTGATGAGTCAAAATTGTAAGATAAACTTATGAATCAGAATATTCGATCACTGCAGACGAGGTAACAAAGGAGCACCCCTAGAGGTCATAAATCAAATTTCTATAGATTTAGCTAAACCTGAAGTGAGAAGATACTATTAACATGATGTGGTTACAAAGTAGCATCTCAAAAGCTTTTAATAGAATATTTAATTGAACTTCAAATTCACCAAGGGGAGTCTCACCTATGCCAAAACATCAGCTGTTATCTCCTTGGAATCTCCTTATATTGATTTCTTCTATGAAGTGATCTTTCTCCCAGCCAAAGCCAATTTCTTAGCTTTATATTCGGCCACTACAATATAATGGCTACCAAAACTTCTTGTGCTTGAGAGTTATGTTTAAAAAATCCTGGTTTTGCTCTGTGTATCACTTTTCAATGCCCAGCAAAATTTAGATTTCATATATGAGTCTCTATTGGGAGAAAATTAAAAATGTTCCTTTGATTGCATTGCTCCAAATTCAGTGTAGGCAGTTGATAATGTTACTTTTGAAAGTAGTGTGTAGGGCTGCTTCAACAAAAGGTCAATTTCTAAAAAAATATGGCGAAGAAATTCCACATTGTCAACAGAGAATGGTTAATTTGGAGTTCTGTGCAAGCCAATTTCAAGTCAGAGGTTCAAAAAACTGATAGTTAAGATCCCAGGTTTGCTTAATTCTTGTATAAGAGTTAAGCTTGACTTATCATTTGAAATGATATTTTTTCTAGACTGAACATTTTCTTCATTACTTTTTTCCCTCATGACATTTGTTTGCTGTTGTTATTTATGTAAATTTGATTGTTGGTTATTTGAGAAAAAATGTCTTATATGTACTTTTTTTCTTGATTTTCAGTTTGTAAAATGTGTACATTTGACTGATGTATACCACTTTCATGATATGATTGATATGCTCACTGGATGCGGGTATAAGAAAGGAACCACATTGTTTGGATATGGTTATGACTTCCGGCAAAGCAACAGGTGGTTCACTTTTACCTGCTAAATTTGGTGCTTAAACAGTCGATTATGTTGTATTTTGTGGTGAAACTGTCCTACAATCTGAGTGACTTGTTTCTGTGGGCAGAATTGACAAGGCAATGGATGGCCTTAAAGAAAAGTTGGAGACTGCATACAAAGCTACTGGTGGAAGAAAAGTCAATATAATTTCTCACTCAATGGGTGGACTGCTAGTAACGTGTTTCATGTCTCTCCATAATGATGTGCGCATATTTTCTTCCGTTGACTTGTATCAATTACATGGAAAATATTAACAACTTATCTGCCCCAAGAGGAATGACCAATGGTGTAATGCTTCATCGGCAGGTATTTTCCAAGTACGTAAGTAAGTGGATCTGCATCGCGTGCCCTTTTCAAGGTGATTTCTCAGCACCACGTGTTTGCTTGTTTGGCAAACATTATGCTTATTAGGAGTTTCAACTTTGCTTGAAAATGTTGTTTGGCTAAGCTCGGGAACCCTGGAGAATCATGCATTATGTTATAACTCAACATAACAAAACAGGTCTTTTGGATCATTGCCATTGGTTGCCAATTGTCTTCTGTCAGTGATATCAATCACATGAATGAGGTTCAGTGGCTAGTGTCTGAAACAATTTAATTTCTTCCGTTTTTATTATCTTCAAAACTGAAAGGTAAACAGGATATGGTTCTAGTAAAGTAGAAAGAATGAATAAAAAATTGGTTTCACTTATTTTAGGTGAGTGTAATGAAACAATTTTGACTGAGATAAAAGCTTTAGAAATTATGATGTTCAGTTGTGATTTTTGTTTCTTTTAGTTCCTCTAGCATGTTAGATTGTTATTGCATTACAGGGAAAAACAAAGGTTAGTTCAATTTCTTATTGCTCTTAGAGATAAGTTTGAGACTTTTCATGGTGATATATCATTCACGTTTGCCTTCAGTTGATAGGGCCGTCCATTCGGGACTTAGGCCCCGTTTGGGAACAAGCTAATTTAGTAACTTTTTGGCTATTTGGCTAAAATATGAGCTAAAAAAAACTAGTATGTTTGGGATGACTTTTTGGTTTTTTACGAAAAGATGTGCAAAAAGTAGAGAGAAAAGAGAATTTTTGACTTTTTGGTATGGGTTGTTGGCTTTTTGGCTAATTTAGTAACTTTTTGGCTTTTAGCTAAAAAGAAGGGTTCCCAAACGAGGCCTTAATAGCTAGGGAAACACTCAAGTTTGTTCATAGTACATCTCCTTAGTATTTTTTGATATACACGGTTTTATATGTATATATAATTTAGTAATATTGATATTTACTTTGTTTTAGACATTGTGTGTGTATTTTTATATGCATATACATATATAAAATTACATATTACATTTCACGATTCAATACGATTCACAATTCTTTATTTTAGTAATATGATTCACGATTCTCTATTTTAGCAAAACGATTCATGATTCGATTTGCTAATTTGATAACAATGCATAGAAATTGATTGCCATTTTGGTACTATTGCTTTGCCCTTTGTTTCCTCCTCTTTTGCAACTTGCAAATTTTCTAAAGGCATGTATGTTGGTTGTTTTCCTTCGTTATTTCATTTATTTAATATAAAGGTACTTTAGTCATCTTTGAGTAATCAGGGTTTCTTCTTATTTAATTAGATCTAACCAGTTTGGTAAAAATGTTGATTGAAGAATAAGACAATCTCCTTTGTCTCTATATATGGTATTTGTAAAACATAAATATATTTATTGTTTTTGTCTCAGAAATATATAACTTGTAAAGAACAAAAGCAGATACATAAATAGAGCAAAATTTAGTTGATGTTGATGATAATGAACAAGAAGGGGAACACAAATAAAGTGGGAATAAGTTTATACAATATCTTCTCTTTGAATAGAAAAAGCGGTTCCATGCTCTTTGAAATACAGCTTAGAGCATTGTTTTTACACAGTTTAAGCTGCTTTTGTGTTTCTTTTGATTTTTCTTAATGTGTTTTGCAAGCATGTTTCAATAGCAAGTCTGTTATATGCTTAACAGGTGCACCAGGATGCATCAATGATTCTCTCTTAACTGGACTGCAATTTGTTGAAGGCTTTGAAAGCTTTTTCTTTGTGAAGAGGTGGACAATGCATCAGCTGGTAACTTTCATGTTCTAAGGAAGTTTCTTGCTATGAAACTAAGCTATGTATTTTTATTGTCAAATAGGATCATATTTCAAAGGCAGATAGATACCTTTAAAAGGTCCCTATCCTACGTGTGATCATTTGATAAATTGAATCCACCTCATGCTATGTTTGATGTGCATTAATTAATAATGTCATAATTACTCGTCGTAAGAGTTGAGAACATTGTATTTTTTTAACATAATATAAAAGGGCAAAAAACCGCGCTTTAAGCGTATTTTCTGAATGTGCTTTACTTTAACTGCTGTAAGCTTTTCTGCTATTGCACTTGAAGCCCACTTTTACAAACATTGGTCATGCTGCTTATCATTCTCTGAAATAATGTTTCCTTAATGTAACAGTAACCTGCACAGTGCACATGCATGCTCGTGTTTGTATGCACGTGTGTTAAGTCTAACCTTGTTGTCATGCTGTAAAGATATCATAATAATAATTTGAATATATGAAGAATAAATATCATAATTGACCATTAAAAATAAATAAATAAATAAATAAAGCGGACGGTTTAGTGTCAAATGGTTAGAGAAATGTATTAGGCATTAGAAGTACTTCTTGGATAATCTGATGAAAGATGTTAGGAATGCAATGGCATACATCTCAGAATGCATTGACTCAGGTCATGTTGGAATTTAGTTCACTTAAATGGAAGCTCCTTGAGGTTAGTAAAAAAGAAGCTTTAGAATGCATGATCACATATTCTTATGAATCTTATCAGTTTATTGTTTAAATGGTTGGAAAAGTTGGCTGTATTACTCAACCGGGGAAAAAGGTTGGGTTATATAACTTGTATTCTTTGCTTGACTGCTTTGCATGCTATACAGAAACAATTTGTCAGTTTAGCATGTTACTGGGTCAAATTATGTTCTATGTTTCAGCATTCTTCATTTCCCTTGATTCATTTGATATTACTTAAATTTTCCTCAATATGTAGGTGGTTGAGTGCCCGTCAATGTATGAGATGTTGCCTAATCCGGAATTCAAATGGGAAAAGCAACCTGAAATTCAGGTCTGGCGAAAGCAATCTGAGGATGGAGAAACTTGTGTCAAATTGGAATCTTATGATTCAACCAATAGTTTTATTCTGTTTGAAGAGGCTTTAAGGCATAATGAGGTACTACATTTCGACATTATATAGCTGCAAAACACTCTGAATTCTGTGGTTTCCTCAAGTTCCTATTATCTGAACTTTGAGCTTTCTTAATTTATGAGAATCATTTGAAGTAAAATTTCACTCCAAAAAAAAAAAGAACTTAGAAGCAAGAATAAATTTAATAATTTCTTGGAAGACCACAGTCTGTGGACGTCTCTTGCAATTTGCCTCGCCAATCCTTATTAAACCAATGGCCATGTGGCTCAATTTAATTTCTGGTTTTACTTTGGAGTGTAAATACCTGCAATCTGCAGACAGATGATTAATACGTAGCTGTTTGTTGATTGCTTGATTTATGTATTAATCTAAATAACTTGTCTGCACGTGATGTCATTTCTAATTTTATTGTGCCTGATTTATATACAGAACAGCCAACAGTTTGTTTATTTAAAATGCTATTGTGTATTGCCAAATTTATTTCATGTTTGTTGATTGCAGCTAAGTTATGGTGGGAAAACAGTTGCTCTCCCCTTTAACTTCTCTATCCTCAAATGGGCTACTGGTACTCGCAAAGTTCTCAATAATGCTCAACTACCCAAAGGGGTGTCTTTCTACAATATTTATGGAACATCCTTCGACACGCCTTTGGATGTTTGGTATGTAACTAAACCACATATCTAGTTGGGAATACTCAATTAGATAAAGGGCTTAGAAGAAAAGTCACATTTGTATTGCATTTGAATGTATATAATTGGTTTGAAGCTGGACATTTGATTGCCTGAATGCAAGTATTTTTTCCTGGACAAGAATGGTATTACTGGGTGCATCTTCAATATCTGAAACATCACACACTGGTTTCAATTGTGAGAAATAACTCGGAGAAGGGTTGGTTATAAATAGTTGTAACGTTTTTTGACTAGTTATTTTATAATCATAACTGTTTGAGGTGTCATGTTACTCCCCCAACAAACCAATCCTGTCATTTTGTGTTTATTTGAATGTTCTGGCTTCTAATGGCAAAAACAATGGTGCCAACTAGCAAGGAGTAAGCATCCCAGTATCAATGTTTAGTTTATGCTTTTCTGTAACTGTCAAATGTATCCTTCTTTAGATTGTGATATTCTTTTCAGTTTATCATTCTAAATCCCATTGATCTGAACCTCCCTGACATTCTGAATAGCTGTGTCCTTGTTTATATTCTCTGCATAGTTATGTCATGTTTCATAATTATAAGTTTTTTCAAATCCTAATCTCATTCTAAAAAAATGGTGTTTTTAAAAAGCATTACCTAGAAATTGTAGGAACTATATCCCGGTTTGAATCTAATTTGCGTCTAACTTTTCTTGCTCCAGCGTGCCAAATCTGGCCTGTGAACTACCCACTTAGTATCCTAGCTTGTTGGTGTGGGTGAGCTTTCACATCTTTTCTGCCAAACTTGAGTGAAATATGATCATAGAAAGTACATTTCAGTACCATTCAGGATGATCCTCATGCTGTTTTGGTTTTGCACAATTTAGCTTATGTTAAAAGACTGGATAGCTGCATCATAAACGTTTTTGCGATTGTGACACATTGTATCCACGTTTGACCTATGCTTATATCTTGCAGCTATGGTTCTGAAACTTCTCCAGTTGAGGACTTGCCAGATGTATGCCACACAATGGTAAGTATTGATGTTTACTAATATAATTCAATAAGCTACTCGTGACCCTGATGTTCTTTATTAGATTTATGTAACAACTTCAAATCCCTTTTACTCCCATAAACAGCCACACCTTAAGACTCCTTATTGTGGGAGTGTTGGAGAGCTTGATATTGTTGGCCCATTTCCTGATAGCTTAAGCTTTTGAGACAGTTAGTGACTTAACATGACATTAGGGCTCATGGAAGATCCCTATTTGCATTATGCTTTTTCTTATTTACATTCGCTCCTCTCTTTTCTCTCTCTATGTATAAATATTTGCATCTCCACAGGGAAGATCCCCTTCCGTATGAGGAAGGTGTTGGAGAGCTTGATATACATTGTCGGACTTATTTTCAAACAGCTTAAGCTTTTGGGACAATTGGCAACTTAACATTGAGTACTAGCACATATTTTCAGATTGAGCCTTATGTATCATGAAAGTGTAGGCAAGAGTGTATATATATATATTTGTTTTGGGTTTTAATTATATTTTCTATTTTTTATCTGTTTTAGCCCAAGTACTCGTTCGTGGATGGAGACGAAACGGTTCCTGCTGAATCAGCCAAGGTTGTCTTTCTGACCTCCTATTTATTGTTTTACTTATCTAAACTCACTAATGGACAATGATGAAAACCTTTAACAAGTCAGTTATTCACAATTCAACTATTATTTTCTGCTGCATTTAACTTTAATTTAACCCAATTTTTTTAATTTAAACATCTTGCAGGCGGATGGATTTGCAGCAACCGAACGAGTAGGAGTTGCTTCAAGTCATCGGCTACTATTATGTGACAAAACAGTATTTGAGCTAATTCAAAGGTGGTTAGGGATCAGCCAGAAGGTCAACAACCATTCGAAAACTTCCAAAGTAATGAGCGTTAATTTAGACTAATCTGTTTGCGTGTAAGATTGATTTCATGTGCTTGAAAAGAATAAATGAAAGACAGTCTGTTCTTATAATAATTCGAGTGACCATATATATAGCATCAACTGGCGCGGTTATTAAGCGAAAGTTGTTATTATGGCCGTGCATTGCGTGCGGGGAATGTGTTCTTTGAGTGGCCTTAGGGTGAGTCTCAGATCGTTGGAAGATTTGGAGAACTTTTGGAATATGGAGGACCAGTTTATTGTATTATTTATGTGTGATATTTGTAATATTAATTTCCGGAGACTTATTTGACATTTCATGAAATTTAGTAATTAGAATTTGCTAGTAAATTTACGCAGTCCACACATTTAGTATTTTCGCAAAATTTAGTAGCTTAAATTTTGTTACCAAAATCTATAAATCTAATATTTTCATTTTTCAGAAAACACTTTTCAGAAAATTTTACTTTCTTATTTTTTGTGTTTTTTTGTTTTTACTGAATTTTTTTAATATTTTAAGCAATTTTTTTACTTTTTAGACACACCTAACATAAATACACCTAAAAAGTAAAAAAATTGTAAAAAAAATCTTTTAAAAATTCACTAAATATCAAAAATACAAAAAAAAATATAAGAATTCAGTACATTTTTTTGTATTTTTATGTATTTATTACTTTTTTAAAATATTTTTTTACAAATTTTTTACTTTTTAGATACATCTAATTAAGGTGCATCTAAAAAAATAAAAAAAATGTTTAAAATTTAAAAAATATTCACTAAAAACAAAAGAATACGAAAATCAAAAAACTCAATTTTCAAAAAATTTAATCCAAAAAACTCAAATCAAACACACTCATTGGTATTTGCCCAAAATTTATCTTATATTTTGTCACCTAATTTGTAAGTTCATTCTTTTGGCCTTTCTACTAAAATTATTGACTTAAATATTGTTACCAAAATTCATAAGTCGATATTTGTTTAACGTTTTTACAAAATATATTACCTTAAATTTTGTCACCAAAGTCACTAGTCCATGATACCTTTGGCATTTTCATTAAACTTGTGAGATTAAATCTTGTCACAAAATTTGTTAAGTCTATAATTTTGTTTGTCTAACTAAATTTATTAGCTTAAATTTTGTTATAAAAAATTTATAAGTACTTGTTTTTGGATTTTTCACCTCAAATTTAGCCAAGGAAATCTGTAAGTGTGTACTTTTGATTTATTTTCAAAATTCATCACTTCAATTTTTTTTAACCAAATTTTTGTAAATTCATACATTTAGGTGTCGTTTGGTAACACTTACGTTTTCAGTTTTCTGTTTATATTTACAAAAATTTTAAAAACTCAAATAAAAACTTGTTTGGTAAAATTTTTGATTTATAAATCAGTAGTCTCAATTTATAAATTTGGCCAAAAAATGAAAACACAAAAAATGTGTTTCCATTTTGAGTTTTCAGTTTTTTTTTTTTTACCACCCAACACTAGCCACCACCCACCACTATTTTCCACTACCGTCTTCCGCCACCATCACTTGCCACCACCACTCACCATCCACCTGCCACGACCACCCACCACCTACCTGCCACCCATTCGCCACCACCACCCACCTTTCGCTGCCACCACCACCACCACCACCACCCACTACCCACCTGCCATGCACCCGCCACCACCCACCACCCGCTACCTACTTGCCACCACTACTCACCACCCACCTGCCACCGACCACCACTAGCCACCTGCCACCCACCCGCCACCACTACCCACCACTCACCACCACCATCACCCACCACCCACCCACCACCCACCACCTACTCGCTATCACCTACCACCTGCCACCGTCACCCACCCACCCACCACCACCAGCCATCCGCCACCCACCTGCCACCACCATCCACCACCCACTACCACCACCACCAACACCACCCACTTGCTACCACCCACCACCCGCCACCCATCTGCTACCACCACCCACCACCCGCCACCACCACCACCCACTCGTTACCACCCACCACCCACCACCCGCCACCGTCACCCACCCACCATCACCACCCACCCGCTACTCACCTGCTACCACCACCCACCACCGTCACCCACCCACCCACCCACCACCACCAGCCACCTACCCGCCATCACCACCCACCCGCCACCACCCGCCATCCGCTACCTACCTGCCAGTACCACCCGCCACCCGCCACCCGCCACCACCACCCACCACTCGCCACCGTCACCCACTCACCCACCATCACTCGTCATCCGCCACCCACCTGCCACCACCACCCATCACCCCCTACCGTCACCCACCCACTCACCACCAGCCACCTGCCACCCCACTCGCTACCACCCACCACCGGCCACCGTCACCCACCCACCCACGCACCACCACCACTACCCGCCACCACCACCCACCACCCGCCACCGCCACCGCCACCATCCATCCGCTATCACCCACCACCCGCAACTGTCACCCACCCACCGTCACCACTTTCCACCACCATCTTCCGCCGTCACTTGCCGCCACTTGCCATTTCTTACTCTTTTTTATATTTTTAAATTTTTTTAAACATTTTTTCAATTACGAAACGCGTTTGTAGTTTATGTTTTTCTAAAAATAAACAAAAAATAAACAAAAACCAATTTATAAAATTTTTGTAAATATAAACTGAAAACGTAAACGTTACCAAACATACAATTAGCATTTCACTAAATTTGTCGATGTAAATTTTGTTATTAGAATTTGTAAAACCATAATATTCTCATAATTAGTTCCACAATTATATAGGCAACTTCAAATCTAGATTTCAATCTAATTTATAATATCGATCAAAAAAAAAAATCTAATTTATAATAATAATATATTTTACAGGCCTCGTTTGGGAACCCTTCTTTTTAGTTGAAAAGTCAAAAAGTTATTAAATTAGCCAAAAAGTCAACAACCCATACCAAAAAGTCAAAGATTTTCTTTTCTCTCTACTTTTTGCACATATTTTCATAAAAAGTCAAAAAGTCATCCCAAACATACTAATTTTTTTTAACTCATATTTTAGTCAAATAACTAAAAAGTTACTAAATTAACCTATTCCCAAACGAGGCCTGAGTCTATATTTTATTTATTAAAATAAGTCATGCCGATGATGTGGTCTCTCACCCCTTGGTTTTACCCATCATTTTGCCAATTGGTCCATGGTTTTATTAGTCTATGATATTGTCTAGATCCTGTATTCCTTCATCACCCATGATAATAGTCACCACTATATTCCTCCAACATTACATCTAATTCGTCTAGATCTTTTTTCATCATATAATCTCCTAAGAAATAATATTATCTTTTTAATTGATATGTTCCAGAATCTATTTTTTTTTTTCAAATAATCAAATACCCATAGAATCATCTTTAGACAATTATCTCTTCTGTCCAGGCAATGAGATCTTATTAACGATTCACCAATTTTTTCATCAAATCTGAGTAAAAAAAAAAAAGGCAACTTCCTCAATCTGATATAAGTCACTCTAATGGTTGCACTGTAACTTTCATCAAAAGGCAAGGGACGTCCGGCAGGACGACTGGCCGAACGACCGGACATGCAACTAAATTTTTTTTCGGTTTTGCCTTATACCCCCAGTGGGGGTCGCACCCCCAGTGAGGTGGCATGCCCCCACTGGCTAAAACCCCCCCAAAAAAAAAAAAAAAAAAAAAAAACTGTTTTTTTTTTGTCCAATCCCGGAGTGACACCTCACTGGGGGTCGACCCCCAGTGGGGGTAGGAAGCATTTTTGATTTTTTTTTGCTCCTCCATTTCTGTTTCCCAATTCGTTTCCTATTTCTTTCTCCCTCCATTAAATATTTTCTATTTTTTTTTTTTTTGCCTCCAACAATGATTTCCTTCCAGAAACTAATATAAACACATTTATTCATGGACCATATACCAGACAAGAGGTACGTTACATCTGCAACCAACCATAACTGAAAGCAGAGCATAATGAGTATCTCAAATTTTTACATGTTCACTTCATTTTCATCCTCTTCTTCTTCCTCATCCTCTGATGATGAGTCTGATGATGAAAAAATGGTCACACTTTTGGGGGTTTATGAGATAAATAATGCTAGTATGATTCAAATTTTGCAATCAACTAATGGATCAAAGAAAAGAGATGGTTCTGTTGTAGGATATAATTACATACGTCGCGATAAATGGAAGGGTCATGAGCGATTGTTCGCGGATTATTTTGCGGCAAATCCAGTATATTCACCTGCAACATTTTGGAGGAATGCGTCGTCCTCTGTTTCTACGAATTTTGAATGCCATTGAAGCACACGATTCATATTTTGTTCAAAAACAAGGTGCAGCACATATCCTTAGATTGTCTCCCCTGCAAAAGATGACTTCAGCAATTAGAATATTATCATATGGAGTGGCAGTAGATACAATGGATGATTATATTCGTATTGGGGAAAGCACTGCAACTGAAAGTTTAAAACACTTTTGCAATTCAGTAATTGAAATCTTTGGACTAGAATACCTGAGATCTTCAACAATAATAGATTTTGCTAGATTACTTACTATTGGGGAGGTTCGTGCGTTTCCAGGTATGTTGGGAAGTTTAGATTGTATGCATTGGGAGTAGAAAAATTGTCCAAAGGCATGGTGTCACGACCCAAACCCGGCCCTATGGGTTTAGCACCGTAACTGGCCAGTAATCCGAGATTACCGAAGGCCTGCTGAACAGTAATACAGTAAAACAGAGTACAGGGCCTGGCGGAAGCCAATACAGTAAATAACTAGTGTCCATTGAGCTGTGAAAATCTGTATGCCAAAAACATTTTTCATGCATTCATTCAACTCAAAACAGTACAGTCTATACAATCATATACAACCATTCAGTGCGGGGACTTAATCCCTCGATAACAGTGCAGTAGAACAGTAAACAGTCTAGACAACAGTACAAAACAGTAGGGAGACCGATAGGGGACACAAAAACACCCCAAGCCACAGCAAGGCGTCTCGGAACCTCACAGTGAGGCACATAAGCTGGCTTGACAAAACTGGGGACTAACCCATGCTCCTAGCTCCGGTCTGGCTGCTGAGAACCTACATATATATATAAACAGTGAGCTAAAGCCCAGTGAATAACAATAAGTATAAAGAGGTTATGAATGAATGTCCTTACAGTAATGAAATCGATTCATTATACAGTATTTCAATCTTTCAGTATTTCAGTCAATCAGTATTTCAATCAATCAATCATATGTGGTACATCCATTAGCCTATAAACAGTAGGTCCAAAGGACCGGGCCTTAACAGACCCAACAATAATGATGGCCATCAATCGATAAACGATATGGTTCCACAAGGAAACCGACAGAGCTCTGTAACAGTCAATAACAGTAGGTGCTAAGGATGCCACAGTACAGTTCAGAAATAAAGGACATACATTCATTCAATAGACAATATCAGTTCAATAAACAGTTCAATTCAGTATTCAAAATATAACCATTTTTGAACATATCTTTACACAATCTGTTACTCACAGAGATTGGGCTAATAGCAGCTAGAGCGCGTCCCCGAAAGCCAACCCTAAACAGTTAACAAATAGAACACACACTAAGTTTCACAGTCGGGAAGGATGATAATTAAATCCCTAAATTTCCTCGGTGTGGTTCTATGTCTAAATCCTCATTAAGATGCCTTAAACTAGGCCTAAGAATGCCTAGGATGAGATGAGGATGCAAAAATACACTCGGAAGGCATTTTCAAAAGTTGCTGAAAACAGGGGTCTCGCTCGAGCGAGCCTTCCTTCGCTCGAGCGAGCTTCCAAAATCAAAGGCTTCGCTCGAGCGAGAAATACTTCGCTCGAGCGAGCTGCTGGAACAGTAAAAGTACTGGATGCTCGATTTTTACGCGCGATACCACGCTCGATGCTCGCTCGAGCGGAGCCCTGTACAAAGGTGCTCGCTCGAGCGAGGAATCCTTCGCTCGAGCGAAGAAGCCAAATCTGGAATTTCCAGATTTGCCTTCCAAGCTCAAACCAAGCATTCTAACACTCAAAACTCGACCTCTTGGGCCCAAATTCTGGAAAAACACATCCAAAACAATAAATAACAAGTTTCAAAAGCCAATTCGAGAATTCAAGCCCCAAAGGTGAGTCAATTAAAACCATTTTTCAAACCCATTTCATGAACAATTTGCAAACATGCAATGCATGAACTTTAAACCAAAACCAAGCTTCAAATCTTGCTCAATTGAGCTCCAATCTTTGAAAACAACTTGGAAGCATGGACTAATATAAAATCATGGACATGCATGTACAATCCATCATGAATTCAACTTCAAAATGCATCAATTCAAGCATGCATGTAACATTTGAGCTCCAATTCACCATTTATGAGCAAATTCATGACTTACTTCCCTATAATCATGATACATGCAAGATGGAACTTAAAAACAACAAGAGGATGATGATTTCACTCACCTAGGTCTTGTATTCAAGATTTAAGAGTCCAATTTGCCAATTCTCTACCAAATTCTTCAAGTTCTTCTAGCAATATACAAGATGAGCTCAAAATCTCCCTCAATTCTCTCCTCTCTCTCTCTAAATTCGGTTGTATGCAAGAAATGGGAGAAGAAATGTTTTGATTAAGTGTATAAGGCTCAAAGATGAATAAACAAAGGCCCCACTCACAATGGCAAAATGGTAATTACGACAAACTCTTTAATTGGCTTAATTTAATCTAATTTAATCATTCCTAATCAATTTTCAAATAAATATACCATAAAATCACAAATATTACACTGATTACAAAACACTAAACGGTTCTCCGTTCGGCCGCCGATAAGGCCTTCAATTAGCAATTTAAACATAAAATGCAAACAGATAAATCAATCGATCAAACCGATACCATATGCAATTCAATAGGTAAACTTATTCGATTTCAGTTTCAATTTCAATCAGTCCATTCAGTACTTCAGTTAATCCAGTTATCAGTCATTAGCGGTCCAGTTTAACAAGAATCAGTATAAAATTCAGTGATTTCTCGGTAATCAGTACGAGGGTTGTTACAGTCTCCCCTCCTTATAAGGA
Source organism: Camellia granthamiana (assembly GCA_036172215.1). NCBI lineage: Eukaryota > Viridiplantae > Streptophyta > Magnoliopsida > Ericales > Theaceae > Camellia > Camellia granthamiana. The sequence goes on from CM069911.1 coordinate 58,427,339, forward strand.
GTTTAGTCCTCCAAACTCGAGTTACCTTCATTCTGGAAGAAAACAGGATTCAGCAGGAACAAATCAGGATATCGCCTAGCCATGTCATCTTCCCTTTCCCAAGTGGCATACACACCACTATGGTTCTGCCAGTCAACTTTCACTAGCGGGATCTCCTTGTTTCTCAGTTTCTTGATCCGTCGGTTTACAATCTGTATAGGCCTCTCTTCGTAAGTGTAGTCATCACTCAACACTATCCGAGTAGGCTCAATCACATGGAACGGATCCCGAAGATAATCTCTCAACATAGAGATGTGGAAGACGTTATGCATATGCTCCATTTCGGGAGGAAGTGCAACTTGATACGCCACCGGATTGATTTTCTCAATAATCTGATACGGTCCAACATACCGCGGCGCTAACTTGCCTTTGACTCCAAAACGAGTCTGGCCTTTCATTGGTGTCACTTTCACAAACACGTGATCACCCACTTCATACTCTCGGTCTCGTCTTCTAACATCTGCATAACTCTTCTGTCTACTTTGTGCAGTTTTCAGTCTTTGCTGTATCAGTTTTATCTTTTCGGTTGTTTCATACACAATCTCGGGCCCAAGCAACGGCCCGTCTCCAACTTCTGCCCAGCAGATTGGAGATCTACACTTTCTGCCATACAATGCCTCGAAAGGCGCCATACCAATACTCGAATGGTAGCTGTTGTTGTAGGCGAATTCAGCCAACGGCAAATGACTTTCCCAGTTTCCTTGGAAGTCAAGGACACACATTCTCAGTAGATCCTCTAGAGTCTGGATGGTCCTTTCTGACTGTCCATCTGTCTGAGGATGATAGGCACTACTCAGCCTCAATTCAGTACCCAATGCAGTCTGTAGGCTTTGCCAGAACCTCGATGTAAACTTCGAATCCCTGTCAGAAACAATAGATACAGGCACTCCATGCAATCTCACAATTTCATCAATATAGATAACAGCCAATTTGTCTGCATTATAAATTGTCTTGACAGGTAGGAAGTGTGCAGATTTAGTCAATCTATCAACAATAACCCAAATAGAGTCCATACCTTTTCTGGAGCGAGGTAATCCAACGATAAAATCCATCGTGATATGCTCCCATTTCCATTCTGGTATGGGTAAGGGTTGCAATAATCCAGCAGGTCGTTGATGTTCAGCTTTGACTTGTTGGCAATGAAGACATTTGGACACAAAGTCGGCAATTTCTTTCTTCATCCCCGGCCACCAGAAATTCAATTTCAAATCTTGATACATTTTCGTATTCCCTGGGTGGATAGAAAATTTTGAATTGTGGCCCTCTTGCAGAATTCTTCTTTTCAGTTCAGTGTCATTCGGTACACACAGTCTTTCTTGAAATTTCAGTACATTGTTCTCAAATTTGAACTCCGGTCTCGGTTTAGAATCTCTTTCTTCAATAATCCCTTTCAAGTAATTATCCAATTGCTGTTTCTCCTTAATTTCTTCAATCAATGCTGGTTGAGCAGAAATAGCAGCTAAGGTTCCACCTTGTTCCTTCAAAACAACTTCAATTTCAGACTTTTCAAGGTCACAAAGCAACTCTTTCTGTCCAGTCAGCAAACAGGCTAAGTTCCCAATCGATTTTCGGCTCAAAGCATCGGTAACGGTGTTGGCTTTTCCCGGATGGTACAAAATCTGTAGGTCATAATCTTTTATCAGTTCAAGCCATCTCCGCTGTCTCATATTCAGTTCTTTCTGAGTGAAAAAGTACTTCAGGCTCTTGTGGTCAGTATACACTTCACATGTCGCCCCATAAAGATAGTGACGCCAGATTTTCAACGCAAATACCACTGCAGCAAGTTCTAAATCATGGGTCGGGTAGTTCTTTTCATGTGGTCTCAACTGTCGGGAAGCATAAGCAATAACTCTCCCATTCTGCATTAAAACACACCCCAAACCCTTATGAGAAGCATCACTAAATACAGTATAACCATCCGTACCTGAAGGTAGAGTCAGAATTGGTGCAGTCACAAGTCTAGTTTTCAACTCCTGAAATGCTGATTCCCGTTGGTCAGTCCAGTCAAATGATATCCCTTTCTGTGTCAACTGAGTCAGTGGTAAGGCAATTTTGGAGAAGTCTTTGACAAATCTTCTGTAATATCCAGCCAATCCCAAAAAGCTTCGGACTTCAGTCACATTTGTTGGTCTAGGCCAGTTTACTACAGCTTCAATTTTCTGCGGATCAACAGAAATTCCATCTTTGCTAACAACATGCCCCAAAAACATAACATGATCAAGCCAAAATTCACATTTAGACAGTTTACCATACAGTTTCTGTTCTCTTAAGGTTTGCAGGGCAAGTCTCAGATGGTGTTCATGTTCTTCTACAGTCTTAGAATAGATCAATATGTCATCAATGAATACCACAATAAAATCATCAAGGTATGGTTTAAAAATTCGGTTCATGAGGTCCATAAATGCAGCTGGGGCATTCGTGACTCCGAACGGCATAACTAAAAATTCATAATGGCCATACCTCGTTCTAAAAGCAGTTTTGTCAATGTCTTCCGGTTTAACTTTCAGTTGATGGTACCCCGATCTAAGGTCAATCTTGGAAAACACTTGTGCACCCTGTAACTGGTCAAATAAATCATCAATACGCGGTAGTGGATATTTGTTCTTTACAGTTACCTTGTTCAATTCGCGATAATCAATGCACAGTCTCAGTGAGCCATCCTTCTTCTTTACAAACAAAACAGGTGCACCCCACGGTGAAGTACTGGGTCTAATAAACTTCTTGTCTAACAGTTCCTGCAATTGTACCTTCAATTCTTTCAGTTCAGTTGGAGCCATTCTGTAGGGAGCTTTAGACACTGGCTGTGTTCCCGGAATTACATCAACGGTGAATTCAATCTCCCTGTCAATCAAATCCCCTGGCAGATCATCTGAAAATACATCTGGGAATTCTCTAACTATAGGAATACAATTCACATCAGTTTTAACATTATCATCAGCAGATACAGTCAGGACAGAACACAGATATCCTTTACACCCCTTTCTAATTAATTTAACGGCTTTCACTGAAGAAATCAAATACGGAGGAGGCACTACTCCACTCCCATTAAACACAAATTCAGGTAAACCCGGTGGACGGAAAACAACTTGTTTTGTTACACAATCTATAGTGGCATGATATTTTTGTAGCCAATCCATCCCCAATATCACATCAAAATGATCTATGTTCAACGGTAGTAAGTCAATAAACAGATGCATATCCCCAACAATAATTTCACAAGCAGGATACATATATGCACATGTCATGGATCCCCCAACAGGTGATGACACAGCTAGCAAATAATTCATAGGTTCTAAGGGTCTATTCAATTTCCGTGAAAAAGCATGCGACACATAAGAATGTGTAGACCCCGAATCAATCAATACATATGCATTTTGAGCACAAATAGAGAGGATACCTGACACAACGGTCTCAGTATTCTGAACGTCTCCCGGTACTAGGGCAAATACTCGGCCCTGCCTCACAGGCTCTTTCCCGGTAGCTTTGGGGTTAGGCTTTGGCGCTGCATGTGATGCTGCTGCGCTCGGTGTAGCTTTACTACTAACTGGTGGAGCAGAAGGGCAGTCTTTAATTCTGTGGCCCACCTTGCCACATCTGAAACAAGCTCCTGAAATCTGGTAGCAAACCCCTTTGTGCTTATTGCCACATACGGAGCAGGGTGGAATAAATCCACTCCCTTGGCTGGGGCTAGTTGTTGACCCCGTGTTCTGTTTCTTGTTCAATTGATTGTGCTTGCCTTTCTTGAATTTGAAACCCTGTCTTTTACCACGCCATTCAGCTGTTGGTGGTTCAGTTTGTTTCAGTGCTTCAATATTTGATTCAGCCATCAAGGCCCGATCAAGAACACCCACATAAGTCGGCAGTTTCAACATATTAACTCTATCAAGGATAGGAACATTCAGGCCGCCTTCAAACTTCCTGGCCTTTTTGTAGTCGGTGTCCACCATATGCGGTGCATACCTAGCAAGCTCGGTGAACTTCGTCTCATATTCGGCAACAGACATTGTGCCCTGTTTCAGTTGTTCAAATTCGGTTATTTTTCTATCCCTGACACATTGAGGAAAGTACTTTTCAAAGAAGGACTCCTTGAACTGAGCCCAAGTCATAACAGTGTTTGTATCACGGATTAACATCCACCACCTTCTAGCTTCTTCTTGAAGGGTGAAGGTAGCCAATAGTACTTTATTTGCTTCCGAGCACGGAAACATTTCAAACAACTTTTCTGTTTCAAGGACCCATGCTTCAGCCTTTAACGGTTCTAAGCCTCCCTGAAAGGACGGCGGTTTCATCTTGCTGAATTTATGAGTCAGTGCAATAATGTCCCCATCATTCACATTCACATTTGGTTCCGGCTGTACCGGGGGAGGAGGAGGTGGGGGCGGTTGATTCTGTTGTTGCTCGAGTCTAGCAGTTATCAATTCCATCATTCTTTCCATTCTGGCCATTCTGGCCTCAGTAGAGGAGGATTCAGTTTCATTTGCATTATCCATTTCACTATAAACAGTTATAACAGTTCCAGTCATAAGCAGTTGTATACGGTAACAGTTTATCACATTAACAGTTGTATAATTAAACAGTTTAACATTTAGCATATATTCAGTCAGTCATAAGCACACACTTTTCAAGTTCATGAGATGCCCTAATTGCTTTTCTAGGACTCCCTATAGCTCATTTGGACACGTGTGTGCGGTATAACTCGTGGTTAAGTATCGCTCTGATACCACTCTGTCACGACCCAAACCCGGCCCTATGGGTTTAGCACCGTAACTGGCCAGTAATCCGAGATTACCGAAGGCCTGCTGAACAGTAATACAATAAAACAGAGTACAGGGCCTGGCGGAAGCCAATACAGTAAATAACTAGTGTCCATTGAGCTGTGAAAATCTGTATGCCAAAAACATTTTTCATGCATTCATTCAACTCAAAACAGTACAGTCTATACAATCATATACAACCATTCAGTGCGGGGACTTAATCCCTCGATAACAGTGCAGTAGAACAGTAAACAGTCTAGACAACAGTACAAAACAGTAGGGAGACCGATAGGGGACACAAAAACACCCCAAGCCACAGCAAGGCGTCTCGGAACCTCACAGTGAGGCACATAGGCTGGCTTGACAAAACTGGGGACTAACCCACGCTCCTAGCTCCGGTCTGGCTGCTGAGAACCTACATATATATATAAACAGTGAGCTAAAGCCCAGTGAATAACAATAAGTATAAAGAGGTTATGAATGAATGTCCTTACAGTAATGAAATCGATTCATTATACAGTATTTCAATCTTTCAGTATTTCAGTCAATCAGTATTTCAATCAATCAATCATATGTGGTACATCCATTAGCCTATAAACAGTAGGTCCAAAGGACCGGGCCTTAACAGACCCAACAATAATGATGGCCATCAATCGATAAACGATATGGTTCCACAAGGAAACCGACAGAGCTCTGTAACAGTCAATAACAGTAGGTGCTAAGGATGCCACAGTACAGTTCAGAAATAAAGGACATACATTCATTCAGCGAGCTGCTGGAACAGTAAAAGTACTGGATGCTCGATTTTTACGCGCGATACCACGCTCGATGCTCGCTCGAGCGGAGCCCTGTACAAAGGTGCTCGCTCGAGCGAGGAATCCTTCGCTCGAGCGAAGAAGCCAAATCTGGAATTTCCAGATTTGTCTTCCAAGCTCAAACCAAGCATTCTAACACTCAAAACTCGACCTCTTGGGCCCAAATTCTGGAAAAACACATCCAAAACAATAAATAACAAGTTTCAAAAGCCAATTCGAGAATTCAAGCCCCAAAGGTGAGTCAATTAAAACCATTTTTCAAACCCATTTCATGAACAATTTGCAAACATGCAATGCATGAACTTTAAACCAAAACCAAGCTTCAAATCTTGCTCAATTGAGCTCCAATCTTTGAAAACAACTTGGAAGCATGGACTAATATAAAATCATGGACATGCATGTACAATCCATCATGAATTCAACTTCAAAATGCATCAATTCAAGCATGCATGTAACATTTGAGCTCCAATTCACCATTTATGAGCAAATTCATGACTTACTTCCCTATAATCATGATACATGCAAGATGGAACTTAAAAACAACAAGAGGATGATGATTTCACTCACCTAGGTCTTGTATTCAAGATTTAAGAGTCCAATTTGCCAATTCTCTACCAAATTCTTCAAGTTCTTCTAGCAATATACAAGATGAGCTCAAAATCTCCCTCAATTCTCTCCTCTCTCTCTCTAAATTCGGTTGTATGCAAGAAATGGGAGAAGAAATGTTTTGATTAAGTGTATAAGGCTCAAAGATGAATAAACAAAGGCCCCACTCACAATGGCAAAATGGTAATTACGACAAACTCTTTAATTGGCTTAATTTAATCTAATTTAATCATTCCTAATCAATTTTCAAATAAATATACCATAAAATCACAAATATTACACTGATTACAAAACACTAAACGGTTCTCCGTTCGGCCGCCGATAAGGCCTTCAATTAGCAATTTAAACATAAAATGCAAACAGATAAATCAATCGATCAAACCGATACCATATGCAATTCAATAGGTAAACTTATTCGATTTCAGTTTCAATTTCAATCAGTCCATTCAGTACTTCAGTTAATCCAGTTATCAGTCATTAGCGGTCCAGTTTAGCAAGAATCAGTATAAAATTCAGTGATTTCTCGGTAATCAGTACGAGGGTTGTTACACATGGCAAGGTCAACACATAGGCCATCAGATAAAGCCAACCATCATTCTTGAAGCAGTAGCTTCTTATGACTTGTGGATTTGGCATGCATTTTTTGGAATGCCTGGATCACACAATGACTTGAATGTGTTGGATCGATCACCCTTATTTTCTGATCTTGCCCAAGGTAAAGCTCCCCATGTGCATTACACTATTAATGGACACAGTTATAATATGGGTTATTACCTTGCTGATAGTATATACCCTCAATGGGCAACACTGGTTCAAACCATCTCTTCTCCCCAAGGAGCAAAGAAACAACATTTTGCAATGATGCAAGAGTCAGCAAGGAAGGATGTAGAGCGGCCATTCGGAGTGCTCCAAGCCCGATTTGCAATTATAGGTGGTGCCGTACGTTTTTGGGATCCGAAATGCTTGGGAACATAATGAAGACTTGCGTTATATTACATAATATGATCGTCGAAGATGAGCAAAAGAAGCATCTTGATTTCGATTATGAGATTTCATTAACCAACTCACCAGTAGTACTTTTGTGTAGTAGTAACAATGATTTCCAATCATTTTTGTCTTGTCATCTAGGTATTGGAGATAAAAATGCATATCATGCCCTCCACAATGATTTAATAGAACATATGTGGCATCTTCACAGTGAAAACTAAATTCACCATGTGGATGTGAACTTGAAATTTTGTTTATTTTTTGGAATGGGAGGTGATTTCGCAAGAAAAGCTGTCAGTGTTTGTTTGTTGTTAATACTCTTCACAATGTACACATTTGTTTCTGCTAGTACTTTTGGTCCGTTAACTTTGTCATTATCCAAAATAGTGTGCAATTGTTACCAATATATTGATGTCATAATTTATTGACATTTTGCTTTCTGATATGGCTTTAGACTACTGATTGTTATATATATCCACGTATATTAAATTACAAATGAATGCAGCACATTGAATGAATTACAAATGAATGCAGCACACTGAACAAATGAATTAAAAAAATATTTGTAGTATTAAAATATATATTACAAATCAATTAGTTGAATAAATTTGCAAATTCATTTATTGACAATTGAACAAATGAGTGCAGAACACTGAACAAATGAATTAAACACCTCTATACCTCATAAATGACAAACTTCATTTATTGCAATTCAATACCTCATGAAAATTCAATGCCTGATCAATTTTTAGTTGAATACCTCTGTACCATCCAAGTAGTTGACAATTCATAAATTTGACAATTCAATACCTCTGTACAATCCAAACAAATGAATTCAGTACCTTATATCATAATCTACATATTACTTATAGGTTTGGTTGGTTCCACATGAAACACACACCATCATCCAACTACTTTATTTAAGCAATTTACCCACCTCATTACTTCTCTCTACCACCTACCTCATTTATTGACACTCTATATACACTCAATATTGGCCACAATTCAAAATCAAGTTCTGTTCCATAAACCGCAATGCAAATCAGTAGCAAGCCAAATTCTGCTCCCAAAACACTCTATATTCGCTCTATATCCATTTAATATTGGAAGTATGCATTGAAAGGATCAGCAAGGCAAAGCAACAGAAGCAGCAACACCAAGTTCAGCACAAACTGAATACAAAGTGTGTTCCACAAACGGTGAACCGATGGGTCAACCGGTGGGTTGACCGACTGGTTATTCGGCCCTGTTTCGTTTTTTTTTTTTTTTTTTTTGTGTGTACACTTTCTTATCTGCTGCACTTTTGCACAACACACTTAACACCATTTGATCACCTCACACTGAAGTTGAGCTCCTCTCTAATCCACCATTCATATTTAACACATTTCCAATCTAATTGAACAGATATTCACATCATGCCTAGAATCAAAAGAGCAAGACCAGAACATGGTGAAAGCTCCAACCCTTCACGACGCCAATAACAACAACAACAGCCTGATATTGGCGCTTTACTTACTATTGATTTTCTCAGTTTGCAACATGAACATGCCTTTCAAAGCTTCTCCAACCGACCTATTGTAACCAAGAGAAGGGTTAATCTTCCATCTCAATATGATCCACTGTTAGTTGGCAAACTTCAAGCAATGGGGTGGGCAAATTTAATTGATTTACCACAAAAGGTATATCCACGTCTGGTGTCTTTATTTTATGTTCACTTAAGATATACTTTTGAAGAAGATGGAAACTTTATTTTTCTATCTTATGTTAAAGGTAAGGGTATTGAGTTTGACATCCCCACTTTATCACGAATTCTTGGAGTTGATGATGGGGATATGCAAATCCATTTTCAGAGTGAGTCTGACCTGATTGATATTGTTGGCAATATCAGTGAAGTATATACTACTATTTGTGAGAGGAGATTTACCGGGACTAATTTACAAGCAAAACATTTGAAACCCCACCTTCGAATCCTCCATCGGTTTATAGTAGAAAATGTCACTTCGAAAAGTGGACATTTTGATGCTGTCCCATATTATAATGCTTATTTGTTATACTATTTTGAAGTTGGCCAAAAATTAGATTTATGCTACATTATAATGAAAGAAATGATGGTCGCAAATCTTAGTCAAATCAGTGGCCGGTCACTACTTTTTGGGGCTCTACTTACTAAAATTTTCAAAGCTTTTAAGATCCCACTTGTAGGTGAAGCAGAGATTAAAATCGCTTTGGCCATTTTAGAATACACACTGACCCGTGCTGGTGGAGCTGAAAATTTAATAGGAAGTCTTAATGCACGTGTCCCCCTAGATGATGCTCTAGAAGACCCTCATGACAATGTGATGCCATCAACTAAACAACCTTAATATTGGATTGATTTTTTGGCCATGGAACAAAAATGACATAATCAGCACGTTCAATGGAAACAAGAAATGGCTAATCAGTTTAGTGCATTGGGTACTCAGTTCGATGAGTTTGTCACTACTCAGAACTTATTAATTCAACAATTTGGTGAGTTCTGTTTGGACATTAAAAGACGTCATGAAGTGGTAAGTAATCGCATGGATCAAATTGAGCATCGCGTAAATGACATCTACAAACACTACTTCCCTCCACCACCACCGAACAATGACTTTTGATGTGTTTGGATGAAAGATTGGATTAAATTTGCAATTATGTGGTTTTTGTTTGTTTTCACAATGTACTATTACATTATGTATTTTCATGGATTTTTTTTTTTATAACTTTTTATATTTTGTTGGGACATGCTACTTTATGAATGTAGTGGTTATGCCTTTTATAACATATTGGACAATTGTATTTGCTGGTGGTCATGCCAACCTGAATAATTTGCAGACTTTAAATTGAAAAATATGCAAAGCAAATGACCATGTGGATGATAGACTTTAAACACAACAAATGACAAATGACCATGTCAATGATAGATATTTGAACTGATAAATATTTGTGAGCATGTTAAAAATATTTGTAAGCATATTTGAAAAATATTTGAGAGCATGTTTAACTGTTATTTTTAAATATTGTTTTAATTCCAACACAATCAATAGAACTCACCATCAACAGCAACTGTTATTGTTTTTAAATAATAAAAGCAATACAACCCACCATCAACATATATATAATTCCAGTGCATTTCCCTATAGAAAATATAATACAATGCAATACAGAAATAGATTAAAATGCAAGAAATCGTTGATCAAAATAAGAAATGCAATACAAAACTAAACTGCAAGAAATTGAAGAGAATTAAAGGTCTCCATGAAACAGTCAAGGAAATCTATTTGTTAATCGAAATAAGATTTGTCGTTGAAACTCTTCATAGTACGGCCTTTGCATTAGATTTAAATTTGTCATGTCCATTGATATTATTTTATAATCTTTATTTCGTTGTTCTCTTTCATTCATCATAGATAAGATTTTTAGTTGTTCCTCCCTATCCTTGGCCCTTCATTGACGCTCTGTAGCCTTCTGTTCATGGTCTATCACCTTTTGTTCATCTCGCTCAACAGTTCTAGTAGAGATAGTTGATAATACTTTAATAATTTTAGATTGGTAGGCAACCATTGCATCAAATCTAACATCATGAATTGTTTAATTCTTCAACTTTTCTTTTACAACCTTGGTACCAATTAGTCGTGTTGATGTATTAGTCAGTTGTTGGTCCCCTGCAATATTGTTGTTGGGTTGAAAAGCCTCACATTTAGTTGGTGGATTCGAACATGAATATGCATGTTGCGTGGCTTTTTTTGGTTGTGTTCTAAATTCATCCCATTTACAACTGCGGCGCAAAATATCTCAACTTTTGTCAAGTGTGAAGTGTTTTTTTTTGTATTGCATGATACATCCGCTTCGCTTCAACGACCTAAAAAATGAAAATTAAAAACATTTCCATAACAAGTATACTGAGCACTAAGAAAATTGATATTTAATAACAAAAATAAAAATTACAATGTCTGCCTCAGTTGTTTCACTTTGTTGCCTCAATTGAATTTACTCAAGAAAACCATAAAATTTTTTAATTGCCTTTTGCATGACAGACCAACGGTGAGACAAAGAAATACGGTTTTGATTTGATTCATTGCTCAATTGGAAATTAAAATAAACGAGTACTCGTTCCCAAAATATTGCCATTATCTAACTATTAATAGTAATGGGATCTTGAGAGACTGCTAACCAAGATCTACATAAAGTTTCATCTTCTATAATTGTGAACATTTTACCACGAGAACACACAAGAAGTTTCCGAAATAAAATTAAAATCAATGTTGTGCTCTGAAGTTTGTGATTCTTCAAACATTTCAAAATCTTTCATAATTTGAACAAAATTCAATAGGATACAACATCCAACTCAGACAGTGAAATATATTATAATGACATACATTGAAGCTGAAAAAGAGAGAATATACACTAAAGCTCACAAAGAAAATAGAAATTGTAATGATATTGTGAAATTGAAGCTCACAAAGAAAATATAAATTCTACTAATATAGTGAAATTAAACGATTGCTATATTTTATAGATCACAGTACCGGTAACTTTCTCAAATACTCAACAACACCAACGGTAACTTATTGGAGTTGCAGTTGCTGAACGGCTAATTTTGATAGAAATTTAAATCTATGTAGAAATTTAAAGCTACATCAACCTTGAATTACATACGTAGTGCCACAAAACAACCAACTTTTGAAGCAAGCCAACCAAACAGAAGCAACTGTACATTTTTTTATTAAATTGGAAGACCAATGGGACAACCGGTCAGACGTCCGGTCGGTTGTTCTATAGGACCCACCTCCAACGTAAACAAACAATAAAATGGTGAAATCTGATCCAGGTCTTCATTTTGGTGAAAGTTTTGGCCCGCTCTCAATTTGATATCATTTTGATGAAACCGTTGGAGATCAAAAAGGTGCATTTTCCCACCAAATTCAAATTTGGTGATGAATCTGATGCAATGTTGGAGATGGTCTGAAAGCATCTCCAATGATTCACCAATTTTTTCATCAAATTTGAGTAAAAAAAAGGCAACTTCTTCAATCTGACATGAGCCGCTCCAATGGTTGCATTGTAGCTTTCATCAAAAGCCAAGGAACGTCCGGCCGGTCGACCGAATAGGCAACTGAAATTTTTTTTCCCTTCCATTTCTATTTCCTATTTTTTTTCCCTCCATTAAATATTTTTCGTTTTTTTTTTTACCTCCAATAATAATTTCCTTCCAGAAACTAATATAAACACATTTATTCATGGACCATATACCAGATAAGAGATACGTTACATTTGCAACCAACCATAACTGAAAGCAGAGCATAATGAGTATCTCAAATTCTTACCTGTTCACTTCATTTTCATCATCTTCTTCTTCCTCATCCTCTGATGATGAGTCTGATGATGAAAAAATGGTCACACTTTTGGAGGTTTATGAGATAAATAATGATAGTATGATTCAAATTCTGCAATCAACTGTTGGATCAAAGAAAATATGTGGTTCTTTTGTAAAACATAATTACGTACGTCGCAATAGATAGAAGGGTCATGAGTGATTGTTCGCAGATTATTTTGCAGCAAATTAAGTTTATTCACCGGCAATATTTCGAAAACGTTTTCGAATGCGTCGTCCTCTGTATCTGCGAATTTTAAATGCCATTGAAACACACGATTCATATTTTGTTCAAAAACAAGATACATCTCATATCCTTGGATTGTCTCCCCTGCAAAAGATGACTTCATCAATGAGAATATTGTCATATGGAGTGGTAACAGATGCAATGGATAATTATATTCGTATTGGGAAAAACACTGCAATTGAAAGTTTACAACACTTTTATAATTCAGTAATTGAAATTTTTGGATCAAAATACCTGAGATCTCCAACAATAACAGATATTACTAGATTACTTGCTATTGGGGACGTTTGTGGGTTTCCAGGTATGTTGGGAAGTTTAGATTGTATACAGTGGGAATGGAAAAATTGTCCGAAGGCACGGCAAGGTCAATGCGTAGGCCATCAGAAAAAGCCAACCATCATTCTTGAAGCAGTAGCTTCTTATGACTTGTGGATTTGGCATACATTTTTTGGAATGCATGGATCACACATTGACTTGAATGTGTTAGATCGATCGCCCTTATTTTCTGATCTTGTCCAAGGTAAAGCTCCCCCTGTGCATTACACTATTAATTGACACAGTTATAATTAGGTTATTACCTTGCTAATGATATATACCCTCAATGGGCAACACTAGTTCAAACCATCTTTGCTCCCTAAGGAGCAAAGAAGCAACATTTTGCAATGATGCAAGAGTCAACACAGAAGGATGTAGAGTGAGCATTTGGAGTTCTCCAAGCCCGATTTGCAATTATAGGTCGTGTCGTATGTTTTTGGGATCCTAAAATGCTTGGGAACATAATGAAGGCTTGCGTTATATTACATAATATGATTGTCGAAGATGAGCGAGAGGAGCATCTTGATTTCGATTATGAGATTTCATCAACCAACTCACCAGTAGTACTTTCGTGTAGTAGTAACAATGATTTCAAATAATTTTTGTCTCGTCATTTAGGTACTAGAGATAAAAATGCATATCATGCCCTCCGCAATGATTTAATATAACATATGTGGCATCTTAACGGTGAAAACTAAATTCACCACATAGACGCAAACTTGAAATTTTGTATATTTTTTAGAATGGGAGGTGATTTCACAAGGAAACCTGTCGTGTTTGTTTGTTGTTAGTGCTCTTTACAATATACTCTATTTCTGCTAGTATTTTTGGTTCGTTAACTTTGTCATTATCCAAAATAGTGTGCAATTGTTACCAATATACTAATGTCATAATTTATTGACATTTTGCTTTCTGATATGACTTTAGACTACTGATTGTTATATATGTCCACATATATTAAATTACAAATGAATGCAACACACTGAACAAATGAATTAAAAAAAATATTTGTAGTATTAAAATATATATTACAAATCAATTAGTTGAATAAATTTGCAAATTCATTTATTGACAATTGAACAAATGAATGTAGAACACTGAACAAATGAATTAAACACCTCTGTACCTCATAAATGACAAACTTCATTTATTGACAATTCAATACCTCATGAAAATTCAATACCTTATAAATTTTTAGTTGAATACCTCTGTACCATTCAAGTAGTTGACAATTCATAAATTTGACAATTCAATACCTCCGTACAATCCAAACAAATGAATTCAATACCTTATATCAGAATGTACATACTACTTGTAGGTTTGGTTGGTGGCACATGAAACACACATCACCATCCAACTACTTTATTTAAGCAATTTACCCACCTCATTATTTCCCTCCACCACCTACCTCATTTATTGACACTCTATATACACTCAATATTGGACACAATCTGAAATCAAGTTCTGCTCCATAAACCGCATGGCAAATCAGCAGCAAGTCAGAGCAACAAACTAATTTCTGCTCCCAAAACACTCTATATCCACTCAATATTGGAAGTGTGCATTGAAAAGATCAGCAAGGCAAAGCAACAGAAGCAGCAACACCAAGTTCAGCAAAAATTGAATACCGAGTGTGTTCCATAAACGGTCAACCGGTGGGTCAACCGATGTGTTGACTGGCCGGTTATCCGACCCTGTTTCATTTTTTTTTCCCCCTATGTACACTTCCTTATCTGCTGCACTTTTGCACAGCACACTCAACACTATTTGGTCACCTCACACTGAAGTTGAGCTCCTCTCTAATCCACCATTCATATTTAACACATTTCTAATATAATTAAATAGATATTCACATCATGCCTAGAACCAAAAGAGCAAGACCAGAACATGGTGAAAGCTCCAACCCTCCACGACGCCAACAAGAGCAATAACAGCCTGATATTGGCGCTTATCCTACTATTGATTTTCTCAGTTTGCAACATGAACAAGCCTTTCAAAGCTTCTCCAGCCGATCTATTGTAACCGGGAGAAAGGTTAATCGTCTACCTCAATATGATCCACTGTTAGTTGGCAAACTTCAAGCAAGCCTTAGTACCAATTGGTCGTGTTGATGTATTAGTCGGTTGTTGGTCTCCCGCAATATTGTTGTTGGGTTGAAAAGCCTTACATTCAGTTGGTAGATTCGAACATGGATATACATGTTGCGTGGCTTTTTTTGGTTATGTTCTAAATTCATCCCACTTACAACTTTAGTGCAAAATATCCCAACTTATGTCAAATGGGAAGTGTTTTTTTTCTGTATTGCATGATACATCTGCTTCGCTTCAATGACCAAAAAAATGAAAATTAAAAACATTTCCATAATAAGTATACTGAGCACTAAGAAAATTGATATTTAATAACAAAAATAAAAATTACCATGTCTGCCTCAATTGTTCCACTTTGTTGCCTCAATTGAATTTGCTTAAGAAAACCACAGAATTTTTTAATTGCCTTTTGTATGACAGACTAACGGTGAGACAAAGAAATACAGTTTCGATTTGATTCACCGCTCAATTGGGAATTAAAATAAACAAGTACTCGTTCTCAAAATATTGCCATTGTCTGACTATTACTAGTAATGGGATCTTGAGAGACTGCTGACCAAGATCTACATAAAGTTTCATCTTCTATATTTGTGAACGTTTTACCACGAGAAACACGAGAAATTTTCGAAATAAAATTAATATCAGTATTGTGCTCTGAAGTTTGTGATTCCTCAAACATTTCAAAATCTTCCATAGTTTGAACAAAATTCAGTAGGATACAACATCCAACTCAGACAGTGAAATATATTATAATGATATACACTGAAGCTGAGAAAGAGAGAATATACACTAAAGCTCACAAAGAAATTAGAAATTGTAATGATATTGTGAAATTGAAGCTCATAAAGAAAATATAAATTCTAATGATATAGTGAAATTAAAAGATTACTATATTTTATAGATCACAGCAACGATAACTTTCTCAGATACTCTACAAAACCAACGGTAACATATTGGAGTTACAGCTGCTGAACGGCTAATTTTGATAGAAATTTAAATCTATATACAATGTAACTTTTCCATGTTACATTTTGGTAGAAATTTAAAGCTACATCAACCTTGAATTACATATGTAGTGCCACAAAACAACCAACTTTTGAAGCAGGCCAACCAAACAGAAGCAGCTGTGCATTTTTTTATTAAACCAGACAACCGGTGAGACAACCGGCCAGACGTCCGGCCGGTTGTCCTATGGGACCCACCTCCAATATAAACAAATAGTAAAATTGTGAAATTTGATCCAGGTCCTCATTTTGGTGAATGTTTTGGCCCGTTCTCAATTTGATATCATTTTGATGAAACCGTTGGAGATCAAAAAGGTGCCTTTTTTCACCAAATTCAAATTTGGTGATGAATCTGATACAATGTTGGAGATGGTCTAAGAGCATCTCCAACAATTCACCAATTTTTTTCATCAAATTTAAGTAAAAAAAAGTCAACTTCTTCAATCTGATATGAATCGCTCCAATGGTTACACTATAACTTTCATCAAAAGTCAAGGGACGTCTGGCTGGTTTACCGAACAGGCAACTGAATTTTTTTTTTCCCCTCAATTTCTGTTTCCCAATTCGTTTCCCATTTCTATATCCCTCCATTAAATATTTTCCATTTTTTTTTTGCCTCTTACAATGATTTCCTTCCAGAAACTAATATAAACACATTTATCCATGGACCATGTACTGGACAAGAGGTACGTTACATTTGCAACCAACCATAACTGAAAACAGAGCATAACGAGTATCTCAAATTCTACCTGTTCACTTCATTTTCATCATCTTCTTCTTCCTTATCCTCTGATGATGAGTCTGATGATGAAAAAATGGTCACACTTTTGGGGTTTATGAGATAAATAATGCTAGTATGATTCAAATTTTGCAATCAACTAGTGGATCAAAGAAAAGAGATGGTTCTATTGTAGGACATAATTACATATCTCGCGATAAATGAAAGGGTCATAAGTGATTGTTTGTGGATTATTTTGCAGCAAATCCAGTATATTCACCTGCAACATTTTGGAGGAATGCGTCATCCTCTGTTTCTGCGAATTTTGAATTCCATTGAAGCACACGATTTTGTTCAAAAACAAGATGCAGCTCACATCCTTGGATTATCTCTCCTACAAAAGATGACTTCAGCAATGAGAATATCGTCATATGGAGTGGCAGCAGATGTAGTGGATGATTATATTCGTATTGGGGAAAGCACTGCAATTGAAAGTTTACAACACTTTTGCAATTCAGTAATTGAAATCTTTGGACCAAAATACCTGAGATCTCCAACAATAATAGATATTACTAGATTACTTGCTATTGGGGAGGTTCGTGAGTTTCCAAGTATGTTGGGAAGTTTAGATTGTATGTATTGGGAGTGAAAAAATTGTCCAAAGGCATGACAAGGTCAATACGTAGGCTTTTAACAAAAGCCAACCATCATTCTTGAAGTAGTAGCTTCTTATGACTTGTGGATTTGGCATGCATTTTTTGGGATGCCTGGATCACACAATGACTTGAATGTGTTGGATCGATCACCCTTATTTTTTGATCTTGCCCAAGGTAAAGCTCCTCCTATGCATTACACTATCAATGGACACAATTATAATATGGATTATTACCTTGCTGATGATATATACCCTTAATGGGCAAGACTGGTTCAAACCATCTCTTCTCTCCAAAGAGCAAAAAAGTAACATTTTGTAATGATGCAAGAGTCAGCAAGGAAAGATGTAGAGCGGGCATTCGGAGTGCTCCAAGCCCGATTTGCAATTATAGGTGGTGTTGTACGTTTTTACGATCTGAAAATGCTTGGGAACATAATGAAAACTTGCGTTATATTACTGAGAGGGAGTTTTATATGTGCATTAGGGCCAAGCTAGGCCCAGGCGTAGTAATGGGCCATTTTGTGGGCTGAGGTAAAAAGGTCTTTGTGAAGTGGACCATGGTGTTAGTGTTTAGCTCGGTCTAAGCAGTTACAGTCACCGCGATCGGGATGGTGGGCTCCTTAAGCTAGACCTCGCCTCTTTTAGCTCGGTCAAGACTTGCTGCAAATTAGCCCGGTCCAAACAGGTGAAAACTGAGGTACAAGTGAAACATGAGCCGAGATACATGTTGCATATAAAGGCGCCAGGATAAGTATGAAAGAGATAGCGTTAGCTCGGTCATACTATTGTCCAAACCGAGGTAAAACCATCTCACTTGGTTTAAGCAGTGAGGGGGGTGTTAAAGGATAAGCATTATCTTTTAGGAGTGTGATTCCTAGGAGGACTCTACATGGAGGAATAAGAGTCCTACTAGGATTGTGCCACACGGAACCTATAAAAGCTCATAACAGAACCTATGAAAGAGGTAACACAACTTTGATTCTCGAATACACAGAGCTTTTGTCTATTTGTCTATTTTGCTGACTTAGGCATCGGAGAGGTATCCGGCACACACCCGCCGGCTAGCTCACGTTTATGTTTTCAGGGAGTAAAGCGACGACGTTTGGAGGAGCGCAGACTTGATCAACAAGATTATACGAGAACATTATTTCGTGCTCGTACAATTGACGCCATCTGTGGGAATTTCAGAAAGAACAAAACCTCTGGATCAAGTTTTTCCTCTCTAGTCAGAAGCAATGGCGCACAATGAAGACTTGCCACAATCAACTATCAACGGACAAACCCCAGAGGGGGGTGGGAGGCACGAAGGTTTGCCTTCTATCCCTCCCATGGTGGATTTAGAGCCCCAGCGTCAGAACCCCCGGAGGGATGCGAAGGGGAGGCGGGCTAATAGCCCCCGTCGCTCTCAAAGTCCTGAAAGACAAAGGCGAAGGATGGACCCTCAAGTTCTGGAAGATCGCGTGAAGGAGCAGGACGAGTTGATACGAAGGATGGCGGCGGACATGGAGTCAATGAAGCGCCAGATAAAAGGAAAATGGGTGGCGACAAGAGAGGGGCGCAAAAGTAACACGCCCCCTCGCCACTCGGAAGATCGTGGTAGGCGTACCACACCATCACAAGCAGAAAGAAGGAGCCTTGGAACAGGCGATATGCAATCAAGGACTTCCAGGACTCGTTACTCCAAGTTTGAGAGAACGAGAACTGAGAGGTCAAATACTGAGGGAAGCACCTATCGGCCTTCGCACACGCACCAGACGTCATCTAGGCACACGGAGTTGCCTAGATCATCTGACTTGCGAACTTGCTTGAAGAAAGAGCATGATGGAAGGAAGATACCAGGGCACGCGACCCACGTCGAGTGTCAGCCCTTCAGCGGTTGGCCCCTCAGACGCATGGGAGCATCAAGATAGGAATGCCAATACTGCGCCTTGCTTACGAACCAACGGACAAAGCATTAGCAAGGTTGCAGAGCTCGCCGTTTGTTCCGGCAATTGAGAACGCACCACTACCTTCGGGCTTTCTCCAGCCCAAATTCACTACTTATGAAGGCAAGACACACCCCTACATGCACCTAAGCCACTTTCGCTAGGTTATGGCAGTATACCGGCGGAACGAGGCTTTAATGTGCATCCTTTTCCCATCAAGCCTTGGCGACCTAGGTTTAACCTGGTTCGAAAGGCTACTAGAAGGCAGCATCGCCTCCTGGGCGCAATTGGCAGAGGCGTTCGTGACTAGGTTCAGAACGAATACCAAAACACCAGTGGAGATCGATCAGTTACCCTCCATTGACATGGGCGACAAGGAGACGTTGAGATCCTACAATAGTCGTTATTGGGAAACCTTCAACTAGATTGGGGATTGCCCTACAAACCTCGCCATTGCACAATACAAACGAGGCCTGCCAGTTAACAACAAATTGAGGGACTCAATTACCATGACGCCACCCCTCACAATGGAGGCCTTGACGGAAAGAGTGCACCAGCATATTCGGGTGGAGGAGGATGACACCCGTGCTAAAGCAAAATCTGGTGCAACAGCAATGCCAGATAAAAAGTCTACGGCAAAAGTCAACACGGTAGAACGACCAAGCAAGAATGGGTGAGGCAGGCGGGCCAACAGAGAGGACCCAGACAAAAGGTGGTTAAGAGTTCACACTGCCATTACCACGATGTTCAAAAAACCAATCTACCGGATTCTCAGTGAGATACGCGGCGAACCTTTCGTCCGATGGCCAGCTAAGTTGGGAGAAGCGTAGAAAGACTATGACGAAAGGTCCCGGTGCACCTTCCATGATGAAAAGGGGCACCGCACTGAAAATTGCACGCCGTTGAGACAGCATTTGGAGGAGCTAGTGGTGGCTAGGCATCTGGACCAGTACATAGAAAGAGGGACACAGCCAACCCCCCAGAACCACAACAACCCAAACAGAATGCCGGTCGACGCCCCACTCCAAGGCGTAATTAACGTAATACATGGAGTATTCAAACCTAAGCGGGTATGTGAGCTTAGGGGAATGATCAAAAAGGCTGAGCACTTAAGGGAGGTATTAAGTGCACAACCTGCCATTAAAAGGGGGAGAACAGAGGCCACAAACGTCATATCTTTTTCAGACAGAGACTTGGCAAGGATATATTGCCCTCACAATGATGCACTGGTTGTCACTCTTCGCGTCAAGAATTTCGACATCAAGCGGATTTTGATTGACTAAGGGAGCTCATGTGAGATAATGTATTACGAAACCTTCAAACAACTGAAACTGGAGAACAAAGACTTGGCACCTGCAACATCTCCCCTAATCGGATTCAACTTAATGCCAGAGTGGCAAGTTGGCAAGATAATCCTCCCAGTCAGAGCAGGAAGCATGACGAAACAGGTGGAATTCTGGATATTGAAAGTCCCTTCCACTTACAACATAATCTTGAGAAGGATATGGTTGCACGCCATGCGATCGGTAGCGTCAACCTACCATCAAGTATTACGGCTCCCTAACGAAGCCAGAGTAATTGAAGAGGTCTTTGGAGACCAAATTATGTCCAAACAGTGCTTCGTCATAGTAAATGGCAGCCGCGCTGCCAAAGGGTATGTACAGATGGTGGAAGAACCTGAGAGCAATGAACTGTTTGCGGATGTGGGCAAGGCAGCTGAACAGAAGGCGGTAGAAGACTTGGTACAGGTAAGAATAGATGAAAAAGACCCAGAAAAGTTCTTTTTGCTTGGCTCGTCTTTGTCCAGCATTGAGAGGATAGAGGTCATGGAATTCTTAACCTCTAACATCGCAGTGTTTGCCTGGACACCGTATGACATGCCTGGCATAGACCCAAACTTCATCTGTCACAAACTGAACGTCCACCCAACTGCCAGACCAATTATACAGCGCACTCGCAGATCAGCACTCCACCATGCCGAGATAGTGGCGGAAGAAGTGGGAAACTTGCTGTGGAGGCAGGAGCTATTAGAGAAGTGCACTATCCCAGGTAGATCTCTAATACCGTAGTAGTGCCAAAGAAGAACGAAAAATGGGGTGTCTGTGTGGACTACAATATAGTTAACAAGGCATGCCCAAAGGATAGTTTTCCCCTACCACGGATCGACCAACTGGTAGACCTGGCGGCAAGACACAATCGACTTAGCTTCCTTGATGCGTACAAAGGTTACCATCAGATCGCTATGTATGAACCAGATCAGGAGGTCACATCCTTTACAACGCCTAGAGGATTGTATTGTTACAAAGTCATGCCCTTTGGCCTAAAAAACGCAGGGGTAACATTCCAGCGGATGGTCACCAAGATGTTTGAACCATTGTTAGGCAAAACAATGGAGGCTTACATCGACGACATGGTGGTCAAGAGCAAGGATGAGAAGGACCATCTCAGGGACCCAGATGAGATGTTCTAGATTCTGAAGAAGAACAAGTTGCGCCTAAATGCATCCAAGTGTGCATTCGGCGTAGGATCGGGCAAATTCCTAGGCTTTCTGGTGACCAACCGAGGTATAGAAGTAGACCCCTCTCAAATCAAAGCAATCCAGGATCTTGAGAGGCCTAACACAGTCAAAGAGGTGCAACATCTCACTGGCCTAGCAGCTGCACTCAACCGATTCATAAGTCGGTCGTCAGACAGATGTCGACCATTTTTCCAAGCATTAAAGGCCAAGTTTGAGTGGGATAAAGAATGCGATCGCGCCCTAGAGGAACTGAAAGAATACATGCCTTCTCCACCATTGCTAGTAACCCCAATACCTGGAGAAGAGCTCTTTTTGTACTTGGCAGTGTCACAGCACGTAGTCAGCGTAGTGTTGGTCAGAGCAGAAGGAATCCAACACTTGCCCATCTTTTATGTTAGCAAGACCTTCCTGGGCGCAGAAACCAAGTATTTACCATTGGAAAAATTGGCCTTAGCCTTAATGATGGCCTCAAGGAAGCTGTCGCATTACTTCCACGCCCACACCATAATCGTCTTAATAGCTTTTCCCCTAAAAGCTTTGTTTGAGAGGGCGAACTTTTCTGGGCGAATCTTGAAATGGGCGGTGGAATTGGGACAACTTGATATCAAGTTTCAGCCAGAATCGCAATAAAAGCCCAAGCTTTGGCAAACTTTATGGTAGAGTTCACACCAGGAAGTCATCACATATGCCCAGTTGACTTAACTGATACAACCGAAATAGGGACGGAAGGGGCTGCAGGAAGTGCGCAACCCTTAATACAAGACACCCCGCCACATTGCAAACCATACTGGCTTGAGGATCAGAAGGAAGGAATAAACCATGCTGCACCAGGTAAAGACTCATCAACAAACGAAAACTTGGGGCAATCAGACAGTGAAGAGCAAAACCCAACAGCAGGCGGGGACTTGGAAGAAAACATAAGTAGCACGCATGGCCCCAAGACATCATCCGACCCCTCCACTTGCTGGAAGCTATTTGTAGGAGAGATGTGGAAGCTCTTTGTGGATGGAGCATCCAACAGGCACGGTGCAGGACTTGGCATAGTCCTCATCTCACTAGATGGCCTAATAGTGGAACAAGCAGTCAACCTTGGCTTCCTAGTATCAAACAACGAGGCGGAGTATGAGGCACTTTTAACATGCCTGAAATCAGCACTCTACATGAAGGCAACCGAGCTAATGGTTTACAATGACTCTCAGCTAGTTGTAAACCAAATTTCAGGCGACTACGAGGCAAAGGATGAAAGGATGGCTAAGTACCAAGAGTTAGTCAGGAAAGAGATGATGAAGTTCGAAGTAGTGCGGATAGAGCAGATTGGCCAAGATGAAAACAGCAGAACAGACGAACTAGCAGGCTTCGCTTCGATGGCAGATACATCCATCCCACATCCATTACTGATCGACTTCCTACCAAGACCAAGTATTGAAGAACCTGAAGTAGCAGAGGTATGTTGTGCCGAATTAGGCCCTTCATGGATAGATCCCATTATAGTATTCTTAAAAGACAGCATTTTACCCGAAGAGAAGAAAGAGGCCAACAAAATAAAAGCAAAGTCACAGTGATTTTGGCTCTCTCCATCAATGGCTTTGTACAAGAAATCCTTCACAGGACCCTACCTGAAATGTGTCCATCCTAGCAAGGTCGAGGCATTCTTGTTCGAGATACACGAAGGCGTATACGGAAGCCACCAAGGAGGAAGATCATTGGCCTACAGAGCAATTTCACAAGGCTATTGGTGGTCATACATGCAAGTAGATTCAAAGAAATATGTCAAGATGTGCGAGAAATGTCAGAAGTTCGCACACCAAATACATCAGCCAGCCAGAGAACTCCTACCATTGACTAGCCCATGGCCCTTTGCGATGTATGGCTTGGACATAGTAGGACCACTTCCAACGGCACCCGGCAACAGAAAGTTCTTTCTTGCAGCAACAGACTACTGTACGAAATTGGTGGAAGCAGAAGCACTCGCCTCAATAAAAGAGAAAGTTGTGAAGAAGTTCGTCTGGCAGAATATCATCACTTGGTTCGGTATACCCAAGGCTCTAATATCTGACAACGGCACCCAGTTCGATGACAAAATTTTCAAAGGCTTTTGTGAATAATACAAGATAGAATTCTACAACTCTACACCGGCATACCCCCAAGCAAATGGCCAGGCGGAAGCATCAAACAAAGTCGTCTTGGATGGATTGAAGAAAATGTTAGAGAAAGCAAAAGGAAAGTGGGCTGAGGAGCTTCCTCATGTTTTATGGGCTTACCGCACCACACCTCGGCGATCAACTGGAGAAACACCATTCTCCTTAGCCTACGACATGGAAACAGTAATCCCACTGGAAATTGGCCTCCTCACCATCAGAAGCGAAAATTTTAACCCAGAGTTAAATGGAGAAGCCATAGCCTTAGAACTCGACCTTGCGGAAGAAAGAAGAGAAAGAGCACTGGTTCACATCGCCTCATACCAACAAGAGTTATCCAGAAAATATAACAAGACAGTACATCCGAGGCAATTCAAGATTGGAGATTGGGTGTTACGCAAAGTAATAGGAAACACCTTGGTACCCGGAGATGGCAAGTTAGGGCCTAATTGGGAAGGACCTTACAAAGTGGTTGGATTAGCAGGAAAAGGGGCATACCACTTGGAGGATGGAGACTGCAAGGCCATTCCCAGGCCGTGGAACACTACCAATATCAAACTATTTTATTTTTAGCTTTTCTTTAAAGTACTTGTAATTTTTCCTTTTTCAATAAAACAAGTAGTTTCTTTTCAGTATAATTGTTTTCTGCTGTAAAAGTTGTTTTAGTGAGCTAGGGGCATTGAAAGCAGAGTTAGCCGGAATAATCAACTTTGAGCTCTCTTCAGCCAAGATCAGGATCTAGGTTGAAGAAGTTGGCTGGAAAAACCAACACTTCTCCTAAGCCATGATAAGGATCTAGGCTGCAGGACGTTTGGCGGGAATAACCAAACACTTCGTTCTAGGTTGGCTGGAATAACCAAATTTGAGCTCTCTTCAGCCAAGATCAGGATCTAGGCTGAAGAGGTTGGCTGGAAAAACCAACACTTCTCCTAAGCCGAAGATAAGGATCTAGGCTGCAGGACGTTTAGCAGGAATAACCAAACACTTCGTTCTAGGTTGGCTGGAATAACCAACTTTGAGCTCTCTTCAGCCAAGATCAGGATCTAGCTGAAGAGATTGGCTGAAAAAACCAACACTTCTCCTAAGCCGAAGATAAGGATCTAGACTGCAGGACGTTTGGCAGAAATAACCAAACACTTCGTTCTAGGTTGGCTAGAATAACCAACTTTGAGCTCTCTTCAGCCAAGATCAGGATCTAGGCTGAAGAGGTTGGCTAAAAAAACCAACACTTCTCCTAAGCTGAAGATAAGGATCTAGGCTGCAGAAAGTTGGATGGAAAAACCAACATTTATTGCTCTTTAGCCGAGATAAGGATCTAGGCCGAAGAGGTTGGCTGGAAAAACCAACACTTAGTGCTCTTCAGCCGAAATAAGGATCTAGGCCGAAGAGGTTGGCTGGAAAAACCAACACTTAGTGCTCTTCAGCCGAGATAAGGATCTAGGCTGAAAAGTGGTTGGCTGGAATAACCAACTTTTAGCACTATTCAGCCGAGATAAGGATCTAGGCTGAAGAGTGGTTGGCTGGAATAACTAACTTCTAGTAGTCTTCAGCCGAGATAAAAACCTAGGCTGAAGAGGTTGGCAGGTATGGCCAAACAGATTACAAGTTCAATACCGGGATAAGTATCTCGGTCAGAAAACGCTCCAACTACGTATGAACCGAAGTAGAAACTTCATACAAATCATAGTTGAAAAATAAATACAGGTATGGAATAAACTGAGCAAAAAGAAGAAAAAGATTTCATTCAAGATGCAAAAGAGTTACAAAGGAATGGGACTTCAGCCCGGTTACACATTCTTTCCAAAAGTAAGAAGAAGAAAATACAGCATCAAGCAAAGAGGTCGTCAAGATCCACATCCAGATCAACTCGAAGCCCAGTTTCGGCAAGTAGCTCGGTCACACTTTCAACCAAGTCTTCCATCGGCGGCTCCACCCGAGCTGTCTGGACAACGGGATCATTGGCGACGACCGGAGCATTATTGCGTTCTAGGGACTCCTCTTCTATCTCAGCTTGAAGAAATTTTTGTTGAATAGCAGTAGCATACTCCACCATATAGCTCGGTATGAAATGCGGAGGAGGGTTGAGGAAGACCTCGGTCTCTGGGCCATGACCGAGATGCGCCACGGCAGCCTTCCACCCGCATTTGAAAAATATATCCTTAGCAGCTTCGCACTGCAGGATATAGGTGGCGTCACTTTCTTTATAACCGCGGTCTTTCGCGTCTTCCATCTTCTTCTCAAGCTCCGTTATCTCGGCGTTCTTCTTTTTCTCGACTTTAGCAAGCTCGCGCAGATAACGGTCCTTCAGCTCGGTCAAGGCTTTTTGCTTGTTCGCCTCTACTGAATCTACTAGCTCAGTGAGTCGGGCGACTTCTCATTGAAGCTCGGCCATTTTTTGTTTGGCTTCATTTAGCTCGGCTGTCTTGTTATCGGCCTCAGCCACGGCAAGCCTTGTCGTCTTGCGCAGCTCCAGCACACGCTTATGCGCAATGTGGTTTTTTTGAATGGCCTACGAAAGAAGAGAAAGCAAATGAGTAAAAACCGAGCAAACAGACGTATAAAATGAAAGACGATTAGGAGTACTTACCAGCACCATTGACTTCGTCGCCGACCGGATGGCCTTTAGCTTGGTCAAATGGTCATGATGTTCCATGTTAGGGGGCAAGCACACACTCTTGGCCAGGTTAAAGGCAAGTGTATGATCTTTGTCTACAACAACCGAATCTATGTTTTGTATAGCTCGGTTCTTAAAAGTAAGTTTTGGGGCCCAATCAGAAGATTTAGCCCGGTTGGAACGTTCAGGCTCTGGGCTGGGCGAAGTGATTTGTGGAAGCACGGTTTCATCCTCGTCAACAAGGCGTGGCTCGGTTGTGGAAGTCCGAGCGCGCTTGCTGGACCGAGATGATGAAGACTGGGCGGTTGGAAGCGCTACCACGGCCTCTTGTGTTTGGCCGGCTTGTGGTACCTCGGGTTGGTTTGTTTCGGTGATAAGTGCTCTAACTGCCCTCTTCTTGGCCATCTCTTGTTCCGCTGTTAATAGAATGACGTTGATTTGTGAAAGGGAAGGATCAGGTTCTGGTGATGGCTCTAAAAGGAAGTCTGTTACTCTGGTCTTGCTCCTGCTACTGTATCGATATGTCGGCTCAAAGTTGAGTAGTTCGGCCCAACCTCCACTACAACAAATTTGGGATTTAAAGACGAAACAAATTTGTCCCAAAATGTATATATTTCGTCACCCAAACTAATTACGACGAAAATTTTTCGTCACCCGTTTTGTTGCCAAAGCCTCGTCGCTAAAGGGTCTTAAAGACGAAAAAACAATATCGTCATTGAAAATGATAAATTTGTAACGAATTTTTTTGTCTCCAATACGCTCTGTTGGGAACATACTTGTAAGTAATTAGCGACAAAATATTTTGTCATTAAAGGAAGAAATTAGAGACAAAATATTTTGTCATTAAAGGAAGAAATTAGAGAGAAAAGTATTTTGTCATAAATATAAGAAATAGAGACAAAATAATTTTGTCACGTTTAATATAAACGAAAACGAAATTTTTTTTGTCAAAGAAGCTACCAATAGAGACAAAAACAAATTCATCATTAAAAATGATAAATTTGTGACGAATTTTTTTTGTCTCCAATACACTCTGTTGGGAACATACTTGTAAGTAATTAGCGATAAAATATTGTCATTAAAGGAAGAAATTAGAGACAAGTATTTTGTCATAAATATAAGAAATAGAAACGAAATAATTTTGTCACGTTTAATATAAACGAAGACGAAAATTTTTTGTCAAAGAAGCTACCAATAAAGACAAAAACAAATTCATCATTAAGAATGATAAATTTGTGACGAATTTTTTTGTCTCCAATACACTCTGTTGGGAATATACTTGCAAGTAATTAGCGACAAAATATTTTGTCATTAAAGGAAGAAATCAGAGACAAAAGTATTTTGTCATAAATATAAGAAATAGAGATGAAATAATTTTGTCACGTTTAATATAAACGAAGACGAAAATTTTTTGTCAAAGAAGCTACCAATAGAGACAAAAACAAATTCATCATTAAAAATGATGAAATAATGTCAAAAAAAATTCATCACACATTAAGGGTAATAGTGACAAAATGTGACAATATTTTTTGTCATGACAAATTCATTTAGCAACGAAATAAAGAATTCATGACAAAATTAATCATCCACCTAAGCCAAATAAGAGACAAAAAAACCTTCTTTAGGGATGGAAAATTTTGTCAATAATTTCATAATATTTTTTTTCACATTATATACCTATTTTATCAAAATCTAAATTCTATATATAACAATTCCATCACAACTTAACCTAACATGTTATCAACACATTTACGAATTAACAAAATGAAAATATCCATTCATCATTACAAATAATTTCATCCTAATACAATAAAATAGTGAAATATCCACAAAAAAAAAAAACAAAAGTTATAACTTGTTCAATTCCACCAAACATCCAACAATAACTAGTGCAACTCCACAAAATATGTATATCCTTATTAAACAAAAATGAACATTCCAGCAAATTATATCATTGTTGCACGTCAAAAATGCCACCCCAATCCAATCTGCAAAAAAATAAATTAAAAGCTTTAGTAATTAATCAATTATACAAAAGATTAAAAACATTAGTAACTCATCAATTTTTATACAATTTATCCCTCTAATAGACTTTTTTCGAGATTATGAGAACAAAAAATTAATTTTAAGGCTAATTCACAAATGATGCATCCCATTAATGTGCCGTAAATTCATACAACTTATATTGGTCCCTGCTAAGGTGTTTCTATTGGTTCCTATACCAATCTATAGTTGTGTGATAATTTAGCATTTCGGCGGCCTTTTTTGAAGCTTTAAGTATAAAGAAAAAAAAAAAATTTTAGACTAATTCACAATTTATACATCCCGTGCACCTGTACAAATTGGATGTCATATGCATGTTTCCATTACTTCCTAATTCTTCAAACATATATTCTTTTATAAAATTTGTTATATTAAAGTTAATATACTTTACCAAGAAGTATGTCCACTTGTGGATGAGTCCCCTCCACTTCCAAAGTATCCAGTGAATCCTTTGGTCCTCAAAAAGTTGACAACATCAGCCATTATCTCCCCTTGCTTCTTCTTACCCTCTTCAAGATCTTCTATTTTATTGTTCTGCATTTGTATTTGTTCCTTCTATGTCTCTATTTGCATCTCAAGGCGCTTCACATAATCATTTGTTTCAGCATATATGGTAGTGGTCCTCCTAATAGAGGATGAAGGTCTCGTGCCAAGTCCCTTCACATAGCCAGACCTTGGCTTTAGGACTTTAATTGACAGCTCTTCTGTAGTCAAAGGGATTGATCCCGACTATGAGAGGTGATCAGCCTGTGTCTGTATCATATTTTCCTATAAAATATAAAAAAATTAAATAATTTTTAGAAAATTAAATAAGATCATAACAAATAGTATTATAAAATTTTGTTAATAAAAATTACAATATATACTCACATAATTACACTGAGCTTGAGATGAGATCCACTCATGTGTTTTCTCATTATAGTGAGTTTCCTTGTACAACTCTGCTAGATCAGGTAGCATCTTCTTTTCTCGTGCCTAATTCGATAGGCCAAATATTCAATAAATAAAGCTAAGAATCTAATATAATTCTGAAAGTACAAGAATACGTACCAGTTTTTCTACTCTAACAGGGATTGACCTAGAACCACATCTATGTTTTGTATACATCCTTTTTCTGTTCGCGATGTTGGCCTTTGATTGTTCCTATAAGGAAAAATGACCAATATAATAATGAAATGTATCATTAGTAAGACAAATATGTTGGCTTTTGATTGTTCTTGTAAGGAATAATGAACCAATATAACAATGAAATGTATCACTAGTAAAACAAATTTAATGCTTGATAATAAAGAAATTGCATTGTTCCTCTCTATCATTTTCTTCTATATCATTTCAACTTAAAAGATATTTCAAATTATTCACTAGTTTCATTCAATTCTTTGAAAAATATATTAGAGTAGTTGTTGAGATTTCATCATAAGATGGTTTTTCTGGGTGAAAAAATAAAATATGAAAATGTTACCAGAAATTCTTTATTTTTCCACTTTTTATCAATAAGATCTATCCACTTGGTAGGATCAACATTCTTCGGTGGGTGGTTTCTTGCATACTCCTCTCCTTTAGCCTCCTTCAGCTCCATGAATTGTTTGTGCAGCCTATAGTAGGCCTGTAAATGGATCGGATTCGGATCGGATCTGTCAAAATCCGAATCCGATCCGATTAAGTCAAACCCGAATCCGATCCGAATCCGTTTAGTCTATATCCGATTATAGATATCCGAATCCGAATCCGATGATTTCGGATATCCGATCCGATAATCCGATCCGATCCATTTATTTATTTATTGAGCTACAATTTTATGTAATTTGATTTTTTTTTTCATTTTATGTTTTTTTAATTCAAATTGAGAATAATCGGATCGGATTATCGGGTCAGATCGGATTTTTGCAGATTCAATCCGTTTAATAAACGGATTTGGATTATCGGATCGGATTTTTTATAAACGGATTCGGGTTATCGGATCAGATTCGGGCTGGATTCGGATTAAATCCGATCCATTGACAGCCCTAGCCTATAGATATGGTTATTCAATCTCCGACCAAATTTTATATTCATTGCCTTCTCTATATCAACAAAGTCTCCTTGTAAATCAAATTGATCCTGCAAAAAATAGATAAGTCATAGATAATTCTTATAAAAAATAAAATAATTACAATAAATAATTAAGATTTCTAACCTATTATAAAAATGAGTAAAATGTCTTATAATAGAGTAGACGACAAATTTACATTCAAGCGTTGAAACATCGCCTCCTTAACAAAGGCATCAACATACTTCCACCTACGAACACTTGGATCTGGTAAACGAGTTCGCACTTCTACACCAATCTTTGAGGCTAGTTTTGAGGCATAGTCCCCTACCGGTGCACAAAATTCTGGAGGGATAGGCACGCTAAGCTTTCCATCTCTATCAACAAGGCCTTGAACCTCTTTGCCTCGAGTCGGGCCATGAACACGCTTAGCAACTGATATTGTGAAGCCATAATATTGAAATAGTATGTGAACAAAAATTTAATTAAGATCTCAAATCAATGTAAATAAAGAGTGTGTCTTACCAATAGTATTACCAGCAATCACCTCAAGTTGAGGCTCCACATTGAGAGGTGGCAGCGGATGGCTAGCCACCTCAGGACGTGAAGAGGTATCCCCCTCTTTTGATGCGTAGGTCAATGCCTCATGATGAGATTGTGAACGCGCTCTCGATGGTATCTCTAATAGGTGAATAACATAATAAAATATGAATATATGTAGAAAGATATACATGTCTATGTGTGTATGAATTGAAAGTAACAAGAAAGAATATATTTCACAATGCATAAATGTATAGTACCTCATGCTCAAACGAATCATAGGATTCAGTGTCATTGCCATCTTCAGCCTCTGACGGTCGATAATCGTCGTCATTTTCCTCAATTGGTATTTGTTTTTCCTTCCTCAATTTCTTATGTTGAACCGTAGCCTTCAAACAAGTTGTTATATTCTTCACTCCTAGAGCATTCATTTTCTCACGGTTTTTATTAATATTCTTCATTCTTTGTTTCTCATAGTTCGTTACCTTCTTAGTTGCGGTACTTGGTTTGGTCAACTGTTTTTTTGTAGCGTCCATTTTGCCCAACTATAAAGCATAATTGAACATTTTTTTGGTGGATACGCATAATTGAACATTAGATGTAAAGAAAAGATAATTATATATTTCTATACATAAAGCATAAAGCAACAACAATCTCAACAAGTGGATATGTCATAAAGCCATCAGACACATAACATGACCAATCAACGATAAACCTACATAACAGTGGATGAACCCCACAATTGAAATTCAACTACATTAATTAAGAACAATGTTCACATAGAAAGTGCAAAATAACTACAAATCCTAGTCTACATCAAGATCCATATTGTAATCCACATCAGGTTCGTCACACTCTTCATTTTGTTTGTCAGCTCTATTCTCCATCATTGTTTCATCAGATGACCTAACCCTTGTAACAACTTCTGCTTCAACACCATCTCTATAACATTGAACATTAGGGCCGATGTCAATTGGAACAACATTGGTAATATTTTCTTGTTGGAACACATTGTTTTCTTTTGGTTCATCTAATGATTCTCCATCACCTACCTCTGGTACATCAAAGACACCCCTATGTTGCACTCGTTGAACAACTTGCCAAGGTTGTCCCCATTTGGTATCATTTAGGTAAAATACTTGCTTAGCCTGGCTAGGCAAGATGAAAGGATCGTGTTGATACCACCGACTTGTGACATCAATACTTATGCAATAATCATCGGTTCGCAATGTTCTACTTCGACCTGTGTTTCCTGTGTTGTACCATTCACACTGGAACAATACAACTTTGTTATGACACATGTACTCTAATTCCCAAACATTGCACAAGTGACCATAAAATTCATGCGTCACTCCCTCATGATCCCCTTCCGTAAGCACACCACTATTCTGACTCTTACGGCGATTGTCTACTTCTCTTGTACGAAACCGTACGCCATTGATCATGCAACATGAGTACTCTTTTACTAGCAAATTCGGGCCATTTGCTAATGACCATAAATCATTGGTTGCCTCTGGTGACTTTTCTTCTCTCAATATATTTATCTACAATCACATATAACGTACATCAAGATAGTAAAAATAAATTAATAAATGATCAAATCTTATACAAATTTTTAATCATGTCTTAAAATTGAAAATGCCTTACCCGCTCTTTGAACCACTTGGGAAACTCTTGTTGTATACGGGTTATGTCTTGGTCAGATAGAGTCCGTAATAGATTTTTGTGTATCCTACTCAAAAGAATGTGATTATTATGCACTGCTAACTATATTAACAAAGCTAAGAATACACATATTTAAATGAAAAACATACTCTAGATACTTCTCTATCTCGGGGCTATTGTTCAACAAGAACCAATGAGCCATATCACAATATTCTTGTGACATATCAGCATCCCTTGTGATTAGGCCAATAGGACGGGCAGTTTCTGTGAATACAGTCAACCCTTTGCGACGTTCGCCACGATCTTGATTTCGTTCGGGTCGATTATGCACTGTTTCGATCCCATCAACATACATTGAACAAAAAGTAATGCACTCTTTGACAATGTAAGCCTCTGCGATTGAACCTTCTGGTCGAGCTCGGTTTGTAACAAACTTTTTTAAAGCTCCGAGAAACCTTGAAAATAGAATTAGTTAAGAGCAAGGTTACACATGCAACACATAATTACGAACCTTTTAATTTAACAATTACCTTTCAATCTGGTACATCCATCGATATTGCACCGGTCCTCCAAGAATAGCCTCACGTGGCAAGTGAACGGCCAAGTGAACCATCACATCAAAGAAGGCTGGAGGAAAGATCTTTTCAAGCTTGCATAATATGTGTACTATACGTTTCTCTAATTTCTCAAGTTCATTACGACACAGTGTCCTTCAGCACAAATCCTGGAAAAAGCTACCTAACTCAAATAGTGTTTTACTAATCTCTTTGTCTACGTAACCACGCATCCCAATTGGAAGAATCCGTTGTATGAGTACATGGCAGTCATGACTTTTCAAGCCTGTTAATTTACCATTTCTCGCATTCACTGATCTTGATATGTTTGCAGCATAACCATCTGGATACTTCACTGATTTCAAGAATTCAAAGAAACCCTCCCTCTCTTCAGGGGTCAATGAAAAGATTGCCCTAGGTTTGACATAAGTTCCATCAGGACGACGTGTTAACCACAACTCTTTCCTTATGCCCATATCTTCCAAGTCCATTCGTGCTTTGTCGGTGTCTTTGTTCTTTCCATCAATGCCTAACATAGTTCCAAAGGTATTTTCACTAAAATTCTTCTCGACATGCATGACATCAATGTTGTGTCGAAGCTTCCGTTTCTTTCAATATGGTAACTCATCCGTTTCTTCCATTTCTCACATTTCGAGGCTCTAGGGCAAATTGAGGATGTTGCACATCAAATTCCTTCCACTCATCACTATCGGCGGGATGCCTCAATACTCCGTCATCTATACGTTTGTCCTTGTGCCATCTCATGTCCTCAGCAGTCTTTCTTGACATGTACAATCTTTTCAACCTTGGTGTCAATGGGAAGTACTGCAACACCTTATGGGAAATCTTCTTACCCTTGCCACGATTGATCTTGTATCTGGATGCCTTACATTTTGGACATTTATCAAACCTTGCATTTTCCTTCCAAAAGAGTACACAATCATTTATACAAGCATCAATTAACTCATATGACAAGCCCAAATCACAAAGTATTTTCTTAGCTTCATAAAATGACTTTGGAACCAAATTATCTTTTGGTAAAAGTTTTGTTAAAAACTCCAACAGTGTGTCAACTGACTTATTGCTCCAGTGGTTTGTTACCTTCATATTAAGCAGCTCGATGACAAACTTCAACAGAGTGTAGTTTGTGCAACCTAAGTACACCTCACGTTTGGCATCATTCAATAGTTTGTCAAACGTTTGTACTTCCTCATTCTGGGGTGCATCGTTGGGTTCTCCTCTTATTTGATCTTCCACTAAGGCATCAATACCACCTAAAACCTCATCTTCATCAATTGCCATTTCATGGTGAGCCTCATTTGATACACGTGGTTCCCCGTGCTCATGCCAAATAGTGTACGTTTGCATAATCCCATATTGAAGCAAATGAATTTACACATTTTGAAGATTTTGGGAATAATAGTTCACACAGTTCAAACATGGGCACGGAATTTTACCTTCTTGGTCAACAACTGCCATTGCAAATTTAATAAATGATGTCACCCCATCAATAAATGGCTTTCTCATCCTTCCATCAGGTGTCTTACCCAATGCAATCCAACTCTTGTCCATGTCTGATCACAAATGAAAGATCAAGTTTTTTTAATTTGTTTATGTCATAAAACACATCAAGTGTACTATTAACCTATTCCATTTAGGAATGCACAATACCATATTAAATTTTCTTCTTACCTTTTTTTATTCAAATACTTTTATTTTTTAAGAAATTTGTTTTTATTCTATTTAATATTTTATTGTAATTTTTAAACTAAAAAGAATTTCTAAAAAATCATATCTAAACTATTTATGCCATTATAAAAAGTAATTTTTTTAATATCAACTTAGTGATAGTTTGTTCCTCCCAAGTAATCAAGTTGAGAGTAAGCTGAGAGAGAGAGTTTGATGTTTGTGTAGAAAATACTAGAGAGTCCAACGTTTTTATTTATATAAATATAAAACATATATATTTTAAATATTTTATTAAAAGTTTATATGAGTATGAGATTTATAAATCTTATATTTATATAAGTTGTTTAATAAAATATCTAAATACTAAGTTGCTTAATCAATGCACCTACCTACTTCGTACCATACTCCCTAAAGCCCTGTTTGGATGAAGATATTCATGCACCTAAAAACCCTCTAAAATTTAAATAAATAATAATGTTAGGGATCGTAAAAACAATATCATGAAATGTTTTATGAAAATTCTCTATCTTTAAATTATACATATAATAAAACACTATATAATAATCAAATTTTTTGTAATTAATCCTTACATTTTTTGTTTATTTGATATTTTCTTTTAAAATTTTTTGAAACAAACTAGTAACTTCATAATTCAATTATAAATTTTTTGTTCATCTAGAATATCTTGATATATAATTCATCAAAGACGATCAAAACAGGTGGTCATCAAAGACAATCAAAACAGGTGGTCAGAAACTAGTTGGAATTAAATAATGATAAAAAAAACCTCATCACAAAATAATAACAAAGAACACCCAAGCATGAATCTTGCACAAGAAACCAGAAACCAACAGCATTGCATAAAATAGCCTAGAAATTTTTTCATCATCAAAGAAAACAAGAGAGAAAGTGAGAGAAAATGGAAGCAGCAACAATACCTGATTTGTTCAATCAGGTGGAGATGTCAGACTCGGAAGAAAGGAAAATTGAATTTATCTACCTCTACAAAAACAAAAGATAGAATATAGATGTTTCGATGGGAGAATCAAAGTCATAAAGCATAATCAGACAATAGAATGAAAATTTTCAAGTACCCATTTGGAAAAAGATGTCATCATTGTAGTAGACAGTTTAGCTTAAAATATTATGGGCACGACCACTAGATCAACGATGGAATAGCTGGAGATAAAAGGCATAACTATTCAATGATAATTATATTTTAAATCTTTATAGTTTGATTGAAAATATAAATAAAATTACTTTTTATCTAACTCATAAAAGGAAATCTAAGTTTAAATGATGGATTTTTTTAAAAAATAATGAGAATATAATGTCAAGTCTCCATATCTCTAGTGTATGGAATAGATTGAGATAGCCAAAAAAAAAAAAAACTTGTTTCAACACACATACCAAACAAAAAAATATTTATAATTACCTGTTTTAACCCAAATTTAGTTGAAATTGTAAGCTTGTGTAGAAATTGTCAAAAAATTAATAAATAACCATTAAAAAAACTCCATTCAAAACAAGTATAATTGTGTCAAACATACATATATATATATTAAAATTTCATTTGATTATATTTAAAAAGTTAACTTTTTGATTTTAAAAAAAAAATTGAATTTAGAATAGAATGAAAAAAAATTGAATTTGAAAATTTAAAGTCAAATCTATAAATCATTACAATTTTGACCATTTCTATCTCATTTAACTTTTCAGATAGCATGGTACAATTCTTGTTGTGTAATTTATGAAATTGTTTATAATTTTTTTTTTCCAAATATTTGATATAATTTTTTATTATTTGTGGCAAAAATAAATTAAATAAGATTAAAAATTAATTAAAAAAATTTAAATATATTTTTAACTTATATTTTTTAATCATTAAACTCTGAATTGTTTAACAATAGAATGAAAATTTTCAAGTACTGATTTGGAAAAAGAAGATGTCATCATTGTAGTAGACAGTTTAGCTTAAAATATTATGGGCATGACCACTAGATCAATGATGGAATAGCTGGAGATAAAAGGCATAACTATTCAATGATAATTATATTTTTAATCTTTATAGTTTGATTAAAAATTTATTTTATTTTAAGAGAAAAAAAAATAAGTGAAATATAAATAAAACATATTATGTTTTATCTATGTTTTTTTTTAAAAAATTATCAAAATTTATAATTCAAATACAGTCTACAAATAATCTAAGCTTGAGTAAATAGTCGAATGAAACATCTCTTCCAATAATAGGAAATTGAGATGGTAATTGGAGAAATTATTGATAACCAATCTAAGCTTGCCTTAACCTCAAGGGATAAATTATTGGAGAAATTATTGATAACCAATCCAACCCCCCTCCCCCCCCCCCCCCTACCCAATGGAAGTAAAATATATTGACCTACCTCCTTTCTTGGAAAGTGTTCTTAAAAAGCCAAAAAAAATTTTAGAACCCAAAAAAAAAAAAAAAACAGCCAAATTTTGCTTCATCAATTTTTACTCTTTAAAATAGTTGCTCATTTGACTACTCTCTCTATATATTTTTAACTTATTTTGAATAGTAGGTTAAAAGTTAATTTTTTTAGTTTTTTTGAAAAAATTGTATAAAGAAGTAGATAGGTGGATTGTGTCTTTAAAGGGAAGGTGTTCTCATTGGTTAAGAGTCTTGAGATAATCACTTTGGATGGATATTAAGTAAATTATTGCACTAGATTATAAAAAATAAAAAAGAGAAAACTGATTTTATTATAGTCAGGGATGACATCCCGATTACATAGGCAAAAAAAAAAAAAAAAAAGGAGCAAGGTTCTTGTTTTTGATAACAGTCACATGCCGACTTCACTGTTTCGACTCTCTCGCCAAGCTCTTCCTTTTTTTGTCACCTTGGGAGACCCTTGAAGGCTCCGCCTCAGTGTGTACAAGACCGCCTAGAGAGTTGACTCCCTGCTGGTTGTCAAAGGCGATTCGAGTCAAGACGGTAGTCTTTCGTTTCAACTCCTTATTCTCCGCCTTCAGGGCACAAATCTCTGCCCGCGCATCTTTGTACATGCGCTGGAGCAAAGAAAGTTGGGAATTTAACTATTGTACTTCACTAGTCCTATTCTGCAACCTGTGAGCTAATTTGGTAACCGCAGTCACTGTTTCCATGCAAGAGCTCAGTGTGAAGTGGTTGGCCTCAATGTCAGATTGAGCAGCCATAATTTGCTCAACTGAGATCATGGGAAAGTTAAGAAGAGTGGGAGCAGGGACACTCGGTCCAGGAAGGTTAGGAAGAGTAGGAGCAGAGGCACTCGGTCCAGGAAGGTTAGGAAGAGTGGGAGCAAAGGCACTCGGTCCAGGAAGGTTAGGAAGAGTAGGAGCAGAGGCACTCAGTCCAGGAAGGTTAGGAAGAGTAGGAGCAGGGACACTTGGTCTAGGAGAGCTTGGATCATTGAGGTCCAGAAAGAGAGTAAGAGGACGCGATGAGGCCATGTGTAATGAGAGATGTAAAGAGAAAGAAAGGAGAGTCAGAGAAATAGCAGAGAATAGACTGAGTTTGGGGACAACTTTTCTCCTCTGTTCAGTCTCTCTTTTTCTCTCGATGAGGAAGAAGAAACAGAAGCAAAGTGATGAAGAAGAAAGAGATGGAAGAGAATGATGAAGAAGAAGGAAAAATGAGTGAATAAATAGAAGATGGAAGATACTGATTCAGAAGAATGCAGAAGAGAAGAAGACAAGAGGGAGAGAGAGCCGAGGCGAGCTTACAAATTGAGGAGGTCTGCTTTTGTCGGCCAACTGACGCAAAAGCAAGGCCGCGTGTTAGACGTAGTTTTCGAAGGAAAAGAGAGAAAGCAGGAAAGTTGTATACATATATGTATCTATATTGTATATTTACGCATTATATACATTTATTTGACTATATCTGGTCACAAGAGTGACTTGGGTTTAGTGGTTTGGCTCTGTGGTTGAGGGACCAAGGGACAAAGCCTGAGGTCAGGGGTTCGAAACCCCGTATCCCTGCATTCGTGTTTTATTTCCTTTTTGCGTGTTTTGCTTACGCGCGATGACGTCAGCTAACGGAATATTCCATCGTAGTAATGGCATATGCTCACTGACGTCCGTGAGACAGAATATTCCTTGTCAGTAACGGCATATTCTCCAAATGTGTCTGTGTAGCTTTTGTTCGTACTTGTCCCTTGGTGAAAATGTTTGGGAATTGTGATAGAAATGTTATTTTGATATTAGGATGTACATTATATATGTTACAGAGTAACGGTAGTTATTTTGGCGTTGGGGTGCATTGTGCATTAAGTGATGGAGATAGTTCGTTGAAGTTGGGTTATCACCAATAAGGTATGGTGTCTTAGTATTTTGAGGAGACGTTTTGTCAAAATTTGTGTTACGCTTAAGGGATTAGATCTTAGTTTTGTTACTTTAGGGTATTGATGTGGATAGAAGAATCACTTGATGGTTTATACTAGTGTAGACACCCCATTTTTGACCACCCTTAAGGCTTGGGCACCTTCTTTTGAACACCCCATGATGTAAATTGAAATATGCCATTTTATGAATTCTCAGCAGAAAAAAATCAAAAAGAGAATGGTATGGTCGGGGGGATTTTTGGGGAGGAAGAAAAAGAAAAAAAAGAGTCAGATAAGGACAATGAGTTTTGGGGTGGAATATTATTAGGGGTTTTGGGGTGGATGATTAAATATATTTTATTGGGTTGATGATGGTTTTGGGGGGTGTAAAAATGGCAGGATGTAAAGGCACATGAGGGTGATCGTTTTTTGTTAAAAAAAGATATGAGAAGGGGTCAGTATGAATGATGATGTTTTGATGGGTGGTAAAAAAGCTTCTTAGAGAATGATTATTTGGGGAGAGAGTGGACAGAATGGAGGAGAAGGCACTGATCAGGGGCTAAAAAGGAATACACACACAAGGGACCAACGCTCTCATTCTCAAGAACACACCCAGTTCTCTCCCTCTCGGAGAACACACAGAGATCCACACACCAACACAAAGGGAGGAGCTGCTCCCTCTCTCAATCTCTCTCTCTCTCTCTCTCTCTCTCTCTCTCTCTCTCTCTCTCGGGTTGCATTTTGAAAAAAGAAGCTGGGCACACACACATAGACACAGAGCTTCATGCACAACACACACTGCCACGAGCACACACACACACAAGACACCACAGCACAGACCTCTCTCTCTCTCTCTCTCTCTCTCTCTCTCTCTCTCTCTCTCTCGGGTTTGAGTGTGGAAGAACAAAAAATACAAAAACAGACAGCACCTCTTTACTCTCTCTCTCTCGCTCTCGGTTGGGAGAGCAACACACACACACATTAACACGCAGCACACACCCACCATTTTACACACAGAGGCCAACCCCTCTCTCGATCTCTCCCAAGTTGTAAAACACACACAGAACATACACAGAGGAAATGGTACACACTAGACACCCAGCGCACAACACACACACAGAGCACAGGCAGGCCATACACACGGACAGATGCACACACACATCTCTCTCTCTCTCTCTCTCTCTCTCTCTCTCTCTCTCTCTCTCTCTTGTGGGAATTAGCTGCCTCTGTTTTCGTTCTGAATTTTATTTGAAGGTACCTGTTGTTGTCTTAAAGCCAAATGAGACTGTTTTTGAAAAAGAAATGGATGGGCTGCCTTCCACTCGTTCTGTTGGTGATCTTCCACCTGAATTTCACTACTCTTTGTGCAAACAAGTTATGAAAGATGCACTGCTAACAAGCTATCACCGAAATGAGGTCAAATTTGCAGGACTTACTTTGGACACTGTCAGAATGATGCAATGTTTGGAATGAGAACCAAGTGGATTGCTCTGTCAAAAACATCCAGTTGAATCACGTGA
This sequence comes from Camellia granthamiana, assembly GCA_036172215.1. Lineage (NCBI taxonomy): Eukaryota > Viridiplantae > Streptophyta > Magnoliopsida > Ericales > Theaceae > Camellia > Camellia granthamiana. Next base: position 58,468,530 of record CM069911.1, read on the forward strand.
GAATGGTGCTCCAATTGATCATTCTGCTATTTCTGGGCTAATTGTTGGTTATTAATTAGTTTAGTTAATTCATTTAGTTAATTAGAATTTTATAATTAATTAATTAGTTTAGTTAATTAGTTAATTTAATTAGTGGTAATTAAATAATTAGTTAATTAGAATTGTATAAAGTAATTAATTAGTGTACTTATAAATTAATTAATTAATTAGTGTAATTAGTTAATTAGTTAATTCGAATTTTATAAATTAATTAGTGTATGGGAGAAGTTAATTAGTTAATTATGTTTTTTAAGATTTTTTATAAAAATAATTTAACAATCTCATCCCTAATCATAATGTATGGGAAAAGTTGAAAAGGGTACTGCAGTTAATAAATGCTGATCAGGAGATTTTGACCAAATCAATAAATGCTGAGTTTTTTTTTTTAAATAAAAAATTTAGAAAATTAAGATTGGGAGATTGGAGCTCCCACATGGCTTAAGGGTTAGAAACCTCATTTTCCTTAATTTAATGGGGCAAGACATATATATATATATATTGCATGTGGAATACATAGTTTTAGAGTACACGTAGACATCATAATACTCTTATAATATGTCAGAATTTTTCATTTGATGATGGGGGACTCAATTAATAAGTTTGGTGTGCATAGGCTTTAATTAAAACATTCAATAGTAGAGTTCACATTAGCCTATAAGTTTTCTTCCAATCAAGCATTGAAAAGGAAGTCAAAAAGATTTTGGAAAATTTAATAAATGCTGAGTTTTTTTTAAAGGGAAAAAATCAAAAAATTAGAAAATGAGGATTAGGATATTGGAGCTCTCACAAGGTCTATGAGTTAAAAACTCCATTTTGCTTAATATATAGTATAGATAGATATAGATATAGATATAGATAGATAGATATAGATATGGCACATACCATTTATATGACACAACGACTGAAGTACCGGGACAACTGCTGCAATTTGCCCTCATCTAAATTAAAGGGATTTAAAAAGTAAAAAAAAGAAAAAAGAAAAAAAAATATAATATTAAAAAATGTTCACTAAAAAAATATAGATTAAAAATTAAAAATTAATTATTGAAAACTCCATACTAAACAAGGTAATGTTTTCTATTAATTTTGAAAATTAAAAAATTATTATTAATTTTTCCTCTGTTTTTTTTCTCACCAAAAAAAAAAAAAAAAAAACTACATTAATTATCTTCTTCTTTTTTCTTTTTTTTGTGGAGAGGGGTTTTGACCTGCGATTTTTCTAAAATGGGTGTTCTAGACGGAAAGGGTAGAGTTGGTTCAGACAATAAGAAAAAGTGCTTATGCAAGAGGCGCTTTCACTATAAGCAAGAATAGTCGGTTTTGCATAGGGTGCCTTCTTGGATAATAGATTCAATACTAGCATGCATCAAGGGCTTAATTGTGAGACATATGAGAGGGCTTTAGTGCGAAAATAGAAGAAATGGTTTATAGAGTGTCTTCTTGCTTCACGACTTCAATACTTGTGAGAGAGGAGTAGGCTCAAGTGCGAGAGAGAAATGAGGGTTTGCAGGAAGTGTCTTCTTGGGTCACGACTTGAGTGTTCGTGCACATGAAAATGAGTGATAAGGGTCAGAGTGTGTCTCTTGGGGTCACGGTTTCAGTGCTCCGAAACACAAAACCATAGCATATTAATAAAGAGAAACAATTAGTGATAAAATATTTTTGTATCCTTAAATACAAGAACAGAGAATTTATTATTGGTGAAGAAATATTTTTGTCTTCCACAACATAGCCTTATGAGACGAAAAATATATTCGTCGTGCAATCAATCAGAATTTATTAGTGACGAAATATTTTTATCTTCCACAACTTATTCTTCCGAGACAAAAATATATTTGTCTCCCATTTAATAGAAAGATGGAACGGCATCGTTTGCATGATAGAGTGTTTATTGGTGACGAAATATTTTCATCTTCCATAACTTATCATTCCTAGATAAAAATATATTTGTCGCCTAATAAATGGAAATATGTAACGACATCGTTTAATAGGTAGGGAATTTAATGGTGACGAATTACGTTCGTCGCAAAAAATATATATATTTTGTGACAAAAAATGTTCATCTTCAATGAGCTAAAATAATTCGCGTCAATGCAAATGAAATTGGCGCCTGAATTTCGGAGACGAAATTTTTTTTCGTCTCCTATACGTTTGAGAAGAATTAAAACAAACGACAAAATTAATATTTTGTCATCTTTGGGTTAAATTTTAATTAAAAAAAAAAAATTCGTCACCAAATTTTGTCATAATAGCCTAGATTTCTTATATTTTGTTTCCTTGTTTAATTATTATTATTATTATTTTCTTTTTGTGGAGAGGGATTTACTGTGAGAAAGAATAGTGGCTTTGCACAAAATGTCTTTTTGGATAATAATGTTTGCATGCACAAACGGCTTAAATGTGAGAGAGAATAGAGGAGCTTCAGTGTGAAATAGAAGAGATGGTTTATACAGATTGTTTTTTCAAGTCACAACTTCAATACTTGTGAGAGAGGAGACTCAAGTGCGAGAGAAAAAATGAGGGTTTGTAGAGGGTGTCTTTTCGGGTCACGATTTTAGTATTTGTGTGTGTGTGAAAGTAAGTGATTAAGGTGAGAGTGCCTCTTAGTTTCTGACGACATTTTAATAAAGAGAAATAATTAGTGATAAAATATTTTTGTCTCAAACTCATATGTTCATTGCCTAATCAACAAAAATACAAAAACAATGTTATGTGAGGATAGAGAATTTATTGGTGATGAAATATTTTCGTCTCTTTCAACTTAACCTTATGAGACAAAAATATATTCGTCACGCAATCAATCAAAATGCAACACGACACATGGAGAATTTATTAGTGACGAAATATTTTTGTCTCCCAAAACATATCCTTCCAAGACAAAAATATATTTGTCGCCTAATTAACAGAAAGATAAAACGAGCATGAAAAGTTTATTGGTGACAAAATATTTTCGTCTCCCATAACTTATCCTTCCCAGACAAAAAATATATTTGTCACCAAATAAATAAGAAAATGAAACGACATCGCCTTATAAGTTTGGAATTTATTGGTGACGAATTCCTTTTGTCGCAAAAATCTTTAAATTTTGTGACAAAAATGTTCGTCTCCAATGAGCCAAAATAATTGGCGCCAACAAGAAAAAAACTTGGTGCCTCTTTTTTTCTGTCGAATTTATTTTTTCGTCTCCTATAGTTTTGAGAAGAATTAAAAGAAACGACAAAAGTAATATTTGGTCATGTTTGGGATATATTCTAAAACGAAAATAAATTTTATCACCAAATTTTAAAAATTAATTATTGAAAACTCCATACTAAACAAGGTAATGTTTTCTATTAATTTTGAAAATTACAAATTTTTTATTATTTGTTTCTCTGTATTTTTTCTCACAAAAAAAAAATAGCTACATTAATTATCTTATTTTTTTATTTTAATTTATTTATTTTTTGTGGAGAGAGGTTTTGACCTTCAATTTTTCTGAAATGGGTGTTCTAGACGAAAAGGGTAAAGTTGGTTCAAACAATGAGAAAAAGTGCTTACGTGCAAGAGGGGCCTTCACTGTGAGAAAGAATGGTGGGTTTGCATAGGGTGCCTTCTTGGATAATAGCTTCAATGCTGGCATGCACGAAGGGTGAGACAGAAGAGAGGGGCTTTAGCGCGAAATAGAAAAAATGGTTTACAGAGTGTCTTCTTAAGTCACGACTTCAATACTTGTGAAAGACGAGTAGACTCAAGTGCGAGAGAGAAATGAGGGTTTGTAGAAAGTGTCTTCTTGGGTCACGACTTCAAGGTCCGTGTACATGAAAATGAGCGATAAGTGTCAGAGTGTATTTCTTGGGGTCACAGTTTCAATGCTTCGAAACACAAAACCACGGCATTTTGATAAAGAAAAATGATTAGTGATAAAATATTTTTGTATCCTTAAATACCAGAACAAAGAATTTATTATTGGTGATGAAATATTTTTGTCTTCCACAACTTAACCTTATGAGACGAAAAATATATTCGTCACGCAATCAATTAGAATTTATTACTGACGAAATATTTTCGTCTCCCACAACTTATTCTTCCGAAACAAAAATATATTTGTCGCCTATTTAATAGAGAGATGAAATGACATTGTCTGCATGATGGAGTGTTTATAGGTGATGAAATATTTTCGTCTTCCATAACTTATCCTTCCCAGACCAAAATATATTTGTCGCCTAATAAATGGAAATATGCAACGACATCGTTTAATAGGTATGGAATTTATTGGCGACGAATTACGTTCGTCACCAAAAAATTATATTTTGTGACAAAAATGTTCGTCTCCAATGAGCTAAAATAATTCGCGCTAATGCAAATGAAATTGGTGCCTCATTTTTGCAGACGAAATTTTGTTTTCGTCTCCTATACTTTTGAGAAAAATTAAAATAAACGACAAAATTAATATTTCGTCATCTTTGGGTTAAATTTTAAGACAAAAAAAAAAACCGTCACCAAATTTTGTCACAATAGCCTAGATATCTTGTAGTGCTCGATCGGGATGTCTTAGTGTGGCACGGAGGGCGTCTAGGTTGGGGTAACTGTACTGCGACTTTAGAAGGTTTAAATCTGCATAAAGAAAAAAGACAATGGTTAGTGCGGTTCAAAACTTACAAACAGAGTAAAGAATGCAAAAAGTGAGCCGAGGTATGGATACCGGCTACTCCTTTGTTCCAGTTGATGCGGTCTCTTGGTATTTGAGCTTCTTGGTCCTCCAAGTTACTAGAAACCTAGAAAAAATCGTCATCATTTACATCTTTGTCTGGAGTGTTCTTTATTATCTTTTCTCGGCGGCGTTTTTAGGTAATATACCCAACCATCTTCATTCTAGCCAAGGGAGTATTGGTGGAATAGTTCGGCTAAACCGAGGTTAAGGCCAAGCCGGCGGTTTAGCTCAGCGATGCCGTTTGTTATCCTATATGAATTGGTGCTAAGCTGGGTAGGGCAAAGTCTGGTTTGTCTGAGGAACTCACAGAGAAGAGGCTGTACAGGGAATCGGAGTCTGGTTTCTACGATAGAAAGAAGGGTGAAGGGAACGAAGCCCGATTTTCCCCAGGGAGTGGTGTCTAGTTCGGCTAAACTAAGATGGACATCATCAGGGATATGGTAGTCCCTTCGGAACTCGGCCATAACCCCTGGAGAGTTTACTAAAAACCTATATTTACCCATGTGGTCTTAAGTTATGTATAAATTAACTGGAGTACTGGCTCGGTGGTGAGATAACGCTGAGTATCTCGGTTGAGCGATCAAGGAAGTGCCTGGCCAACCTAAGTCTGCAAAGTGAAAAAGAAAGGTGTTAAGCACAGATCGTTGGACCGTGCTAAAAGAAATAAAGGCAAAATAAATGGAGTCCTAGCTCGGCTACGTAGGATACTATCCGTCCTTAGCTCGGTTGAAGCGAAGGACTTTAGCCTGGTTAAGCTATAAGGGGTTCGTATCCCGGTTGAAGCTTATGGTGCAGCATTCTTAGTTCGGTTTTGATTAAGTCAGAGAGTTGGTTTGGCCCCCTTATAGCACGGTCGTTGGTAAAGGCTTCCTAGTGCGGTAATGCGCAAACCTAATACAGCTCGCTAGCCCGGCTAAATGATACAGAAGGTTCTTAAACTGATTGCAACTACAGGTATGGCGTGAAGTTTTAGTCCGATTATTAGAAGAGTTATCTAGTTTGGCTAGGCTTGCACCTAATACAAACAAGATCCTAGTTCGGTTGGAGTATTGTTTTGGATCAAAAGTGTCATTTTTCAGATTTTTCGTGAATCTAGTGGTTCTATTAAATGGTTTTTAGTGGTTATTTCTCAGAAAACTGGAAACCAAAACAGTGTGTTTTGAGAAACATGTGAATAATGTGCTACATACTACAAAAAATAAAACAAAGGGCAAAGATTCAGTTACTTACCACTACGAAATGGAAGATCAGAGATTGGAACAGCAAGGGTGTTGGCCAAAAATGCAAAGCTTCGCAGATACAGTGAACAAAAGAGAAGAAACTCAAAAGGTGGAGAGAGAAGATGAATAGTAGTAGTGATGGGTTCAAAACCTAGGGTTTTTGTATAAAGGTATATGAAAAAGGCGGGACTGTTCAAATTTTTCGGAGTACGAAGACGGCGTAACAGCTACGCTGGGCCAATGAGAGCTAGCCATGTGTCCATGAAATAGAAAGCGATTCAGTTACAGTGACTGAAAAGACGTTGTGACCGGACAGATTAGTAGCCCGGTATGAATTCAGCTCGGTTGAAGACCATTTTTTAGCTCGGCAGACTGAAAGGTAATCCCAATCATGCTACGCAGATGGAATTAAGAGGCAATCGAGAGGGAGTTCTATATGTGTATTAGGGCTGAGCTAGGCCCAGGCGTAGTAATGGGTTGTTTTGTGGGCCGAGGTAAAAAGGGCTTTGTGAAGTGGACCATGGTGTTAGTGTTTAGCTTGGTCCAAGCAGTTACAGTCACCACGATCGGGATGGTGGGCTCCTTAAGCTAGACCTCGCCTCTTTTAGCTCGGTTAAGACTTGCTGCAGATTAGCCCGGTCCAAACAGGTGAAAACTGAGGTACAAGTGAAACATGAGCTGAGATACATATTGCATATAAAGGCACTGGGATAAGTATGAAAGAGATAGCGTTAGCTCGGTCATACTATTGTCCAAACCGAGGTAAAACCATCTCACTTGGTTTAAGCAGTGATGGGGGTGTTGAAGGATAAGCATTATCTTTCAGGAGTGTGATTCCTAGGAGGACTCTACATGGAGGAATAAGAGTCCTACTAGGATTGTGCCACACGGAACCTATAAAAGCTCATAACAAAACCTATGGAAGAGGTAACATAACTTTGATTCTTGAATACACAAAACTTTTGTCTATTTGTCTATTTTACTGACTTAGGCATCGGAGAGGTATCCGATACATACCCGCCGGCTAGCTCACGTTTGTGTTTTCAGGGAGTAAAGCGACGACGTTTGGAGGAGCGCAGACTTGATCAATAGGATTATACGAGAAGATTATTTCATGCTCGTACAATTACATAATATGATTGTCGAAGATGAGTGAGAGAAGCATCTTGATTTCAATTATGAGATTTCATCAACCAACTCACCAGTAGTACTTTCGTGTAGTAGTAACAATGATTTCCAATCATTTTTGTCTCGTCATTTAGTTATTAGAAATAAAAATGCATATCATGCCCTCCGCAATGATTTAATAGAACATATGTGGCATCTTTATGGTGAAAACTAAATTCACCACGTGGACGCAAACTTGAAACTTTGTTTATTTTTTGGAATGAGAGGTGATTTCGCAAGGAAAACTGTCAGTATTTGTTTGTTGTTAGTGCTCTTCACAATGTACATATCTATTTCTGCTAGTATTTTTGGTCCGTTAACTTCTCATTATCCAAAATAGTGTGTAATTGTTACCAATATACTGATGTCATAATTTATTGATATTTTGCTTTATGATATGGCTTTAAACTACCGATTGTTATATATATCCACATATATTAAATTACAAATGAATGCAACACATTTGAATGAATTATAAATGAATGCAACACACTGAACAAATGAATTAAAAAATATTTGTAGTATCAAAATATATATTACAAATCAATTAGTTAAATAAATTTGCAAATTCATTTATTGACAATTGAACAAATGAATGCAGAACACTGAACAAATGAATTAAACACCTTTGTACCTCATAAATGACAAACTTTATTTATTGACAATTCAATACCTCATGAAAATTCAATACCTCATAAATTTTTAGTTGAATACCTCTATACCATTCAAGTAGTTGACAATTCATAAATTTGATAATTCAATACCTCTATACAATCCAAACAAATGAATTCAATACCTTATATCAGAATGTACATACTACTTGTAAGTTTGGTTGGTGGCACATGAAACACACACCACCATCTAACTACTTTATTTAAGCAATTTACCCACCTCATTACTTCCCTCCACTACCTTCCTCATTTATTGACACTCTATATACACTCAATATTGGACACAATCCAAAATCAAGTTCAGCTCCATAAACCGCATGGCAAATCAGCAGCAAGCCAAATTCTGCTCCCAAAACACTCTATATTCACTCTATATCCACTCTATATCCACTTAATATTGGAAGTGTGCATTGAAAGGATTAGCAAGGCAAAGCAACAGAAGCAGCAACACCAAGTTCAGCACAAACTGAATAAAAAGTGTGTTCCACAAATGCTCAACCGGTAGGTCAACGGATGGGTTGATCGGCCAGTCATCCGGTCTTATTTCTTTTTTTTTTTCTTTTTTCTGTGTGCACTTCCTTATCTGTTGCACTTTTACACAACACACTCAACACCATTTGGTCACCTCACACTGAATTTGAGCTCCTCTCTAATTCACCATTCATATTTAACAGATTTCCAATCTAATTAAACAGATATTCACATCATGCCTAGAACCAAAAGAGCAAGACAAGAACATGGTGAAAGCTTCAACCCTCTACAACGCCAACAAGAGCAACAACAGCCTGATATTGGCGCTTATCTTACTATTGATTTTCTCAGTTTGCAACATGAACATGTCTTTCAAAGCTTCTCTAGCCGACCTATTGTAACCGGGAGAAGGGTTAATCTTCTAACTCAATATGATCCACTGTTAGTTGGCAAACTTCAAGCAATGGTGTGGGTAAATTTAATTAATTTACCACAGCATCTAGTGTCTTTATTTTATGTTTACTTGAGATGTACTACTGAAGAAGGTGGAAACTTTACTCTTCTATCTTATGTTAAAGGTAAGGGTATTGAGTTTGATATCTCCACTTTATCACAAAATTTTGAAGTTGAGGAAGGGGATATGCAAATCCATTTTCAGAGTGAGTCTGACCTAGTTGATATTGTTGGCAATATCAGTGAAGTATATACTACTATTTGTGAGAGGAGATTTACCAGAATTAATTTACAAGCAAAACATTTGAAACCCCACCTTTGGTTCCACCATTGGTTTATAGTAGAAAATGTCACTCCAAAAAGAGGACATTTTGATGTTATCCCATATTATAATGCTTATTTGTTATATTGTTTTGAAGTTGGCCAGAAATTAGATTTGTGCTACATTATAATGAAAGAAATGGTGGTCGCAAATCTTGGTCAAATCAGTGGCCGGTCACTACTTTTTGGGGCTCTGCTTACTAAAATTTTCAAAGTTTTTAAGATCCCACTTGTAGGTGAAGTAGAGATTAAAATCACTTCGGTCATTTCGAAGTACACACTGACCCGTGCTGGTGGAGCTGAAAATTTAATGGGAAGTCTTAATGAACATGGCCCACCAGATGATGCTCTGGAAGACCTTCATGACAATGCGATGCCATCAACTGAACAACCTCAATATTGGATTAATTTTTTAGCTATGGAACAAGAACGACATAATCAGCGCGTTCAATGAGAACAAGAAATGACTAATCAGTTCAGTGCATTGGGTACTCAATTCGATGCATTTGCCACTACTCAGAACTCATTAATTCAACAATTTGGTGAGTTCCGTTTGGACATTGAAAGACGTCATGAAGTGGCAAGTAATCGCATAGATCAAATTGAGCATCGCGTAAATGACATCTACTAGCACTACTTCCCTCCACCACCACCGGACAATGACTTTTGATGTGTTTGGATGAAAGATTGGATTAAATTTGCAATTATGTGGTTTTTGTTTGTTTTCACAATGTACTATTACATTCTGTATTTTCATGGATTTGTTTTTTTTAACAACTTTTTATATTTTGTTGGGGCATGTTACTTTATGGATGTAGTGGTTATGCCTTTTATAACATATTGGACAATTGTATTTGCTGGTGGTCATGTAAACTTGAGTAATTTGTAGACTTTAAACTGAAAAATATGCAAGGCAAATGACCATATGAATGATCATGTGAATGATAGATTTTAAACACAACAAATGACAAATGACCATGTCAACGATAGATATTTGAATTGATAAATATTTGTGAGCATGTTAAAAATATTTGTGAGCATGTTTAACTGTTATTTTTAAATATTGTTTTAATTCCAATACAACCAATAGAACCCACCATCAACAGCAACTGTTATTATTTTTAAATAATAAAAGTAATACAACCCACCATCAACATATATATAATTCCAATGCATTTCCCTATAGAAAAATATATTACAATGCAATACATATATAGATTAAAATGTAAGAAATTGTTGATCAAAATAAGAAATGCAATACAAAAATAAACTGCAAGAAATTGAAGGGAATTAAAGGTCTCCATGAAACAGTCAAGGAAATCTATTTGTTGATCAAAATAAGATTTGTCATTGAAGCTCTTCATAGTATGCCCTTTGCATTAGATTTAAATTTGTCATGTCCATTGACATTATTTTATGATCCTCATTTCGTTGTTCTCTTTCATTCGTCATAGATAAGGATTTTAGTTGTTCCTCCCTATCCTTGGCCCTTCTTCGACACTCTCTAGCCTTCTGTTCATGGTCTATCGTCTTTTGTTGATCTCGCTCAACAGTTCTAGTGAAGATAGTTGATAATATTTCAACAATTTTAGATTGGTTGGTAGCCATTTCATCAAATCTAATATCGTGAGTTGTTTGATTCTTCAACTTTTCTTTCGCAGCCTTAGTACCAATTGGTCGTGTTGATGTATTAGTTGGTTGTTGGTCCCCCGCAATATTGTTGTTGGGTTAAAAAGCCTCACATTCAGTTGGTAGATTCGAACATGGATATGCATGTTGCGTGGCTTTTTTTGGTTGTGCTCTAAATCCATCCCACTTACAACTTTGGCGCAAAATATCCCAACTTGTGTCAAATGTGAAGTGTTTTTTCTATATTGCATGATACATCCGCTTCGTTTCAACGAAAAATGAAAATTAAAAACATTTCCATAACAAGTATACTGAGCACTAAGAAAATTGATATTTAATAACAAAAATAAAAATTACCATGTCTACTTCAGTTGTTTCACTTTGTTGCCTCAATTGAATTTGCTTAAGAAAATCACAGAATTTTTTAATTACCTTTTGCATGACAGACTAACGGTGAGACAAAGAAATACGATTTCGATTTGATTCACCACTCAATTGGGAATTAAAATAAACGAATACTCTTTCCCAAAATATTGCTATTGTCCGACTATTATCAGTAATGGGATCTTGAGAGACTGCTAACCAAGATCTACGTAAAGTTTCATTTTCTATAATTGTGAACGCTTTACCATGAAAAACATGAGAAATTTCTGAAATAAAATTAATATTAGTGTTGGGCTCTCAAGTTTGTGATTCCTCAAACATTTCAAAATCTTCCATAGTTTGAACAAAATTCAGTAGGATACAACATCCAACTCAGACAGTGAAATATATTATAATGATATACACTGAAGTTGAGAAAGAGAGAATATACACTGAAGCTCACAAAGAAATTAGAAATTGTAATGATATTGTGAAATTGAAGCTCACAAAGAAAATATAAATTCTAATGATATAGTGAAATTAAAAGATTGCTATATTTTATAGATCACAACAACAGTAACTTTCTCAAATACTCTACAACACTAACGGTAACTTATTGGAGTTGCAGCTGCTAAACGGCTTTTTTTTATAGAAATTTAAATCTATATACAATGCAACTTTTTCATGTTGCATTTTGGTAGAAATTTAAAGCTACATCAACCTTGAATTACATACGTAATGCCACAAAACAACCAACTTTTGAAGTAGGCCAGCCAAATAGAAACAGCTATGCATTTTTTTATTAAATCGAACGATCGGTGGGACAACCGGTCAGATGTCCGGCCAGTTGTCCTGTGAGACCCACCTCCAACGTAAATAAACAGTAAAATGGTGAAATCTAATCCAAGTCTTCATTTTGGTGAAAGTTTTGGCCCGTTCTCAATTTGATATCATTTTGATGAAACCGTTGGAAATCAAAAAGGTGCCTTTTTTCACCAAATTCAAATTTGGTGATGAATCTGATGCAATGTTAGAGATGGTCTGATGAGCTACCCAACACAATTGCAGCTAATTTATAGTTACTTTTCTCATTTTTTATTTATGGAGTTAGGTTATAGTAGACACCAAAAAAGAGTTTAGATATTCACCCTAAAAACAAAAAGTTTAGATGTTGGAAGCCAGTCGAAAAATCTCTTTTAAAATAAATAAAAATATTTAAATCTTGAATAATAAAACCAGTCAAGATATAAATATATATATATATTTAGTCAAAACTTTTTCTTAATAAAATTTTAAAATAATGTTGATAAATATAAAAAAAAAATTCTTAAAAAATCTAGCACATACCATTATTACCAAAATATCTTTGGTGAGTAATTTAGTATTAGCTTATTGACTTTTTGGCTTTTTCCTTTTTATTATATCATATCTCTACTTGTTTACACGTTTTTTTAAAAAAGTCAAAAAAAATCAAAAAGATGACTTTTAACTTACTTCCTAAAATAGGCCAAATAATATACTCATTTAGATGTCGATTTTTAATAAAATTAATATTTTTATAATCTTCTGATCAAGATCTATCAAACAAAATCCATGTTGACTATGAAATTCGTAAAAAAAAAAAAAAAAATTACGGTTGGAATTGACCCAGTAATATGTTACTAATTACTAGAGTAACACTTTACTGTCTTGTTAAACAAAGTATCAGTAACAAAAAATAGAGTATGAAAGGAAACTCTATAAGTTCATTCACTACGAGTTCACAAACAAATCAATAACAATTCAACTACAAATCAACAATAATTCAATATACTTGAAGAAATCTTTACAAATAACAATCAACAAACTCAACAAATTAGTTTCAATCCCACCAAATTTTCGATTAGTAGGCCCAATCCTTCAACCAAACTCTCCTTAATCACATTGGATTTGTACACCCACTACTACTTTCATTAAAACCCAACCAAGACCCAATTCCAGACCTACTTTTAACGCAATGATCAGCATAAAAGCTTCTTTCTCTCAAAACTCCTCCTCTTCTTCGTTTTGGTTTATAAATTTTTTGAATTGAATTTTGATTTCTTAGGTTCTTGATTTTCATGAGATGGACAATGGGTGTTAGTGTGTAAAGGCCAGTGAAAACAGACTGGATATATTACATAGGTGTGAGATTGTCCAAAAAAAGAAAAAAAATATTCATGGAACTTATGGAGTTTTGGCTAATTTTTTTAAAAAAGAAAATCATATCTATTAACATTATTTGAATAAATTACAATAAACTTCCTTAAATTATAACACACTTCAATTTTATTCTCATATATTTTAAAACTCAACCATTAACCTTCTAAAAGTATTATCTTATTATAATTTTTTTGGGTTAAAATTCTGTTAAAAATTTACATAAAATCAAATCATATATAAAATACACAACATATATATTAAAATGTTAGGACAATAATGCCCTTATTTGATATTCTACACTTTACCACTACAACAAACAAGAAGGATAAGTACAACTAAAGGATTGTTTTAGAAAATTGATTAAAAATTAACTTTTTGATTTTTTTTAAAAGATATGTGAAAAAATAAAAAAAATAATTTAAAATAAGTTAAAAATTAAAAAATAATTTTTTACTTTGTTCCAAAAAAAGCCCAAAATTAACAGATAAGACCTAAAACAATCAATGAGTATAATTGTTCTAAAAATTTAATAATTATATCATATAACTGTAAAGTCTAACAAAACCGCCGTCTTCCAGCATTTTGGCCGATTGCCACTGGCTGCTTATCCTATCTTCGCTGTATAAGACATTCTCTCTCACTCTCTCGGTCGCATGGCACAGACCATGGAGGGTCTTGTGCAAGGCCTCACAACGCCTTGTAATCACCTCCTTCGACCACTCTACTGCTCAACAACTACTACTACAACAACAACAATCCTAGTATCACCCAAATCACGTAGACTACCACTCTCTCTCCACAACCCACCAAACCCCACTTCCTCTCTTCATTCTCTCCAACCTCCTTTTTCTTCTCCACCTTTAGCCTTCGGTTTATCCACATCTACCTTGCCCCCCTTTCGTTTTACTTCAACTGGTGCGTCAATTTCAAGTTAATTCCTTCTTTAGTTGTGTCTAATTGACTGTAAATTTCTCTATGTTTATGCAACAGCTTCGTGGGTTTTAGTTCAATTCACCTGGAATTTTGATGGGGTTCTTGGGTTTGGTTCCGTATGTGTAGAATTTAAGTGGGTATTAGTCCAATGCTTCTGGAACTTAATGGATTGAAATGGGTGTTACTCCGTGTGTGTAGAAATTGGGTGCGTTTTGTTCGTTTTCTTAATTCATTAGTTGTTGTGAATTTCCTAATTACTCAAAAAAAAAAAAAAATCTATGTGCTTTTCTTAACTTGGCTTGGAATCTAATGGGATTTTCTTATAGTGCATTCTTATAATTTTTCTTCTACTTTTTGTTGTTCTTGTTGTTGTTGTTTTGTATAATGGTTCAGTTTCTGTGCTGTCTATGACAAATTGTAGTTTATTTTGGAATTTGATGTGTCTAAAGTAAATTGTTAGGATTTGTTTGTTTGCTTATTTATTGATTTGTTATGTGGGGTTTGCTCAGTTTTACTTGCAACACCGGAGAGTCAAGTGAGTGTGGGTGACAGCGCTGAAACAAGTGAATGGGCAATGCAAGGTATGATTGTTTAAATTTAGTTTTTTTTTTTGTCAACTAGTCTACAAATTGTCTGATGACACAATGTTAGCTTGTCTGGTCAGATGATTGTATGTGCCAAACTTCTTCACCAACAGATAGATGATCTTAAGAGGTTATGAAAATTTAGGCTTGTAGAAATTGAAGATTGCTGTGATAACCTTGTGCCACTGATGATTGTAAACACCCATACCTCGATTGAAGTTTCTCTGTAACGACACTATATTATTTGCACTGTCAAATTCTCAACAAATCTATCTTTGGGTCTTGAGTAGTTTTGCTGAAAATTGTGGGCCTGAATTGACTGTAGTGAAGGCCACTAAAACATGCATCAGAAATGACATCTTTTGTCTTGCATATGAGAGCCATATAAGTCGTTTGGTAAACTTGGCTTTTTGGCTTTTTTGACTTTTTTAGCATGCGACTTTTTTGTTCGTTTGGTTTTTTTGTTTGGCTTTTTTGACTTTTTTGCATTGGAATGGCAAATATGCCCTCCACTTGGAAATGATGCTTTTTTTACTTTTTGTTTATATATGGGTCAATTTGGTAATTTTGCATCAAAAGTCAAGTGTTTTGTCATTTTGTGATTTTGTGACTTTTTTTTGTCCTTATGTGCTTATTTAGTCCCGAAAAATGATTTGCACCCCCAGTTTTGAAGACCCCCAGTGACCCCAGCTAATGTGGCGGCACGCGATTGGTTGAAACTTTTTTTTTTTCTTTTTTTATTTTTTTTTATTTTCCCTTGCTCCACAGCCTACCACGTGGAGTGGGGGTGCTGGGGGTCACCCCCCAACTGGGGGTCCCCAGCACGGCTGTTTAGTCCCAATGTGTTTACCAAACCAAGGCTAAGTTTCATTACAACTTGCACCCATGACTTTTCAACTTATCCCTGTTAAACCTTGACTGAACTAACTTTTGTTCTTGCCTATTTAGTTATTAACTGATTCAAGGATGCTAGAGAAAGGATTTGGCGTTTTGTCTTGTGGTCTATGTTGTGTTATATTTTTCTTCAATCTGAACATACGGAGAAGGTTACTTTTTTAAAAAGTCCTTTTTTTTTATATTTTTTATTTTTTATTTTAAATATTGGATCAATATGGAATGAACTTCTAAGGCACCATAGTTATTATTATTATTTTGTGATGACGAGGAACCTCCCCAAGGCAAGGCCCTTTGGACTCACCCTTGCAAAGTAAATCCTGGATACCCTGCAATCACTCGCAAACCACAGGTATTGGTTAAGCCTAGGAGAAAGAAACCAACGAAATTTGAACCCCAGACATCTGAGCTTATGACTCGCAGTAAAGCTAGGGATACTAACAAATATAAAAACAAAAATACCAGCCAAGACACAAGACTTGCATGTGGGTTCCACCACCTGACATGACACCATCAAACATTTTGTCTAGTTGGTATATTTGTTGGTACATTTGTTAGTGTCCCTAACATTGTTGTTACTACTCACCCCAAAGTTCTTTCCCTCAACAGCTACCCGTGCGGTTTAAGGCACCATATTTATGTTCTGCTGCATATACTTATAAATGAAACGTGCGAGTGCAAACAACTACAACTAGCGGATATCTTCAAGGCTACAGCGATCTTTATGAGCCTGCGATCATTAGGAAGGCAAACTAGTAAAGGGTTCTGTTTGAAAATTATGCTGTTTTTTCTTTTTCTTTTGAGAACCCTCTCCTTTGGGAAGCAAGGGTTGCATATGAGGAAACGTGCCAAGATCCGGAAAGTATTTAGGTGCAAATTCTTATGAATGTGTGCCACAAGAATCATTCTTCTAGTTGGTAGTCCCCGTGACAGTGCAATTACCGTGTCTTGATGATTGTTCACAATGCTGACAGATTTTTATTCCTTAAGGAAGGATGTCGAAAATACTTCAAAACGTGTTGAAGAAATCAGGGCCTCTGCTGGTCTAAAGCAGTTGGAAGAAGATCTTGCAGATTTGGAGAGGGCAGCAGCAGACAGCTCCATCTGGGATGACCGTATTAGAGCCCAACAAACCCTTCTGTCTCTCAATGATGTCAAAGATAAAATAAAGCTTCTGACTGAGTTCGAAAACCAGGTCCAAACTTTTTTTCCTTTTGCAATTTGAACCATTTTCCTTGCTTTACTTTCTTTGAAAATTATAGCATTAAAGCTCAAAGCTTGTGTTTTCAAGATTTTAATGTCATCTCATCTAGTTACTAATTTACTACACTTAATGGCCCTTCATACTTTTGAGTATCTTTCATTTAAATTTGATTAGGCAGGCTAATTCTGGTGATGGTGATGGTGATGGGTCTCTTCCTAACAGGCACAAAAGCAAAATCATGATAACATGAAACCAATTAGTCACATGGTGCATGTTAATGATTTACATATAATTTTTTAGTAGAGTTTTTGAAGGGGGATATATTTGGACTTCATTTAATATATTTCTTCATATTTTATCTAATATTGATATAATTTAATTTTATGGTATTTCAATGTTTGGTAACTTTTAAGGTACTTTTATCTTTTACACTGCTCTTTCATGTCAAACATAATGTTTATTTGCAAAAAATATTGATTGAGAATCATGGAGTGTATATATACCAACAATTCAGAATTTCATTCAAAATTTCCACAATTTGTTATTGTTATCCATCGTAATTTTTTTTCAATAAATTTGCGAGATCAACATATTATTGGAAATATCTGTATTTTTCTGTCTCAGGGAATATCCTTTTTATTGATGTTTTGTTCCTTAGTTAGAACTTTGGGGCATGCCGTGTTGAATATGATACATCTAATGTATCATGCAGATTGAAGATGCAGAAACAATAGTTAAGCTTACTGAGGAGATGGAGAGTGTTGATGGTGCTCTTTTTGAAGAGGCTGCCAATATTGTAGGAGAATTGAACAAGGCATTGGATCGGTATGAGTTGACTCAACTGCTTTCTGGTCCCTATGACAAAGAAGGTGCCGTAATCTATATCACAGCTGGTGCTGGGGGTACTGATGCACAGGTAATTGCTGTTCTACCTACCAACTGAAGAGAGTTGTTTTTCCTTTTCATTTTTGTTTTTATTTTTGCATTTCTTTCTTTCTTTCTTTTGATAGTACTGATCTTCTGTTCTTATGTACCTATAATAGGCCTACATAGGGCGTGTTGGCTTCATTCAATAATTGGTTGAATTACCTTATGGGCTTTTATGGATGTTTACCTAACTGCAAAATATGTTGATTCATGCGGCGAGGATCAAAATCTCGTTTCCATGTGTTGTTTTGGTTAGCTTAGAATGAAAGCATTTCTGAAACGTGAGGGAAACAGCAAGAAATTTTGGAAAGACAAAAGTATTTGAAAAAACAAACCTAAATTCTATCTAAATGCATATGTAACCTAATAGTTTAGTAAGGTTAAAAATAATTTTAAAGGAAGATCAAGAAATAATAAAAGATAATAAACATTGGTTTAAAGAGTTTGGTCGAATAGTGGGGTTTTACATTATAAGAAAAAATATAGAAAATGTTAGATTCTAGAAGTAATAGGGAAGAGAGAAAATAACAACGAAAGAGAAAGAGAATAAATGACTCAACCATGTCCTCTTTCTTTCTCTATATCTCTCCTTTTCTCAATTATACTTTTTCATATTCTCAATCATTGTTTCTTTATTCTCCAATCTTCTTTACTTTTAATGATAAAAACTGGAAAAAGGAAACAATTTTGTTCAAGGAGCATGATATATGTAAAAAAATCATTGTTTCGATGTGTTGCGTAATGTTTTGATGCTTTTCATGATGTTTCTATGGAAACATTGGAATTTCGGTTTTCCAATATGTTTCATGTTAGTTTCCTAGGAAACAGAATCGTTTTGTCCGTTTCAGTGAAGAAACAAAATGAATTTTTGTTCTTTGTCATGTGGATTGTCATCTAGAATCATGTGAAAGGCCTGGATTAAAGTTCCTCTCTAAAATGGCTAGAAATGTGATCTAGGCTTCCCCGTTGTCTGCTAGTCTGGCTGTCTTACATATTGATCCAAAACAGATTGGCCAATATCGATGTTTGCAATTTTCGTTAGTCTTGACTAGAGGAGGATGAAAGTCTCCTCAGAAAATCTTGGTGACATCTATTTGGGGAATAGCTACAATCAATTATTAGAAAATGACCCTTACCATCCATCCATTGCATTGATCCATTCAACTGAATGATATTTGGGGATTTCCAGCACATGAAAGTTAGCTTGGTCTACCAGGATTGTTCAACCACAGTTTCTTTTCCTCTCGTTTTCTTTTCCTCTTTTGGATACTGGGTGGATTTTCAATAAGAGTGACTTCATTGGATATGTATTCTATCAGTTGTGTTCGTAATGGTCTCGTACTTTTCTTTTCTATTTTTATTAAATTGCATGTTGTTAGATCTAGATGGGATGCACTACCAAGTCTCTGTGATTTATGCTCGTTTTCTATAAAATTCTTTGATAATTTTCCAGTGCAGGATTGGGCCGACATGCTTCTCAGAATGTATGTGAGATGGGGAGAGAAGCAGCGGTACAAAACAAAAGTGGTTGAGAAGTCCTTGGGAGAAGAAGCTGGGATTAAGTCAGCAACTATTGAAATTGAAGGTAGATATGCCTATGGGTATATATCTGGAGAGAAAGGAACACACCGCATTGTGCGACAATCTCCTTTCAATTCGAAAGGTCTACGGCAGGTAACTTCACCATGTTATCATTCCATCACTATCAAAATATAAACCATTCTTGATGTTCTTGAAAATATAGCCCTAGCACAATACTGGTTTAAGTGTGCCCACAAATAGTGCCTTCTTGGTTGTGGTGACAACTTTTTTTGCCATAATTTTTTGAAAAAAAAGTCTTTTTTAGTGTTTGGATAATTTTTTGCCATAACTCAAACTGTATGTTTCAATATTGAATTGCACACAGACAAGCTTTTCTGGTGTTGAAGTCATGCCTCTTCTTCCTGATGAGTCGCTTGATGTTGAAATACCAGAAGAAGAACTGGAAATCAGTTTTTCAAGGGCAGGTGGGAAGGGAGGGCAGAATGTGAATAAGGTTGAAACTGCTGTCCGAATTACCCATATCCCCACTGGCGTTACTCTTCGCTGCACAGGTTTTCTCTCCTCTTGACTATGTTTTTCACTTTTTTGTATACAGTCTAAACTGTTTGTGCCAAATATTTTTGTAGCCTTTTATTTGGTTGTACTTTCTGGTGAATTCCATGGATAGAATAAACGTTGGCACTATGAAGAGTTAGTTCATTAGGGAAGTACGAATAATGTAACGGCATAATGATTTTATTATCTACTTCCCATTAATACCATCTCTGCCTTGATCGTGTCTCTTCTCTAGTGATATATGCATTTTCATCTCTCAAAAATTGATGGGTTTTTTATGGGTTTGGCTTCTATATTGATTGAAGACAGTTTGTTATTTTTTTCCACAATGCAGAAGAGAGATCCCAACTAGCAAACAAGATCAAGGCTCTAAGCCGGTTGAAAGCAAAACTGTTGGTGATTGCAGAGGAGCAACGTGCATCTGAAATCAAGCAAATCAGGGGAGACGCGGTGAAAGCTGAGTGGGGACAGCAAATAAGAAACTATGTTTTTCATCCATACAAACTTGTTAAAGATGTAAGAACTGGATTCGAGACATCAGACATTGTTTCTGTGATGGATGGTGATTTGGACCCCTTCATCAAAACTTATCTCAAATACAAATACAAGGAAGCCATGTCCGCCATTGGGAAGGATAGAGATAAAATGACAACTAACACATGATGAAGTTCTCTCTGTATGTAGTATTCTAACATAATTCTATAGTGCTCCTTTTCCCTTCAATGGAAAGAAAAATTTGTATATATATTTTTTAATCTTGGTATCAAGTACTCGTAACTGCTGGAGAGATCTGCCCATTATGTCATCCATACCCCTATTGAAATTTGACCTATATCTAACCATCAAATCTGGATCCTTATTTGCAGGCAAATATTTACAAATTAGTGGGCAATATTTTGAAATTACAACTCAAATGGGAAGAACAAGACTAAGGATGGCGCTAATAGCCCTTACCTTTTTTTTAAGGATCCCCTATTTTTTTGAACTCTCACTTGTAAAATTTAAACATTGATAAAAATTTTAAGGCCGATCCCATATAATATCAAAATTATCTCTCATCCAAAATATTACACACTCACATAAACTGTCATTATAACCTCATAGCGGCTCTTTGTTCTTCACCACCACCTCTCTTATATATTATTTAAACACTTGTTAACATAGTGGACTGTAAATGTCCAAGAATTATATCATAGTTTTAAATGACATGCACTCTTAATCAAGCTTGTTTTTACTATATAAGCGGTGCCACCTCTTTGAATGTTATTTTGATTGATGATGAACCTCAATCCATAGCATATTAGCAGATCTAATAATATTTTTGTATGCCTTGTGTTAGGGTTTAGGCTATGATTAGTTTGTAATACCATGTTTCACTCAATATTTTCTCAAACTTTTAAGATTTCGTCTTTTTCATGATATTTGATATTCTCAGTATATTGGTTTTCCCAACTACAACTCCTTCAATGGCAAATGTTACCTTGACCAACCTCGAAACAACTCTAGTCTGCTTCTTCAAGTTACTTGAAAGAATTAGATTTGAAATATTATTTAAAAAAAATAAAAAAAAATTACATGTATAGCCTAGTTCTATTAAGATAAATTAATGAAATGATTTTATTAGGAAGAAGATAGATTATGGAGGATGTAAGTGCTCAAGAACACAATAAGAATGAATAAGAATGATAGATCATAAGAGTTGGGTGTTCAATTTGATTTGATGGGGTTTGGTGGTCAATTCTGAGTGTTGTTTTCATGAGTATGAGTGCTCTATTTCAATTTATGTTTATTATAATAATTTTAATTGAGATTATAATTATCATTAAAAAAAATATAAATGAGCGGGGTCCTCAAAAAAAATGTAAAAACTATTAGCGCGACTCAATACTAATAGCAAAAAGGTGAGAATCGCCTTTTTAATTTACCAAAATGCCCTCATTTTATTTTTGTTTCATTTTCTTATCTGTATTAACTTTGGTCACCAGTTACCACTAGCTCACCCTCCACCCTTTTTCACCACTTCAAACCCTTCCCCATACTCTTCATATCTACTTCTGCACACTTCTCCATATCTGTTTGCTCTCTTCCTTTTTCGCCCTAATCGTTTACTACCCCACCCAACAACCAAATTTGACCAAAACCCTAACCACCAAAGAAGGGTGGGGGATGGACTAATGGTAGTGGAGAGCAGTGCCATGTAGCTTAAACAGCGAAGAAAGGAAAAGAATAAGACATTTTGATAAACTGAATGAGTAATTCTTACTTAGTAAATTACTTTTGTTCTCTCTATTTTAATTATGATTTCAAAATTAATTGATTTGTGGAAATATTATATTTGCCCACACAAATTTTTTTTTTTTTTTGGATATAAATATTCAAACAGAAGTTAAATTTTTAGACATAAATTTTTAAATAAAAATAAATTGTTCAAATATACATTTTATCAAACTCTTTATGTCTGAACAATTATCTTTTTGTTTAAAAGTTTATTTATGTTTGATTTTATTTTCTAGAAATTGTTTTTAAATAGATTTCTTTTATTTTTAGTGAATTTTTTCATATTTAAAAAAATACCTTTTAAATAAATTAATATTAGATGAAAAAATTTAAAAATAAAGCTAACGTTTAAAAAAATCATTAAAAATAAATGGAAAATTAGATGTATTTAATAAGTGTTAAGTATATCTAAAATATTTTTAAAAAACTAATATAAAAAATAATAAATAACCAAAAGCAAACAAAAAATTTCTTTAAAAACAAATTTTAAAACATCAGACCAATTTTGTTCGAAATTTTTGTGCACAGAGATTGATGTGTAAAGAATGGATGAGGGGTCAGTGCGGTCCTTTCCTCCGTACTGTGCTTACCGTGCTATTGAAACGGCACACCTTCTTTTTCTTTTTTTTTCTTTTTTTTTGGTGGGGATTACATTAACTTCTTAATTTTATTACCACAAAAATACATAATATTGTTATAAATATTAACATTAACATTGTTTTTTCATATAAATTAAAAAAATAGCAATGTTATGTATAATATTACATATTTTTATAACAATATTATGTATTTTTTATGATAATGAAATAAGAAGTTAACGTAATCCTCGCTAAGAAAAGAAAAAAAAAAATGGTACCGTTTCAATATCACAACAGGCATAATAGGGAGAGAAGGACTGCAGTGACCCCTCATCTGTAAAGAATTACCCTAATTTCTGCAACAAAATTGATTGATATATTAAATTTGAATTTGTTCAGATTAACTAAATTTTACAAGTTAGATGATTGATACAACTCTTGTAAATTGCGATCATTATTCTTACTAATTATGACGATTATACTTGTAATCAAACGATCAATTAGACGACTAGTTGAATAATTGACATACACAAATCTAAACAATTCAAACATGCTAAAAAACAATTCATACGTGCCAAAATAATATGAATGTATTGCTTTTTATGCAACAATAGTTATAGTGTTATCAATTAATGTATTAGTTACTGTTAATTTCGTTTTATGTTTAAGTTTTAACCAAAATGAAATGAAATTGTACGGTCAGAAAATAGAGTCGATGAACCCAACAAGCAAAAGAAAATTCAGAGGAAGATTGACAACAGTGAAACCTAACTACAGACAATGAAGATGAAGAAGAAGAACTCCAACACTCTCTGTCTCTCTCTCCATTAATGTTTCTATATTCATTTATGGAAGAGTCTGTCAGAGAGAGAGAGAGATTAGGGTTTAACTGAAGAGATAACCCACTTGTGGTGTGAAAAGTGTATTTCAAGCCCTAATTTCTGACAATCAAAGCTTGTTCCAGTACTGATGATGAATCTCTTCTCTCTCTTTCGGCCTCTTCTTCAAGCATGACCTCATCATCTACTCGGTTTCACCTCTCTTCAAACCCTTCTCTTATTGTTTTTCATTATAATTTATCCACGTTTTCTACAATTTTTGTTTAGAATTCTCATGGATATAGTAGCCGAAACCTCACTTCTCAATCCACCCACATTCTTTACTGGATCCAAACGTTCACTTCTCGTTCTGTATCACCGTCAATCTCAGATTAGAACAATACCCACTAAGAATTTCCTTAGAAATCTCAGTTACTCTTCTCGAATTCCAACCAATTGTGTGGTTCCGTATCGGAGCAGCGACTTATTCAGTTCAAGATTCCGAAAAAATGAGGATTTTGATATTGTAGCTAAAGATAGTGAGGTTGTTCGTGGTGTTAAAGACTCAGTTACCAGTGTGAATTTAGGGTTTCTCGAGGTTTCTGTTGTGAGGCGGGGAATTTTCTTGGCTGCTACTGTTTTTGCTGTTTTAGTGTTTTGGTGTCGACGAGTTTTTGCAGTGGAGGGTGTTGTCAATTTGGGTTATGGGGTTATGGGACAGAGAATCTTGTTGTTGAAGAGTTATTGGCCAAAAGTGTTGCAAGTTCTTATCATTTTCAAAGAGCAAGGTTTAGTTTTGGCTGCGCTTCTGGGTCTCTCTGCATTTTTTTCTATGGCCGAAACTTCAATTACCACGCTTTGGCCTTGGAAGGTACAGATTTTATACTCCAATTGGGATATATTTTCTTATAAAAAAAATTGTTGGTCTGAAAATTGTCATGAATGGGAGCGTATTATATTTTTACATTGTGGTAGGAATTAACTCTTAAGAATACAGGTTGTTGAGTTTTTGCCAATTTCCGGTTGTTTGTATTTAATACAAGTTAGTTGAAGGAAAGCACTTTTTAATTAACTTTATTTGCAACAGCTTCTCATGCCTGAATTTTGTTGTTAGTTTTTCTAAAGAAATGGTAAAATGTAATTGGTAAACTTATATTACGTAATTGTATTTACTGGAGACTAAGGGTTGGCTAGTGGATGAAGTGGTACTCTCTATTGGGGTTTGATGCCCTGGTTCGAGTGTCATTGCTATGTGATGGAGTTTTATTTTCTCTTAATCTTATTACCCTCTTGCTGACTAAAAAAAAGAATAAAAAGAATTGCATTTACTGGTCAAGATGCCTTGTTTCTTCGATAGTCTGATGTTGGGAGAATTAATGTTTGTTCCCCAACCAATTAAGATGTTGGAGAAAATGCAACATGAGGTTCTTTGAGGGGCAAAAGAACCTCTTTTCGCTTTGAAGAGTAGAAGCTTTTCTTCGCTGTATGTTTGATTTTTGGGTGTACTTGAGCCATCTTTATTTTTGGGGTATGAATAATCAAATTTTATTAGAAAACCATAAAGATGATGCAAAGAATACAAAGAAAGAAATAACAGCCCACATCGCCCTCAACAAAACTAACTAATCAAATCCTCCACAAAGTTTACAAAAGCTAAAACATCAAGATCAACCGAACCCGTAACCCAAATATGCAACACCATGAGAAGCCTGCTTTCTAACCAAAGAACTAAATGGCACATATCTTGAAAAATACGCCTATTACACTCTAACCAAACCAACCACAACAAAAAATAAGAAGCAAATAACCAAGCCTTCCGATGCCTCTTACCCACCTTTGCCCTATCACACCCAACACCGACCCCGACTGCACCCAAACCAACCCAAATAAAGCAACAATCAAACTCCAGAGCCGAGACACAATCGGGCAATGAACAAGCAAGTGATCTACCGTCTCCGCATCCCTACAACGCATACAATACCAATTGACTAACACATGTCGCTGCAAAATTAAGTTATCAATAGTTAAGATACAACCCAAAGTAGCTGTCCAAACGAAAAAACTACCTTAAACGGTGATCCCACCGCCCAAATATTCTTCCAAGGAAACACGATAGCATCACCCCCTACAAGCGCCCCGTAAAATGAGGACACCGCGAAAACCCCTCTAGATCTTGGACCCTCCCACACCAAAGAATCCACCCCATCCCCCCATGCTACAACCCATACAAAAAACGCAGAAGGTCCACCAATTGGTCCAATTCCCAATCCTGCACATCACGTCGAAGATGAATATTCCAAACAAAAGACTACCCTTGCTGCACCTTAACTGAAGCAACCAGCTCCTTCTCATCAGCTGCAATAGTATATATAAATGGAAACATAGACGCCTCACCACACCACCTATCTTGTCAGAAAATGACCCAATCCCCAACCCCACTTTGAACTGAACCCTATCCCAAAAGTTCTTCCTCCCCAACCAAATCCCCTACCACATACTGCGGCCATAAGATTGACCCACTCTATTCAAGCACCAACCCCTCCTATCCAATCCACCCCATACTTAGCCACCACTACCCTCCACAAACGCTCATTTTCCTCTACAAAGCGCCACAACCACTTCTCTAGAAGAGCTTGATTGAACACCACCAACCTCCTCACTCCTACGCACCCCTCTCTTTAGGAGTACAAATCCTCTCCCAAGCCACCAAATGATAATGAAATCCCTTTCCTCCACCATCCCACAAGAAGTCCCTTTGCAGTTTCTCTAACCTCTTTGTCACGGCCACAGGAATTACATGCACAGACATAAAATACGTCAGAATACTAGAAAGGACACTCTTAATCAGAGTAATCCGCCTCCCCTTTAGACAAGTACTGTCGCTTCCGTCCCGCCAGCCGTCACTGCACTCTATCCACTTAGGGTTGCAAACGAGCCAAGCCAAATTTTGCTGAGCTCGAGCTTAGCTCGTTTGTTTATCAAGCTCGACTCAATAAGTAACTGGGCTCGAGCTCGGCTCGGCTTGGCTTGTTAATATTAATGAAACTTGAGCTCGGCAAAACTCAGCTAGGCTCGGTTCGGCTCGATAAAAATTTTTTTTGATATTATTTATATTATTTAAATAAAAATATTATTAATATTATTTAATATATAAATAATATATTTATTATATAATTTAAATAAAGATAAACAAGCCATGCTTGACGAGCCGAATTTATTCGAGTTCGAGCTCGGCTCGTTTACTAAATGAGCTTAATATTCGAGCTCAAGCTGAGCCCTTAACGAGTCGAACCGAGCTTGTTCATGAACAGTTTGGTTCATTTGCAGCCCTATATCCACTACCCCATCCCACACCCCTGTCTCCTAAAAGTAGGCCCTAAGGAAGTTATAAATAAGAAACGGGTAACATAGTCACCTTACAACCCAAAACAACTGCCAACACAGAAATACGCACCACCTCACCCACTAGAATCAACTCCGATTTTGCCAAATTAACCTGAAGACCTGACACAACCTTAAAGCATAACAACACATACCACAAATTACCAATCTGAACTGCATCTGCATCATCGAAAATCAGCACATCATCAGCATAAAAGAGATGAGAGATCACCAAAGAAGTAGGCCCTTTCCCCACCTCAAAGCCCGATAATAAACCCGCTTGGATTGTTTTGGATAGCAGCTGGCTCAACGCCTCCATATCCAGAATGAACAATAATGGAGACAAAGGGTCACCCTGCCATAAAACTCTCCAAGTAGGAAAGAAATCCGCCGGCGTCCCATTGACCAGGACCGACATCCGCACAGTAAAAATACAAAATTGGATCCATCTCCTCCACCTCTCCTAAAACCCATCCTCTCTAGCACATACAACAAAAACTTTCAATTTACATTGTCATAGGCTTTCTCAATATCCAACTTGCAGATTATCCCCTACTTACCTTGCCGAAGTGGTGAATCCACACACTCATTGGCCACAAGCACAGCATCCAAAATCTATTGACCACCCACGAAAGCATTCTGAGACTTTGACACCACCCCCTCCAGAACCCCCACGAAATTTATTGGCCAAAACTTTAGCCAATAACTTATAAACACTACCCAGAAGACTGATAGGCTGAAAATCTCGAGTATCCTCCACCCTACCCTTCTTGGGAATCAGTGCTATAAAAGTTGCATTGAGACTCTTCTCAAACTGCCATGTTTGATGAAATTGCTCAAACATGGCCATCACCTCCCTCTTTACCACCCCCCAACATTGTTGAAAGAAAGCAATAATAGAAAAATCATCCGGTTCTAGCGCCTTGTCCCCAGGCATGATTCTCAAGGCATGCCTACCAAGAAGACTGATAGGCCGAAAATCTTGAATGTCCTCTGCCTCACCCTTCTTGGGAATCAGTGCTATAAAAGTTGCATCGACACTCTTCTCAAACTGCTATGTTTGATGAAGTTGCTCAAACATGGCCATCACCTCCCGCTTTACCACCGCCTAACATTGCTGAAAGAAAGTAATAGAAAAACCATCTAGTCTTGGCGCCTTGTCTCCAGGCATGCTCCTCAAGGCACCCAAAACCCCCTTCTCTGTGAATGGTCTCTCCCAACAACAAACCATCCGCCTTGGAGATGGTACCAAATTCCACACCATACAACCTTGGTCGCCACACCTCCTCTTCATCCCGGAAGAGATGCTGATAGAAGGCCACTATTCCGTCTCTAATATCCTCTTCTGACGAAAGTATCACCCCATTCACCCGCATCTTCCCTATTTGATTTGCCCGCCAATGAGCATTTGCCATCTGATGAAAAAATTTTGTATTACGGTCCCCCTCTTTCAACCACAAGCATCTGGATTTCTAAGCAACCTGCGCATACTCTCTCTGAGCCCTATCTCGACGTATCACATCTGCCTTAGACAGACCCCCCTCGACTTCCTTCACGTCCAACCCTGCATATCTGACAAGGTATTCACCTTTTGAGCCTCCAATCGACTAAAGACCTCCACATTTCACCTCTTCAAATCATACTTAAGGAGTTTTAGGTTTTGGGCTAATCTGCAACTTGGCATCCCTACCACACTATAATTCTCCCACCCACCATCCACCTTCTTTATGAAACCCTCTACTTGTAACCACATATTCTCAAATCGGAAAGGCGATGGACCACTCTAAACTCCCCCACTATCCAATAAAACTGGCCAATGATAAAAAATCGGACGCTGCAACCTCAATTGAATCAACTGAGAGAAATGCTCCTCCCAATCCCCAATGACAAGGAATCTATCAATCCGAGACATCGCCGGACCTCCAGATCAAGTATAGCCTCCCCCCTGCAACCGCAAGTCGACCATCTCCATCTCATCAATAAAAGAGGATAATGCACTCATCGGCCCCACCACCTGACTCATCCCATTCTTCTCCTCCGAACTCCTTACAACAGTGAAGTCACCGCCAACACACCAAGGCACCCCCCACCGAAACGCGACATTCTATAGTTCCTCCCAAAAGGCATCCCTCTGCGCCCCCCTCACCGAGCCATACACCTTAGTGAACACCCACCGAAAGTCATCATCAACACATCTGAACAAACAAGATAATGAGTAACCCCCTATCTCTTCCCCCTTCTTCAACACCACCCTACTATCCCAACAAATGAGTACACCACCAGCCGCCCCTAACGCTGGTTGGAAAGCCCACTCCACATGCCCTCCCACCCCACAACTCCCGAACTACCCCACCCCATCAGACTCCATTTTGGTCTCCTAAAGACACCACATTCGCCTTAGCACCCTTCAATAAAGATTTAATCACCACCTTTTTCCCCTTGTCATTTAAACCCCGCACATTCCAAGGCAAAATTTTTAGACACATGGCAACAATAGTGGATCTCCACTCCTTCCTCAACCACCGTCTCTTGCCTCCATTCATGTTTCGATCATAATTTATTGAACACTCAATCATCGTAATTCCCAAACCCTTTATCCTTTTGGCTAACAATTTGCAGCTCCTGTCCACCTGATACACCCCTTTTCCATGATGCCTCAATTGCTGAAAACAACTTCAAAGCCTCGTCCTCTTGCCACTCAAAAGAGACTCCCAAACAATTTACTAACCTCAGAAATTCGAGCCAACACCCAGTCAAATACCTCATCCGAGTCCAGTGGTTTGGAAATCTGCCTCCAACTCTGCCTCCGAGTCTGGAACCAAGCTTGGCAAGCCATAATCCCCATCGCCGATCGTCACAGGCCGAATCACCATGGCCAAGCCCTCCCCCAAATCTAGCCTCATCCACAACCCCAGAAGTCCCATGACTCCCTGGACTTGAGCCATCTTTGAACCAGATTTTAGTTTTTTTAGAAACATTTTAGTAGAGCTTGTTTAGTTTGGTGGTTGTATTCTTTGTTGTCCCCATCTTGTAGTTTGGGTGACACCCTTTGGTGCCTTTTTGTCCAAATATATATATATATATGAAGTAATGTGAAGCTGAACTCAAGGTGTTCCTATGTGATATGGTGGAGGGTCATTCAGATATTGGCTTTACAAATTCATGTTTCCTTTTCGTGTGTGTATCAAGAAAATGTTAGTTTTTTTGTTAAGTAACCAGTAAAAATTATTTAGTTTCTGCACGAAGGAGATCAAAAGATTTGAAGTTTTATTGGCTGGCCACAAGCTCACAACAACCAATGGATTTAAAGGTGATAGGCTGTTAAAATTTCGTAACTGTGGCAAGAATTTCTTACAACTACTATTTTGGGTAGTGGGTGTTAAGGTGTACAAGGTAGGGAGAGAGCTGAAGTTGAGGAATTAGGTTTTAGGTTGAAAAATCAAAGGATGGCGGGGCTAGTTGTGATTGACTAAAAAATATGTCTGCATATAATGGTGTAGGATAATATTCAGTACTTTAATAGCAGTCCACAGCATTTAATTTGCAGTTAAGGCTTAGAATGGGCTGTGGTTTTAAGGTTTTTTGAAGATAGAAGGGATGGATTATTGTGCTTGTAAAAAAAGGGATGTATTATTGTATATAAACCACCATTGGGTGGTTTTTGTAGGCTGCTATTCTCTTTACATGTTCATGCAATTGGGTGTTTTTTTGTTTATAGGCTACTATTATCTTTTCATGATCATAGAAAAGAATCCAGCCTGTCAAAATTTTGCCATCTTGTGTGCATGTGCACATGTGCGTGTTGTTCTTTTCTTCTAAAACCAGCAACTTGTCATTTTTTTGATATTGATGTATACCAGGTGCGAGAGTTGGCCGAGAAAGAGTCCGAGGATGGTGTCTTCAAAATGCTTCGCAGTGATGTTACTCGGTTCCTAACAACTATACTTATTGGCACAACGTACTGACCTTCCGATACTTACAATCATCATTGATACTGTTCTCTCAGCTTGTATTTGAATATTGTCTTATTGTAGATTTTATGTATGTACAGTGTGGTAAACATTGGAGCAACTGCACTTGTCACAGAAGCAGCAACGGCAGCATTTGGCGAAGCTGGTGTGAGTGCAGCAACTGGTGTGATGACGGTATGCCGCAGTTTCCTTGTTTGATTAGTTGAAGAACCTAAATTCAATGGCCAAAAGTTTGACATACTAGACACTCAAACACGCTATCATTAGTGCTTCAGGCCATAGAAAATTATTCCCTAAATGTCAAATCCACATAGTTGTTAGTGAGTAATTTAGAATCTGTCCGTCTAAAGTTGCTGAGATTGTATTTGTTATAAATGCATATTTTGCTTTCTTGTTTTCTAGCTAGTAGTTAGTACCTGCATATGATCTGTGCACCTCTCTCTCTCTCTCTCTCTCTCACACACACGCGCCACACTCCCGAAGGCATTTTAGAAGTTACTGTAACTCAATGATACAATACAAGCGATTCCTTTTTTTTTTGGTTTTTCGTTTTTGTCTTATTGGTATTTTTTTAAATATTGAATGGGAGTCTATTGCCACTATGTGTTTTAGTGTTTGAAACTCATTGTGAAATTGAAATTCTTCCAAATTGAAATATTTGCTTTTACTTGTATGTCAAATCTTTCTTCATTATGCATTCACGATATGGAGCAGATTCCTGCCATCTGTTGTATGAAATCTTTTGTTTAGACACAACAACAATGACATCTGCGTGTAATACTAGAAACTTTTGTTCTTGTTTAGGCCTCATTAACTCAATATGCATTTTTCTTCCTTTGGTTGGGCATTACTCTGATTACCATACTGAGAGATGGACAAAGATAGGGGGCAGGGTTCAATTGTTCACTAGGATGAAGTCTGAAATGATAGTTCTTATTTTATTTATTTATTTATTGATAAATTGAAATGATAGCCCTTATTTATCATATAAATGAACCAATGCTGTTCTTCTAGGTTATTATAGGCTGTATATAAGCCTAATTCCTTGAAAATCTAATATCTTCTTTAGTGACTCCTCTTTTGGTGCAAAAATGGAAAAATTGAAATGCTTTGTTTTCAGTTTAAATTTTAACCCTTGGCTTCATAAAATTATTTTGTCAATGTTTGCATACACATACATGTGGAGACACATTTCTACATTGATTCACTGCAGGTCATTAAGCCATATATTTTTCTCTCAATGATATCAGGTTGCTGTTTTGCTCCTCACTGAAATTACTCCGAAAAGTATAGCTGTACACAATGCCACTGAGGTTGCTAGGTTTGTGGTAAGTCTAAAAGTTTTTTATTTTTTTATTATTATATTGAACCAAAGATCACGTAGAGTTGCTAGACAGTTACCGTAAAAGAGTTCATATTATCTTCTATGCGATGAGTTGATGTCAGTGCTTTTAAGTTAATTTAACCAGTGTCACCTGCAATGATTCTAGGTCAGGCCAGTGGCGTGGCTTTCCTTAATATTATATCCTGTGGGAAGAGTTGTTACATATCTATCAATGGGAATGCTAAAAATGCTCGGTCTGAAAGGAAGAAGGTGTGCTTTATCATGAACCTGCTTTGATCTTTTTTTTTACTTCTGTGCCATGTTGTATTTCGTATCTTATTGAAAGAAAAAATAAGCATTTGTTGTCCTAGCTGCTTTTGATAGTTTTCTTTTGGTCCTTGGGATCTGTTGTTTAATGGGTGATGTTTCCAGTTTTCAATTTTTTCTATTAGTATTTTCTTGGATTTTTTTATAGAAGGAAAATTTTCATCAACAATGATTTATTAATTTCAAGGATTTTGGTGAAGAAAAAATAAATTTACAAAAACCATGAATAAGATATATACTGTAGGATGTCTTGATAATATCTCAACTTTTGGTACCTTGAAATTTTTATTATTTGTGTTTATGAGCATGCTACAGTTGTTTGTGTGGTGTTTTGCATAACCAATCATGTAAATAGTGAATGTAAGCAGTATGATAGGATGTAACATGCAGGACATAGTTATTGTCAATGGTGTGACGGAGCAAACATTCATTAGCCTTTCTCAAGTTGTACAGCTTTCCCCTGTTAAAATTTTCCTTTGCAGTAATGATAGTGTATTAGTGATGATAACAATAAAAGTCCTTATTGCTTTTTATCAACCATTTACTGTTAAGGACCGTGAGTCCCATTCTGCTCTTTC
Source organism: Camellia granthamiana (assembly GCA_036172215.1). Classification (NCBI taxonomy): domain Eukaryota; kingdom Viridiplantae; phylum Streptophyta; class Magnoliopsida; order Ericales; family Theaceae; genus Camellia; species Camellia granthamiana. Next base: position 58,501,628 of record CM069911.1, read on the forward strand.
TCAACTGTTTATATGCTTATCATTTATTTTTTGACTTCCTATATGATGTTCTGTTCTGCTTATTTTGAACTTGTGGCTAGTTTTTTCTTGGATTCTCAATTATAAACTCTCAGTGTTACTGGTTGACAAAATTTTCTTGATATTGTGGCTATGAGATAATGCTGTCAATTGACCTTCAATTTTGACATACTAGTGAGCCATATGTTACTGAAGATGAACTGAAGTTAATGTTGCGAGGAGCAGAATTAAGTGGGGCAATAGAGGAGGAAGAACAGGTAAAGGAATAAGTTTCTTTTAAGTTTCCAATGTTTCTGCTTTCAGTAAATGTTCTGAAATACAGACAATGTCACCTGTAAAATACATCAAACTGACATATTTGATATGCTGGCCTAACAAAAATGGAAAACGCTAAACATACAGAATCTTTATACAAATAAAATAAAATAAATTTAAAAAAAAAAAATTCATACAGGATATTTGTACCTTTCAGAAAATCTTTGTAGCATGTACACTATTTATATTTTCATTTAGAATGGACTAAATTCTGAGAAGTCTATTGCAGGATATGATTGAAAATGTGTTGGAGATAAAAGATACCCACGTTAGAGAAGTAATGACACCTCTTGTGGATGTTGTTGCCATTGATGCCAGTGCAACACTTGTTGATTTTCACAACTTGTGGGTGACTCATCAATATTCTAGGTATGTCAAACTTGCTATCTGTTTGCATATGTCATATAATGATTCTTATTAACGTACTAAAAATAGTCTAAGCACATTCATAGGGTGCCTGTTTTTGAGCAACGTGTTGATAATATAGTGGGTATTGCTTATGCTATGGATCTTCTAGATTATGTTCAAAAGGTGAGTTACTACTTCCATTCATCTCTCTCTTAGATTATTGTTGCCATATTTTTTCTAATTATATACGCATGCAGAATTATAATCTGTTTGATTTTGAAGGGGGAGCTACTAGAAAGTTCTGCTGTGGGAGATATGGCACAGAAACCTGCATATTTCGTCCCTGGTAACTTTTTGTTTGGCATCTTAAACTATTGCTTCTGTTTAAATGTCCTGTAGATTGTTGCTGGTTCATGTCTCTTCAGCACTTCTTAAGAAAGAAATTGCGATACACAATCATTCTAGTCAGGATCGGGACATCATTTGGATGTTCCCTAGGTACCATTTCTGTGGTTGCCTGGGTATTGACACGTAATCCTTGTTAGGTATGTAGACAATGAGGAAGAGAGACTCCAGATATATCTAAATTTTATTAGATGGTTGAAACTATTGTAGATAATTTGTTTGCTGCTTCATCTTCCTGTGGGTCGGCTGTGATGGAAATTATGGCATCCGCTAAATTTCAAGGATGATACTTATGATGTTGCCCCTATCTTCAGGACGTAGATAGTGGATTCTATGAATGAAGTTGCCATGAAACATCTGAGTCCAAATTAACATTTGTTGCGCTACTCAATCTCCATGTATTCGTCACTTTTGTGTTTCAGGGTTTCCAAATCAGATTATTTCTTAGATTGTATTAGGGCCTTGGTTGAAACAAATCAATGCCAAACTCTTGAAGTTAGATCATTTGTTTTAATTAGTAAAATTTATTAGACTGTCATGCGAGGAATAATGGATTTCTTGTTTTCAAGCTTATGTTGAGTTAGTGTTATTAAAGGCAGTAGGCGCACTAAGGCGCCAAGGTCTCCTAGGGCCTAGGCTCAAGGCGCAAGGCGAGGCACAGGCTTCATCGAAGTAAGGTGCACCTTATACGGAAAAAAATATATAATTTAGTATAAGTAAATAATTTAGGGTTCAACAAAAACAAAATGAAATGTTAAACATTTAGAGTTCTTCGGAGATTAGGAATTAGGGCTAATTTTTTTTCTATCATTGATTTGGAATTGAATGCCCAATGTATTAGCATCTGTAATAAGAGTAGAGATCTTTTGTAGCTTCACCATATTAAATCAATGGTCAGATTTTAAACAAAATCAATTAAAGTTACAATAAAAAAAGCCCTCAAGACGCAAGCCTTGGGCCTTATTCTGCCTTGGACCAGTCAGGTGCCTTATTGAAGTCGCCTAGCCTGGAACCCTACAAGGTACAAACCTTGGGCTTGGATGGGACTTGGGCCTAGGCACACGCCCAGGCGTGCCTTATCGAAGTTGCCTGGCCTGAAACACTACAAGGCCCAAACCTTGGGCCTAGATGGGAGGCCTAGGCTCACGCCTAGGCACGCCTTTAATAACACTTTGAGTGTCCTCGTTTGACTTGATAAACGTACAATCATAGAAGTAAATGCATCACAGTATAACTTTGCTGTCAATATTGCAGATTCAATGTCAGTTTGGAACCTTCTTAGAGAGTTTCGCATCAGGAAGGTCCACATGGCTGTTGTTCTTAATGAATATGGTGGAACTGTGGGAGTATGTATACACCCTGACTTTGGATACTGTTTTAAGTAAAGAAATTATGCTTAACGTGTAATACCATGAATTTGTAGCTTACATAGATTGTGTTGTTGAGCCTTTCATCATTGTGTTCAAGGATTCAGTTATTCCTGTCCGTGTTTGGAACTTGACTTCCGTATTTTTTGGATGAAACAGATAGTAACCCTAGAAGATGTGGTTGAGGAAATTGTTGGTGAAATTTTTGATGAAAATGATTCAAAAGTAAGGCTCCTTTAAACTTTGCATGTTTTTATATTCACTATTTGAAGAGATCCATAATCCTTCCCTTACTGATATACATTTCCGTATTAACTTATTGTCAAATCAATATTGTTAACTCTATGGTATAGCAATTGAAGTGATACTTGTTAATATAAATTTGAAAAGTTGATGTAATACTATTGCAGCAGTATTCGTATTCAATGGTTGATAAATAGAACTCACTGCATATAGATAGTCAGGTGGAGAGATTGCGATCTTCATTTTTGGGATGCAAACTCCAGAAACTTGTAAACATATAATTTAAGCCATTTTTTATAACTCAGCAATTTTTTTCATAAGTTTGCATGAGATATTGTCATTATCATATGTTATATTGTTCCCTTAACTTTTGGAAGAAGATAATGTTAATGTATGGAAATTGTTACTTATTTTTGAAGGCCAAATTGTGTTTTAACTTTGTTAGTTCTTGATCAAATGGAGTTTCTAAGGTTTTGAAGGCAAGAGAGTAGCTTTAAAATGGCCAAAAATTGGGCTTCAATCCTTTAAAGATCAAACTGTTGACTTTGGTGACTGGCAAGACCACATCGGTCCAATATGAATAGATTCATTGCAACATAAGATGAAATTCTTGTAAATTTTATTTATTTATTTTTTAAAAAAATTGCCAACTTTTAAGTGGGTATAGAACTATAGAAGTAGTGGGTGTATCGTTGAGAACCTGGATTGCAGTCAGATCTATATTGTTAATTTTGTATTATGTTCTGTTGTTATATTACAGGAGGAAATCCAGAAAAAAACTGGTTATATTGTAATGCGAGCAGAAGGAATATATGATGTGGACGCAAATACATCAATTGACCAGCTTTCTGAAGATCTCAATATCAAAATGCCTGAGGTATTTCATGCTTCTCTCATGATAATCAGTTGATTGTTGATCCTGATGACTGAATTTGCTAATCAGTTGATTGCTAATCGTGACATGTCGGTTGAACTTAGTGTTTTTTATGCATAATAGCCATTGCAGAAGATATCTGGTATTTAGTTTTTTTAAGCATCATTTATTTTGCTAGTTTTGTTGATGATTCTTCCCTTTTTTTCATTTTTTAAATGTACTCAAGCCTGTCAAGTGCCATCAGCTTCTCTTTGTTTTTTTCTTTCTTTTTCTTATTTTTCCCTGCTTTTCTTGGTCAAAAAGGAGTAGCCATCAGGTGTTAAAAATACGATTTGACAACCTATTTTTTTTCCCCTTTTTTGCGACAGGGTCATCAATATGAGACAGTGTCCGGTTTTATCTGTGAGGCATTTGGATATATCCCAAGGACTGGTGAGACCATAAAAGTAGTAGTTGAAAAGGGAAACCAAGAAGAGCATGATGAATATACTGAAGCAGAATCTGACCGTCAAGATGAAAAGGGAAAACATCAAATTTTTAAGCTTGAGGTATGGCTTTTATTCTTTTTTCCAGATTCAGTTCTTAGGTAGTTGCTTCACCTAAAGTAGTTGTTTTCTCTATGTTTGGCCCAATGTTACTAGAAAATGCTAATCTCCGAGCGAATTACGCTTTGGAAGGCACGTTCCAAAATGTGTTGCTACATGAAGAAGAAGGGGAAAAAAACTACATTTTATTGGATTCTTATTTTTTTTAAGAAAATTATTTTAAAGGTACTTCAAATTGTAGTGTAATCTATACAGGTCTACTCCTATCATATTCCCACTCCTGTTCCACATAACGGAACACTCCATGTTCTAGGTGACATAGGTTTTGGCCTATGTGTTACCTGGTGATATTACTGAATAGGAAGTGAAAGTCTTTTAGTGCTATAAATGCGCTAGCCCCAAAATTTGTCTCATGATTTAGTTTACTTTCATAATACCAATGGGCAGTCATCTTTACTTTTATCAGCTTTCCGGGGCATAAAACCTTGCTTGGTTGGAAATTCATCCCCTGCCCTGCCACCAGAATATTAATAATTTAATACTTCTATTTGCCAAGGAACCTTAGGATGGAGGGGGTGCGGCACATTTTCATGGTTGCTTATGAAGACAGCCCCAAGGTTCTCAGAGAAAGAGAAGTGTTGAGGAAAATTTGATTAATTCACTTATAAAACAGCTAATCCCAAACTAGATCGGATTAAGTTTGTATAATGTTTAGTTCATTTCATACAACAAGAAGTTTCTCAAGCACCTCAGATCCCATGTTAAACATTTACAACATTCTAGATGCATGGGACTGGCTTGTTAAAGATTCTGCATTGAGGTTATACATACACTTAGTATGTAATGGGGTGGTTCATGGATCAGATCGGTTTCCCAATTATCCATCACCCGAACCAACACTTGCAGGTTAGACATTACGACAACCAATCTCGACTGATCAATGGTTCAAAATCGAATAAATTGGGTGGGGAAAATAATGGTCGGCTTTGGTCATCGTCTTCTTCAAAGGCTCTTTCAACGTCAGCACAATAAAAAACCATTACAAATCTCATTGCCACATGGGGGGATGAGGTTTAGGGGTTTTAGAGGACGAAATGCAAGAAGAGTTTTTGGAAAGGTAGATCTCATCTTCACCCATTTCACTGCATTCAATCTCACCCACCCTGCCTCTGTGATACGGGCGGACTCCTTTAGAGGCATAGCGGACCAATTTTTTGCCCGTGTGGCACTCAAACTCCACCAAGTTTAAGCCCGCCATAGCTCACTAACACATTGAGTGTTGATGATCTCACCCGATTTGATCCTTAGGGCCCAACACTTTGTCAAACAGAATAACTCCACAAGGAAGCTCCGTCTTCACCCGGATGTCACAAGTAGACCCGACGCCTCAAGTGCACCAAGCACGGCATAAGTCGCTTCATAGCGCCAAGCTTATCTCAAGCAAGGTGCTCGCCCAACTTAGGTTCATGTCATCAAGGGCCTAGCCACACAACAATGCGCTAGCTAAGGCCCTCGACTTAACTGACAAGCCAACATAGCATGTTGGGTCTTTAACAGCATCCCAAAGTGCCATAGGGTCTAGCATGCCTCAATTGATGTATATCAGATGGCCATACGGTCATGCAAAGCCCACAAGCCACTGAGGGTCAATCTCTTGCCCACGGCGTAGTCCTCGTGCCAACACGTGTGTTAGATTCTGCCTAAGACCATTGTGCACCTTAGCGTTGCACCAACATGTTGCCCGAGTAAGGCAACGTCTCAATTCGTAGCTTTCTTGTAGCATAATGGAATCTTTTAATGGATTGAGTCAATGCATAACTTGATGCTTTTATTCAATAACCCACACATGTGGTGTTGCCTTCCAACCGCTTAGCTTAAGCCACGGGATCCCTTCGGACAGTTCGGTTTCAACGGCATTTTCAAATTTATAACTGCGACCGACCGTTTTGGTTTTTAAAATTGACCAGATGTGGGTCGGTCCGAGCGGGTCAGGTGGTTTAAATGGGTTGATCGTATTTTTTAGCAGCCCTAACCTGTAATGTGTGATTCAGTAAGTCTTATCAAGTGCGTAATTCAACGGTACTTCCAACAGCCCCTCCAAACCCCAAGCTGTGAAGAATTCAAGATTCAGTTATTTTCCTTTATTTTCTCAGCAATATGGCAGAGCACAAAACTGCAAATACAATATCTAAATTTGCAGTTTTAGCTTTAGTCATCTAACTGACATGTGGGTTGTATTGTCTGTGGTGCAGATATTGGCAGGAAATGCCAGAAAGGTGAGTGCAGCTCGGTTTGAACGGGTAAACCATGATGAGGCTAAATCAGAAGCGAAAGAGGTAACACGCATGTTTCCTAAAATTATGAAAAGGAAATGGAGCAGCAATGAAGACTCAGACAAGACTGATTATGATGAGGACTCCTACCAAAAGAGAGCAGAGAATGACCTTTCGGATGGCTATATAATTAATGAACATGAACTTGAACATGAACATGAAGGTGATCGTGAGCATCTCGGTAAACAGTAGTAGCATTCTTCACATTCTTCCCGTTCTTGCAACGAAAAAATGGGAGCAAGAAATAAACCATGTAAAAAAAAATCCACAAATGAAGAGAAGTATCAATATGAGTTTTGGTGCAGAGTCCTTTGTAGAAACACGGCTGTCATTTGAAGCTATTGATGCATGCATTTGGAGCCTTGTTATATATTTTATATTATTTAAAGAAGGGGGAGAATCAGCAACTGTTGTGCAGCATCCAATAAGAGTTACTTTCGCCAATCAATCTTAGGAGTGGTGTTGTTGGTTTGGTGGATGTGAAGAGAAAGCCAAAGGTCTTGTTAAATGAGAAAAGGGTGGGGAGCTCGAATTGTAGATTTTGGTGGGATTTCTTTGGTGGAATAAAAGGAAGGGCTGGTAACTCTGTTGGTTTGTTCTGTTGGGCTTTCGAGAAGATGGTTGCCTTTTTGGTTTGCTTTTGGAGGATATGTATTTGTCATTTTTTTTTAACCTCTTTAAAACGTCCTCTCTTGGTCTCTCCTTTTTGTAGAGGGCACAGCGTAAGGAGGTGAGGATGTGCTAGTCAAGACAAGGGTTGGAAGACGGAATAATTTTTGAGGTTCTGTTCATGTTTTTAAATTTACTTTGATTGAGCCCTTTCCTCATGTGGAGAGGAGAGAAAGATAAGCCACCAAAAGGCACAATACCTGTCCTCTGTGTGTGTGTGTTTAATAAGCACTTTTTGCGGTGTCTAGTTGCTGGATGGTAATGGCATGGGGGAGGGAAAGTGACTGGTGAGATAGAGTACAGGAAAACGAGTTATGTGAGGGAAGCAAAAATATGATGACAGGCTACCAGAATCCAAATGGTTTGGATTTTTATGATGGGATGATGGGTATCAAAAGAGATTTTGTTGTTTACAAGGTTGTGATGTTCTGTGCTGAGCGGTTGCAGACATTGGCTAAGCTGCCTATACAGCCATTGGATTATATATGATTGAGTGCTTCTTAAGGTTACGATTTTTGTTGCTGATGCATGCTGAATAACTAGGTTCAATGTGGTTGACCTCACTTTTTTTTCTTTTTCTTTTTTCTTTTTTTTTTTTTTATAATAAAAATAACAATATTGACTAGAGTTGTCACCACTCTTTTGTTGTCTGTATATTTATTTGGATTTTTTTATTGATAATGTGGGAAGATTATTGTGGGTGAATCAACAAATCCACAATACTTAAGGTAAAAGATTGGTCCTCCAGCAGTTTAATAGTTGGGTGCTCACTTTTGTGTTTAAGTTTCTGTATTTATTTTTTTACAATTTTTTCAACGAGTGTAAGATAAACACAAGGGTATGTCTTCTAATATTGTGTTTTGACATTTTAAATTTTTTTTTTTTTTTCCATAATTTTGGATGGAAATAATAATAGTCAGGCAAAGTGCAAAATAACCAAAATCAGGAGGCTTTTTGTTGATGGGGGATAAAATGATTTAGGACCAAACTGCACTAGGGTAAAATGTATTTTATCCTAAAAATCGTTCATGTCAATTAAGGTAAATCCACCCTCGAATGTCTCCTCTCTATTCCACCTACATGTGGAAGAGGGGAGAAGAGTTGATCATCTCTCTGTCTCTCTCTCACGCCTTTCTTTAGCTTGTTCATGTATGTCTATTCAGTATGCAGTAGGCAGCCCACATTCATGAAGGTAGGTGCTGATTGTTTTGAAAGATAAGGCTATGGGATTGGCCTAATAGTGCTTTCGGAAATCCGTTATTTGTTTGTTCAATTTTGTTTCGGATTATTAGTCCCAAATATGTAGAACTATTATGTCCCATGGGAGGGGGGTGGGACACAAATCGGGGAATAAGGGGATATGGGGTGAAATGATCATTTTGACCTTCTATTATTTAATTATATTTTATATTTAGTAAAATTTAAATGTTTAAAAATAAAATAATTTTATTTAATTTTTATTAATGTTTCATTTATTTAATTTTTTAAAATAATTTTTTATAGATAAAGATATTTTATTGATGTTTTATTTTTAAATTTTGTTTATATTTTATTTAATTTCATTATTTAAATTTTAATAGATATTTTTTTTAATTTCATTATTTAATTATTATTATTTTTTAAAATAAATTTATTTAAAATTTTAATTAAAAAATAACATGTATTTTTATTGATATTTTATTTATTTAATTAAAAAAATAAATTTATTTAATTGTGTAAAAAATAAAATAAAATAAATTTTTATTTAATCTAGTTTAAAATAATTAAAATATTAAAAATATTTTTAATATTATTATTATTTAGTAAATAATTGAAAAGGATGAAATAGTTATTTGAACATTTATCTTTCTTCATGATATCCTGAACAAACATAAGATTCATATCCTATCCAACCAAACAGTCTTTTTTTGACATATAATCCCATGACTAAACAAATATAGGATACAAATTCAATCCAACCAAATAATCTGAGCACAATGTATCTCACAATTAACAGTCCGATGATTTCTAATCCCTTTTATCTAGTCCGTTCAAACAAATACACCCGAAGAGAAGAAGAGGGCGGGTTCCTTTGATATAAAGACATCGAGGCAATGAAAGAGAACCACAAGTGGAGGCAACTGATGCTTTGGTCATTCAATAGACTACTTGCTGCCAGTCTCTGCTTGCTGGCAAAAGCAAGCGTTTCACTCAGTTTTACCTGCCACTGCCAGCCATCCATACCAAAGACAATGAAGTTTTCTGAAAAACCCCATTATTGGAGGAAGCCCACCAAGGGATGAAAGACATAGGGCTAAAGAGAGTCAAAAAAAGGATCTTCAGATACATAGGCTCAAATTTATACCATGCAAGCAAAAGTTCCAAGATTCACCGAGATATAGAACATAAATAAAGAAAGACTAATTGGATATCATTCCATTGGGGAACCCTAGGTCCTACTAGAATTGGCGGAACAATTGACACACTGACAAAGAATACACTAGATACAGTACACGAAGGAACTATGCTAGCTAGCAGAGAGAGAGAGAACCACAAGCAGTGAAATTAAAAATGAAGTTATCTTTCAAGGACTATTGGGCCCCCAACCCCAGGATGGCTCACAAAATTGAAGATTCCAAAATGATGGTAGTATCTGTGTTGCCAATGCTGCAGCACAATAAGTGAAAAAAACCTAAAAGTACAATACAATACTTTAGTGTGATCAGCTACATCTAAAGAGGCAATAATAGATTTCACTTCTTCATATGAATCAACCCCAAACCACCTTAAATGTATTCTAACAAACTGATGATCGAACAAAAATAATAATAAAGAGTAAGGGGAGTGTGTCATGTCATCATCTTCTTCTCACAGCTACAGTTGGCCCCCCACGGATCGCCGCCGTAGTTTGCTGTGGAATTTGAGAGGCTGATTGGCCAGAAGTAGCCTGTTCCTCAGGCATATTCATAGCTTGGGTGATAGCATTCATCACAATTATTCCAAGAGGTATCAAATACATCCACTGAAACATAGACGACACATACCAAAGGCAAGGTGTTTTTAGAAACTGCGGTGAGTCGAGTAATGAGAATTATTATTAATGAAAGGAATTAATAATTCTTTGACTACTTACATATTTAGCCCAAAATGATCTCTCTGGTGGCTTTACAACTTCACCCTCTCCAATCTCACCACCAAGGATCTCATCCACAAATGTCACAATTCTGTTTCAAAAATTGTAATTAGCAACTTCAAAAAAAGGTAAATGCAAAAATTAAATATGATGCTCATCATCATGGTCGAGTGAGAATTGTAGCTAGGCATTAGACGAAGAGGCAGTAAAATCTATTCATCGAAGGTAATTGATTAATATGAATGATCATTACAAAAATGATAAACATCAAGAATAGGGTCATAGGATTTGGTGGGATTTGGAAATATTGCATAAGCATTGCATAAGCAGCAGGTTTACATCTAGGCTGCCATTAAAATTAAAGCTTGACAAGATTTCGTTACACCACCAAGAAAGAGAGAGAGAGAGAGAGAGAGAGAAGATTTCATTAGACTAATTCATCAGTAACATATACTTCTCTGAAGATTAAAACTTGACAATACTTCGATTTAGCTTTGCCTTTTAGGACTCCACTATTAATGTATGCAGTCAAACCCTCAATAAAAATTCTAAGAAAAATGATATTGGAACGTATCAAACAATAATAAGCAACTTACCTTGGTGCCTGCTCGCTGTTCTTTAAGACGGTGTGTGAGTTGAATGACCACTTTGCAGGCTGAAATAAGAGACAACAAAATACTGATCAGTGGTTTGAGTGATGGACCTAAAACATCTGAATTCTATTCTGAATCAATCCTTTCTGTCCTCACTGATCGAATTTCAAGTTACTGTATGATATCAATAAATTTTAACTCTTTTTGTGGTCTCAAAAAAGGAGGGAACGAAACAAACTAAGGCAGACCAAAATGCGAAAATTCAAAAGCCAATGCAACAGCCAACCATTGAGAGAGAAAACAAAGGCCGTATCAGAGAACATCTCAAGGAAGGACCCAGCTAGAAGCAAAGTCTTAGATCAAGATCAGAGCCCTTTTTGTTCAAAAGTTGATATCTGAACAATTGAAGTTCGTTCGAAAGTTGACATTTGAACGACAAAATGATGCGAACTAAGAATATTTGTGGCATGCAAATAAAAGTACCCAAAATTCAATGTTATGTAGACTAGCTACAAATTGGTGGGGGTGAATTATGAAAAAAAATTATAAAATCAGTGTTAAACTCAACATGACCACCACTAATACAAGTTCTGAAGGGCATCTCAATGCAAACTTCTCCAAAGAATTGTGAACATTTGGGAGGCCTGTGGCACCTAAAGTCAATACTTAACTCAGTACTTGATCTCTAGGAAGTTCCTTTATCAATATTAGGGGTAATTGCAAAAAATGACAATTAAAAAAATATGTGTACAAATATATCTCGACATCCTGCCATCCCTTCCTTCGGCTGAAGTGGAGTAGGAAATGAAAATTTTCTAGAACTAGCAGACTTCATATAAAAAAATTGTGGGATTGCCTCTTATAATTTGGAGGAACATCTTAAGAAAAAAAGAAAAGAAAAGAAGAGAAAATTCCTTAAGGCTGTGTTTGGTTCATAGATTTGGGTAGGGATTTGGAAAAGGAACAGGAAAAAGTGTGTGAAATGTAGTTATATTTCATTCACATTTCACCAACCTTTTGTTTTTCTTTTTCCAAATCCATGAACCAAACACCGCATAAAAGATTTTGAAATCTCTGGACAGCAATGAAGCTCTTAAGCCACATGCTTGATTTTCAAGAAATATATACCACAAACACTCAACCCTGCAAACCTCCCTCTCTCTTTCCACACTGTGATAGTTTTCAGGCAAGATTTCTCAAGCAAATGCATGGGATTTCAGTCACTAACCAGTTATAAACTATTCTGGAGGAAGCAAATCATAATAATTACCAGCAATTAAATAAAGTAAAATTCATACAGCATGGAGAACAATAAAAACTGGATGCTCATCGCAACAGAGGCTCCAAGTGGGTTTTGTAAGGCTGAGAAATCTTTGTAAGAATCATAATGTTAACCAAAACCTGACCAATTTATCAGTCATGTTAGAAGGCTTGATACAGAACCCAAGGACCACTATAATTGGCCAACCAAAGCCTGACCCTCCTGACCTATATACTCCATTGATTTGATATAATTCGCTTTAGAGCTGAAAAATATGAATTTTTTTCTTGTACATTGTTGAAATAAATGAATTCATAACAAATTAAAACATCATGTTGAGCCACAACACCTCACAATCAAAATTGAAAAGTTAAAAATCTAATCATTCCCAAGATTAAAATTTGTTAGATACCATATTTTCTAAGAACAAGCTTATTAAGGAGATATAAGCCCCCAGTAGGGTAGCCCTGAAACCGATTCCAAACACTTGAGTTTGGCTAATTGGGTCAGCTTCTTCCCTCTTGGAGAAGTGTTGACTGCAGCAGCCTAAAGAGATCAGAAAAAGGACATCTAATGTAGCTTCTGCATTCTTTCTCAATAAATGCAGTAAAATTGCAATCACAATAACCCATGAGAGAGAGAGAGAGAGAGAGTAAAAAAATGTTGGCCCAAACTTACAAGTTTCAATTGCCGAGGATATGGACATGCACCAGGAGAACCATAATTAACAGCCAAGATATTAACACCGTCCTGTAATAAGACATTGAAAGAGAATATATATATGCACGAGAACAGTGAACTTATGTCACAGTTTCTATCTGTCAAGAAGTAGAATAATGCAGATAAAAATTGAATAATAAACAATAGAAAATAAAGCAGAACATACAATAAATAAAATTACATCAAAAGGAAATATAACTATAGAAAAACAAAGACATGAAAATAGGAATGATAGTAAATTCACTGAATAATCGTTATAATACTTCAATGGTACACCTCATAAAACCAATCATGTCTCCCCATGCTTACATTTCCATACATGTGTCAACAACTAAAACTTTTCCTGACTCATCTTTATTTTTTCATTAGGCAGTGGAAACCTGTAACTTCTTATTTACTTCTTTCCTAGTATCATGTCATACATACATCTAGGACATGTCAAATTGCTTCTATTACTAACCAAAAAGGTATACAAATTGCTTCTATTACTAACCAAAAAGGTATACAAATGATACTGTCGGTTCTTCATTTTTTTTCTTTTTGATATGCAACAAGTATAGTAACCAATAAAACTAAAGACATCGAACATGATTTATTTTGGCTTTAAACCTTTATGGGATACAAATTTTGCTTCTCACTGCCTCCTTATCATGTCAAAAAAGTGTCTAGTTATTAAAATGTCCTACATATCATAGATTTTACACTCATATGTTGGGATCCTAGCCTACCCACTACCACCATCCCAAAGTAGCGATTGTACCAATTTAAGTAATACTGAAGATTTCAACAGACAATTAATAAAAATCATTTAAGTACTAGTCATCTACAAGCATGTACTACACAAGACATGATTCCAGATGCACAAGAGTGTTGTTCAAATTGAAATATTACCATATGTATCACAAAATGTTCATCCAAACGATCCTGTGGAAGGCATCTCTGGAGGTAAAGGAAAACAACGGTTAACCACATACATATGGAAGTAATGTAGAAAAATAAGATAATCACTACAGCTAGAATTTACTGAATGGTAAGTGCATGGTCAAGTTATATTCAACCACATAATTTTGGTAAAATACAGAAACAAGATAAATTATTGGAGAGAAACTGCTTATGCACTCATGCAACAGAACAACTATCATGAAATTTTTGAATTAACTCAAAACTATTAAAAATAAGGATTTTTTGATGTATAAAAAACAAATCAAAGAAAAGACCGTGGACTCCATTGTAATGCATTACATATCAAAAGTTCGAACTACCTCCTCTTGAATATTAATCAATCTTACGTGGGCTTCTTCTTCCCTGTTTCTATAATAAATAAACAAATAATATCATATTTTGTCTTTATTAGAAAACCTTATTGGCTTAAACAAAAAATCTACTGATACAAATTTGTAGGTATTCCAAATCAGTCATGGCAAAGAAACAAAAAATTGGTATTGAAGTAAACACGCTCCACTACTTAAGCAATCAAAAGAAGGCCGTTCAAAAACCAATTGGTGCAATTTCTTAAATAAACAAAACCAAATCAAACTAAACCTTGTGTTCCAATTTCTTGAATGCATATAAAAAATTAGAAAGATAAGGGAAGAGAGTACTTTAGTGCCACTCAACACCATAAGTGCAAAAGGCTTGACTTGGGAAACCAACACCAAAAGTGATTCCCATGCTTGTTTAATTTCCACAAGAACTGAATTAGGAAATGCAATCAAACTGGAATTCCATGTTTAGCCTAAAGCTACTTGGGGTAGCTTTTGCCCAAATGCCCTTTTCCAAATGCGGTTTTCAATTGTTCTCCATTTCAATGTTTTTTTCATTCTACCCTGAGCAAATTGATAATTTCCCAACTGCCCATCTGACACAAAATAGACAACAAACAATACAAAAAGAAATTTCTCGGCCCCATAAAACAAGAACAAACATGTATTACTTAACGACCAATAACATAAAATGTAGCTGCCTAATTTTTAGACTGATTCCATCTTTTTAAAGTTTATAGTTGTGGTAGTAACACTAATAAATGATAAAATTTTCTCATATTCCCTTATAATTCAAGTCAGCAAACAAATAAATCACTTTGTAGTAAGTGCAAAAATAACATTTCATCATCCACATCAACATTATTAAATCCAAATGCATAGAATCGGTAGATCATAACTTTTGGCGGATAAAAGAACTTTTGAAAAGTAGCATTCAAACCAATTACAAGAACAATCACCTTTTCCACAACCAATTTTAGAATTTAATTCGCCATAAATTGTTGCCCCAACAGGCACAATGTATATATTCAGATTCAGCTAGTCTCTACAGAAAATAACACAAGTTTGATGGTTTCACAGTTCAAGATCTAAATAAAGTAACAAAAGAAACCCCCCCCCCCCCCCCCCCCCCGGGGGGGAGGAGACTAATATGATGATTCAAAGAAAAAAATTATCACCCAACTTAAGGGAATATTACATCTTAGAACATAGGTCAGAACCAACCTATTTCTAGCCATCAACTAACTTGTTCAAATTTTCAAAAATTTCATACCCAAAAGAAAAAAACCAGATACGTGTGTATTTCTGTCTACATACATAATGCATACACAAGTGTGACTGTGCAGACACTTTCTATTTTATTTTCAAGCATATCACTGTTATGGAAATTAATCAAATCGATTGTGAAGAACTCGATAGATCCTTCGTCTGTAGAACATGACTGATGAAAGACTTACCGCTTTCACTGATGAAATGATGTAATCCCTCCCTGGAGGGCTCAAAACATTAGATGGCACTCTTATCCTGTAGAAATTGTCGCCTTCCAATAGCTTCTGCAATATTATAGCATCAACAGTTATTTCATTTTCTTTGGATTAGCTTATTGCATCAACGTTGCATAATGCAATAAGGGAAGATAACAAAAGAGAAAAAAATTATGTCTCTTCTTCTTTCCTATTTTGTTTATCCTGCACTCACCATGAATGGGAAGAAATTTAGGAAGAAAATATGTGGCATAGCAAATCAATAAAAAGTTAACATAACTTTAAATAATATCTAGGTATTTTCCTACCTTAACTTTTCTCCACACTTCCTTTTCCAAACCAAACAAGGAGAAATACATAACTTCTCCTACCTTTCCTTCTTTTTTCTCTTATTCCTTATTATTTTCTTTCTCCCATGTGAAAGATTACATAAAAGAAAAAGATGGAAAATGTGTATATGGATATGATGAATTACCTTGAACTTTTCCTTCTCTATTTCTGTAAAAGCCTCCCTTGAAAACCTAAGTTTGGTAAGAGTCTGTTACAAGTAACCTATAAAGTTAAACTACCAAAGGAATGGAAAAACACGAAAATCAAGTATACATAACAAACAAAAAGAAATAAGAAATGGTGAATTCTGATAATGAAAAAATAAAAATTGTCAAAAAAATTTATAACTTATCTTCTAAGGAGCCCTGCACATAACAAACAATAAGAGTATTTTTCTTATCTACAACTATTAACAATCCCACTTTCATAAACTTTTATCAAATCTCCCTTAACCACCTCCTAACAATCTTGGAAGACAGAAATAATAAAGCCATCCAGTCCCGTTATTTCTCTCTCACACAATCAAAAATTACTTCTTTAACTTCCAACTCTTAAAATGGCGTTTCAGGCCAAGAGGACCTCCCACTAGCTAATTGAAAACCACTCAACTCAAGATCCTCAAGCCCTAGTCTCACAGCCCCACCCACATATTACAATTTCGAATAAAAGAAAAATACTTCATTGACAATTTACTCTTCTCTCACCACAATACTTGCAAATTCTAACTCCAATCTCTTAATGAGTTTCTTTTTCCTCTTCTCATTTTGCCAGTGACCATGAGTACACTAGCAGAAATAGGAGGAGCAATAAAAGAGTCTATATAACACTGAATAAGACTCATTAGAGTAAGACAACCATTCTACTTTGCTTTGATTTGATGAATATTCTTTTCCTAACGTCTCAATAAGCAATACCACATAACATTCAAAGTTCAGTTCCCTTCCACTCACTCTCCTGATTTTCACTGTAGCATGACACACTAAAAGATAATCCAAAGTAACAAATTATACACAGTATATGCACAATTGAATTCCATCTCTCACACACACCAACAAAGGAACTGTCACAAAATCAAAGCAAAATCAATCAAAAATCTGTACCCATACCCGGTAAAACAAAACAAAAAGCAAAATTTAAATCCCAAAACACAAAATTAAAAAAAGAAAAGCATAATATTTGAACATTCTTTTTTCTGCTTCCAATTTTCTAGGCAACCAAACAGGAAGATAAAAACAGAGAACCTGTCCGCCGTGAGACCAGGTCTTGAGGCGAGCAGTGAAGGTGCCGGCGGGGGAGAAGTCGGAGTCCCCAAAGGCGTGCTCGAGCGGGAACTGGACTTTGGAGTCCGGACCCGGATCCGATGATCTGGTTCGGGCCGGGCTAGTTGGCTGTGAAGGAGTAATAGTAGCAGGTGGAGGAGGAATGGATCGGGTAGGGGTAGTGAGTTGGAGATCAGGAGGAGATCGGGCCCCTTCGAGCCCGAACTCTTCGTCGTCTAGCAAAAGTTCGTCGGATTGAAAAGCCAACGAAGACGATGATAAACACATTGATATCACTACTATCGTTGTTATTAAGAACCAGTAGTGTCCATTCTTTATTCTCGTCATCGTCCCAGAAAGTGGAAGGAGAGAGAGAGAGAGAGGTGTTGGTGTTGGTGTTGGTGTTGGTCTGGTTTTGGTGCTCTAACGTTGTGAGTTGTGACTTTGAGGGGCCTTTCTTCGTTGCCATCTTATTTGTGTTAAAATAGTTAATAAAAATAAAATAAATAAAATTGATTTTAAGGTAATATGTTATATTTAATTTATAATTATTTTATTTGTTTTTTCATAATTAAAAAAATAATAATTATCTATTCAGGCCTTGTTTGATAATAGATTATTTTAGTAATTTTTTGACTTTTTGACTAAAATATGAGGTAAAAAAATAATAAATTTTTTGAATTTTTACGAAAAGATGTACAAAAAATATAGAGAAAATATAATCTTTGATTTTTTTGTATAATTTATAGCCTTTTTAATTTTTTTAGTAACTTTTTTATTTTTAAACTAAAACATCTACTGGCCAAATGACACAAATTATTTAATTATGTCAAAATAGTTATAAATAAATAAATAACTAATTAAAATAACTAACTTTCTAAACAGGCGAATAACAGAATTTTGAATTACGGACCAACTTGTATACAACTAGGAAATGGAGGGTGGGTTAAGTGGTACCTCACAAAATATTTACTAATTTTATAGAAAATTATGTGTGATGTACGAAAATTTATTTTTAAAATAAAATTAATTATGAATTTTAATATTTTATGTAAAAAAAATTAGTAATTGAAAGTTAAATATAAACAGATTTGTTAATGGGTGATAAAAAAATTTATCACTATGTATGTGATCATATGTAAAAAGGCTCATAAAAATAATTTCTTTCAAAATTAAAAAAAAAAATTTGTATTCTCAACTTGAAATCAAATCTTCATTTGTGTTAATCAAATTTATCAAAAATCATAAATTTCACTTGTATCACAATATTTTTTTCCTGAAAAAAAAAATAAATGGAAAATTCATAATATACAAATTGTGACTTAGTTGTAATTTATGGTGTATTATTTTGATTATTAATCAAAAAAAATCTTTGCTAATTTCTTATTTTTGGGTTATATCTAAAGTAGTGCATTGAGTCTTTAATTATAATTCGAGTGATGTTTGATTATGATCTATTATAATATTTTTATATAACAATATTCAAGTATTTTATTACATGAAAAAGTGCTTAAGGTGGGTTGACTCAAATGTAGGATTTATGCTTATATCAGTAATGTGGGAGCCGAATATACGGATAGATCGGAAGGGGCATGTCTTACTGACATTAATCGGACGTCCAGCAAATATTAATCGGCCCCATTCTGCAAGTCTAGGATGGGCCGAATACGATACGTAAGTCGATTAATAAAGATCGTTGGGGGCCGAATATAAGAACAGATAATGATTGAAAACCAAGCTCAGGCCCCGAGGCCTCAGGAGGAACAGCTATAAATAAAGAAGCAACGTTCTTGGAAAAGGGTAAGAAAAAAAAAGAATACACTTCACTAAACTTAGTAAACAAGCTTTCTTAAGTAGAGGAACTGATTTGCCCGTCGGAGTGCTAATCCCGGCACCCCCGACCGGAATATCTGTCTTTGCAGGTGACTAGCTGAGAATCAAGAGCGTCTTCCCGGATCAGAAGAGTATTTCCAAAAATCACTTCCCCACAATTGGCGCCGTCTGTGGGAACACTCAAATACATCCATGGAAGGCATGACGCAAGATCCTCCGATAGCCACCGACGAGACTATACAGAGAGACGACATCACCCCGACAGATCTGCTCGGGAAGGAAACCGTCGCTGCGAGACGCGCCTTGAATTTTGATTCACCAGCGACTTCAGCGCAGGAGACGATGCAAGCCATCATAGAACAAGCTAAACAGAATGAGCAAAGGCTGGAAAATATGCTCGCAGAAAATGAATGCCTCCGACAAGATTTGGCCCTGGAAGTAGCAAAATCCAAAGAAGTCGCGCGCCAAGATCCCGAACGATCCATGAGGGCAGGTAAACAACGACCTCGAGCCCGATCAAAGGAAACTGATAGCAACTCCAATTCATTATCCACGGAGCATAACAAGGGACGCTCAGACACTTTCAGCTCCTCTGAAAAAAGCCCACATATAAAGAACAAGCGCAGAAGAAGTAATTCAGGCGAAGAGGATCGGCACGATCCTTTTATCCAACGAATTGCGAGGGCGACCCTGCCCAAGAAGTTCAAAGGTCCGTCATTTACTCTCTACGACGGAAAATCGGACCCCACCGATCATATACGTCACTACAAGCAGGCCATGACGTTGCATGCAGATAATGAAGCCCTCATGTGCCGCATATTCCCCAGCAGTTTGGGGCCACTAGCTGTCAGATGGTATTACAAGCTGGAGCCGGCTTCGATCAGAAGTTTCTATCAATTGCAAAAATCCTTCATGGCCAGGTTCATCACCAACGAGATACAGCCGAAACAGGCCGACTCTCTCTGGGCCATGCAAATTCAACCGGGAGAAACGCTGAGAGCATATTCGGCGCGATATTGGGAGTGCTTCAATCTCGTTGACGACGCTTGCAACGACTCCATGGCCGTTACCGCCTTCAAAATGGGACTACATCCTGACAGTGCTCTTCGCAACTCCCTGACCAGAAGACCCCCCAAAACAGTCTGGGCGTTGATGAAGAAAGTTGAAGAGTATTGCAAAGTGGAAGACGATTCCCTGAGGATCAAAGCTAGTCAAGCGTCCACCAAATCAGGACCTCCTGACATTGCTCAGCCGATAAGCTCCGTGCCACCTCTGAGCCCCGAGCCACGACAAAGTGCTAAACGGGACAAAAGGCGGGACTCTCGCCGATCGAGCGATCAATGCTCCCATCCGACGAATGAGCAATTGCAAGTTGACAGTAGGCGCTCGAGGCGCGCCGACAAAAAGTACACGGAACTGTCAGAGCCAATCACCGCTGTAATGACCAAAATCCAACACCTTCCATTCTTCAAATGGCCGTCAAAGATGGTGGGACCACCCGATACACGACGAAGGGACCGGAGGTGCGAATATCACAGAGATCACGGCCACGAAACAGAGAGTTGCTACGCATTAAAAGACCACCTGGAGGAACTGGTGCAAGACGGTCGTCTGCAACAGTATGTGAAACAGGGAAAGCCAACCAAGGCATTAGCATTAAGGTAGGACTCTCCCCCACTTGGCGTGATCCACGTAATTTACAGCCTGCCTACACTCCCAGCCATGCACACAATTCGATCGCACCCAACTTTACAGGGGCGCCGTACTTCGACTGATCGGTCCGAAGAAGCTCTGACAATTGCCTTCAACGACTCCGACCTCAATGACGCAACGGCTTCCCACATTGATCCATTGATCATTGGATTACGCGTAAACCGGTTCATCATTGAACGAATCCTCATAGATCTAGGGAGTAGTTCAGAGGTCATGTACTATCAAACTTTCGTCAAGCTCGGTCTCAACGAGGCAGATCTATCTCCGGCACCTCACCCACTGTTCGGCTTTAATACGAACCCGGAATACCCATTAGGCAAGGTCACATTACCTGTTCGAGCAGGGTCTAGAACGGTCGAAGTGGAATTCCTGGTCATGAAGCTCCCATCGCCATATAATGCTATAATGGGAAGAACCTGGCTGCATGTCATGAAGGCCGTTCCAAGCACCTACCATCAGATTCTGCGTTTCCCAACAACCCACGGCATTGAAGAAATACGTGGTTCCCCCCAATCGACACAAGCAGAGTTCTAACGAAAACCCTATCACTGACCCGATCTGTGGGCTCTGATAACTGTAAATATATTTCGCCTCTGCAATATGAACTACTTTTCCTCGACGCTGAAAATCATATGTCGATTCCCAGTGGGGCATTTATCACAATTGGCCAATTTAAGTCTCCGGATTCGGAGCCCCCTTTGGCGCTTGCCGCCTTAGGGCCGATTAAGTCTCCGGATTCGGAGCGCCCTTCGTGTATCACGATTGGCCAAACCAAGTCTCCGGATTCGGAGCTCCCTTTGGCGCTTGCCGCCTTAGGGCCAATTAAGTCTCCGGATTCGGAGCCCTCTTTGGCGCATGCCGCCTTAAGGCTGATTAAGTCTCCGGATTCGGAGCCCCCTTTGGCGCATGCCCCCTTAGGGCCGATTAAGTCTCCGTATTCGGAGCCCCCTTTGGCGCATGCCGCCTTAGGGCCGATTGAGTCTCCGGATTCGGAGCGCCCTTCGTATATCACGATTGGCCAAACAAAGTCTCCGGATTCGGAGCCCCCTTTGGCGCATGCCGCCTTAGGGCCGATTAAGTCTCCGGATTCGGAGCGCCCTTCGTGTATCACGATTGGCCAAACAAAGTCTCTGGATTCGGAGCCCCCTTTGGCGCATGTCGCCTTAGGGCCGATTAAGTCTCCGGATTCGGAGCGCCCTTCGTGTATCACGATTGGCCAAACAAAGTCTTCGGATTCGGAGCCCCCTTTGGCGCATGCCGCCTTAGGGCCGATTAAGTCTCCGGATTCGGAGCGCCCTTCGTGTATCACGATTGGCCAAACCAAGTCTCCGGATCTAGAGCCCCCTTTGGCGCATGCCGCCTTAGGGCCGATTAAGTCTCCGGATTCGGAGCCCCCATTTGGTGCATGCCGCCTTAGGGCCGATTAAGTCTCCGGATTCGGAGCCCCCTTTGGCGCATGCCGCCTTAGGACTGATTAAGTCTCCGGATTCGGAGCGCTCTTCGTGTATCACGATTGGCCAAACAAAGTCTCCGGATTCGGAGCCCCCTTTGGCGCATGCCGCCTTAGGGCCGATTGAGTCTCCGGATTCGGAGCGCCCTTCGTGTATCATGATTGGCCAAACAAAGTCTCCGGATTCGGAACCCCCTTTGGTGCATGCCGCCTTAGAGCACGAACAAAAAATATTAATAATTGATCCTGTGTAACATGCCGGAACAGATCATGCATTCGAAGTAATGAGCCTTAGTACACAAGCAACATTCCAAAATTCAGAATAACACGCAAATAGATTTAAAATAAAACCATTTATTTGATTAAACAGTTGTTACATGAATACAACCCGCATTCGAACATTACAATATCGAAAGCAAAAAGGGGACAAAACGCGCCAGTAAAGCAGCATCGCCGGATCGACGACTGTCACCTTAGACCCCTCCACGGCGTGCACTACCTTGAACCAGTTATGCTTAAGCCCGCGACTTGCATAAACGCCAAATTGCCCTTGACACCATTGACAATGTCAAGGCAAAGATCCAGGACAAAGAAGAATGAACTTGACAGTTGTTGACTCTCCTTTCGGGGTAATCTGCTTCGACGACGTGGAGACTCACAGATCTCAAGCCCTTCGCTTGGAGACTCACAGAACTCAAGCCCTTCGGATGATCTAACTCCTTCACGGATAGGTTTTCTGTCGCAAACCATCTCAACACCGAACTTGACCGAAATTTGAATGTAACCAAAATCACCATACCAGACAAAGAATCATGAGTCAAATGGGATTACTGGTGTGAAGCGCCCATTCCTTTTATTCTCAGCAACGATTGCGATCACGAGGTCCCAACCCCGAGAAAATTTTATTAACTCCCAAAAACGCATTGGTTAACAAGCATCGATTGACATTCGCCACGACCATCCCGACGGCTGGCCAAAACGCGCGCTGGCTCGGCCAAAGCGAAATAACTTTATTAAAAATGGTCGGCCAATATTCACATACCGATCACCGTCGACCAGCCCATTAATACAACTGCTCAAACGTCAATACGCTCACCCAAATCGGAGATAAATGGCCGTTGAAACAGCCTCAATAACGCCCTAACGGTCGCCGGGGACGTGTCGGCCCTGCCGACGTGCGGATATTGCCGGTAGGCCCGCGCCTTGCCGGGCAGTTAACGGCTGTCTGGGTCGGGCAACATCTAGACATTCAAACATTTGAGCAACACGAAATACACATATGCCGAATATGAATGACAATGAAACAATTTTTATTTAATAAAACAATAAGTTACATAGTTTCGAACACGCTCTGCATTCCAATCTTAAGATTATAAAATTCATACGGCGTCACCCTCATCCTCACTCTTCTCGATCTCAAAGGCACAAAACGAAAAATCTTTATTCCTGTAGCGTGGTGATGCCGAATCAATTCCTGACGCTCGAAGAGTTTCTGCGGCTTGAGATGCCTTGATCCAACCGTGCCTGAACCCGCGGTTTTCACATCGGCATACTTCTTCAGCCAGCGTCTCCCTGGTTTTCTCGATTCCCATCTTTCGGCCCTCGTAGAAACCTTTTTCGTAGGCCCTCCCCTTCGCACTCTCTATTACGAACATACTAGCCGTCTCTCGATCGGCAAGTGCGGAGCTGATAAGCCGACTCGTAACCCTCTCTTCCACAATTGGGTTCGCGTGCGCGGTGGGTTGTGCCTGAGCCGCCTTGGCCTTCCTTAGTTCCCGCTCGGCCGCTTCCACGCGGGCCTCCAAACTTCGAATACGTTCGTCTTTCTTCTCCATCTCTTGACGGGCAGCACGCAGACGCATGCCGACTTCATAAGCAGTATAAAGCCCCTTCACTGCGCCGTGAATGCCCTCGCGAAACACTTCGTAATCCTGTCGACCCAGCGTCGATTTCTGAACCTCAGGCGGAAATATTTGTCGGGCAAAGTCGACCGCTACATCTGGATCTCGAACGATCGAGTCCGCATCTGTCATGGGTCTGTTCTTCACGAATACCGCGAAGCTTAATGGGCACAGTTTCGCGTCGGACCTTCCCTCGACTCGGGACTGTGGAGCCTTACCCTGCGACTGTTTTCTCGCCTAGGTGATCTACTGCGACGTCGGGGAGATTGACGCCTCTCACGACCCCTGGCACTCCTACTTCCTGCCCGCGAGGGTTCACCACCCCGATTCATATCTCCACTAAGCTCAGCCAGGGTCTTCGCTTCCCCTTTGCTGTTGAAGAAAAGTCGGTTCGACATCCGCGCAATTAGTCTTCCCCCAAGAGCTCAGCTCAGTTGTCTACCAAGCTCCTAAAGGATGTACGTTTCCTCATTTATGCTTCACAGAGGCAGCGCGTTCGAGGCGATCTCATTAATTGGAGACCCTGAATCGCCCGACGCCGGCTAAGTCAACGGCAAGGGCACGATTCTACCATAGTCCAATCTATCCCGCCAAGTACCCCAGCCGGCCCTCGACCCCGCAGGGACCGCCTGGGGCAAGGGCAGATTCATCAATATAGCCGGCTGACTCACCAATCTATCCGGCTCAAGTACCCCAGCCGGCCCTCAACCCCGCAGGGACCACCTGGGGCAAGGGCAGATTCATCAATCTAGCCGGCTAAAATACCCCATCCGGCCCTCGACTCCGCAAGGACCGCCCGGGGCAAGGGCAGATTCACCAATCTATCCGGCTCAGAGACCCCAGCCGGCTCTCGAATTGACAGTTCATAATTCGAATCCAGTCGGCACGGAGAAGACAAATCAATGTTGACACAAGATATTCAATCCTTAAAGCAATTTTACATAAAGAAGACAAATCAATGTTGACATAGGATATTCAATCCCTAAAAGCTGAAACTCGGCAATCAATCCCTAAAAGCTGAAACTCGGCAACAATTTCACGCAAAGTAGCAATAGGCTTTGAGCGAAACTCAGCAAAATGTTTCATTAACATAATCACACAAATTGTGCACAGGAAGTAGTGGCATTACAAGGAGATGTTCATTGATAAATTGCGTACAAGTTAGTAACCAATTTATACATGAAAACTACCCTGAACCAACAAAACCCAACCAAACAGATAAAAAAAAAAAAAAAACAATAATAATAATTAGGAAACACCTCCCAAATCACTTCTCGGTGTCGGATTTGAGTGGCTCGACATCCACTTGCTCATAAGGAATTGGCAAATCCGATGTAACCCCAGCGGCAGCAAGGGCTTTGAGCCACCTATGTTTGAACCCCCGATTCTCAAACTTGGGAACTTCATCAACATATTCAACAAAAGCGGCGCTCTTTCCCGCCTCGAAAGCATCAGATTCGGCTTTCTCCTTGGCCGCCTTCAGCTCCTCCAGCTGAGCCTCCGCCTGGGCAAGTTCGTCCTTTGAGAGTTTGAGCGATTCCTCACTCGCATTCGCTCTAGCCTTAGCGTCAGATCGAAGCTGTTCAGCGGAGCGAGCCCTCTCATTCTCCGCTTCGGCTCGCGCGCTCTCCATTGCGGCCCTCATTTTTTCAAACTCCGCTCTATTCTTCTGACCTTCCACTTCGGCTTGCAAACGGTCAATCCTGCCAAGAGCATCATGTAGGCGGCGGCCCAAGTCGACAATCCTGCCGACGGTCTGCAAGAATAAGGGATCATTAGATACCTTTATAAAAAAATAAATTCAGAAATAAATATAAGATTCCTACCAGGAGTGCCGACTGCGTAGATAAGGCTACGGCCAAAATATCCGACACGGCGGAAAAGGCTGCACTATCAGCCGGCAAGGAAATTGAAGCCGCCAAGCTCAACGCAACGGCCGGATCCTCAATGGCAGAAGCATTGGAAGAAATCGGCGTATCTCTGATCTTTGGCTGAATAACAAAAGGAGCGACCACGTCCAATTCCTCGAAGCGAGGCCGTTTGTCAGGACTAGCTTCTGAACTGGCTTCCCCATCGGCGCTGCGTTTTTGGCTGCGCTCCTCCGGAATTTGCCGTTCTTCAATGGCCTGCTGTTCACCCCATTTTTCCGTTTCAACCGGCGTAACCTGAACCAGCCCTTCAACAATGGGTACGAAGGCCTTAGGCAAGCTGGGATCAGATTCGCCGGCCTCGGCCTTTTGTCGAGCAGCCATTCGCTCGGCGTTTCTCCTACGCGCCATTTGCGAAAGGCTTTCCTTCGCCATACCTTCGAAGAAATCGCCGGGTAGGTCGCCCAAATTCGCGAAAAATGTCTCCGGAAGAGACTTCTGTCCGACCCGACGCGAATGGTGAAGGTTGATCGAGTCCGGCAGTCTCAAAGGCCGAGCGCACGGCCTCGTCAACTTCTTCGGCCTCTTCGGTGAATTCTCTCGCCGGATCGGCAACCGCTTGTATTTCCGGCTCTGCGTCTCGCCCCGAATCAGAATCCTCGAGACCGATTTGCCTGAGGTTCTTGTAGCTGGGGAAGATAAGAGCCGAGAGCTGCTGATCGCCGAATGGAATCGGAATGTTGTCCGCAGCTGAGAACGTGGTGTAAATGGGCTCGTACCGAAGTAAAATGTGGGCGGCTCTCCCATGTTTTTGCACGTTTGGGCGGCCAAAGTAGTCGAGTGCAATCTTAATATCCCTAAGGACCGCTTCGTCAGCGCAAGTCAGAATCTTCTTCAATTTATTACTTGCAAAAGAGGAGTGATTAAGGAAAGAAAGCTAATTAAAAGATAAACCATTAACCACAATATACTACGTGGCAACCTAGGTCACCCTTATGTCTGGGGATAGGGTCTAGGCGATCCTCGCCTTCAGCGAACTCCCAATTACCTCGGACATTGACCATTACATCGTCAACCCTCTTACCAGAGCTGGCAAACATAGTCACCAAATGATGGTCAGTATCCTTGGCCCTAAGGAAGTACCGACCCAGCCGACCAGAGGATTTGGCCAAAGCATAGCAGTGCCGAATAGCCGGAATTCCAAGATTGATCCTAAGACGCCGATTCAGCTCTATAACACCCATAATGATTCGAAAGAAATTTACGTTGGGCTGAGAAGGAATCAGACTCCAATAGCGAAGGACAGCCCTAAGTAATGGGTGTAGGGGGAAACGGACTCCGCCTTCTGCTATGGACAGGAGGGGGAATACGATTGTATTCTGACCCTCCCTTTCCATGTCCAGAGTACTGTCCGTTACAAGAGCTAGATGGACGTCATCGGGAATGGAAAAATGTCACCGGAATCCGGAAATGCGACTCTCAGAAAGGAGGTCCTTCAGGTGTCTAGCCATTTCGACGGAGGTCCAAGGCTTCGCCGAAAGTAAAAAATGATAAACAAAGAAAGGGGAAGAAGACTTACGAGGAGCAGATGAGGCAAAGGTAGACGGACGAAAGTTGCAGAAAATGCGGGTGAGAGAAGAGATGCGCGCTGGCGGTCCAAACGTATCAGATGATCAAAGAAATGTGCTCCAGAAAGGGACTGACGTTTCAAATCGCAATAAATGCGAGGGACACATGAATGAAGCGGGAAAGTGTAATGATAAACGAAAAGGCGTGCGTTTTCTGACATTTTCTGACGACTTGGGATATGCGAAGCCTCCTGATCTCAAGGGCTTTTCGAATTCTAAACCAAACACGCCGATTAACTATCGTCAATAGGGAGTTCGGGGGGCAATTGTGGGAGCCGAATATACGGATAGATCGGAAGGGGCATGTCTTACTGACATTAACCGGACGTCCAGCAAATATTAATCGGCCCCATCCTGTAAGTCTAGGATGGGCCGAATACGATACGTAAGTCGATTAATAAAGATCGTTGGGGGCCGAATATAAGAACAGGTAATGATTGAAAACCAAGCTCAGGCCCCGAGGCCTCAGGAGGAACAACTATAAATAAAGAAGCAACGTTCTTGGAAAGGGGTAAGAAAAAAAAAGAATACACTTCACTAAACTTAGTAAACAAGCTTTCTTAAGTAGAGGAACTGACTTGCCCGTCGGAGTGCTAATCTCGGCACCCTCGACCGGAATATCTGTCTTTGCAGGTGACTAGCTGAGAATCAAGAGCGTCTTCCCGGATCAGAAGAGTATTTCCAAAAACCACTTCCCCACAAGTAAGATCATAAGAATTGTTCACATTGATGTATAAAAAATTACAAATTCAAATAATAAATAGTGTCCTCAAAAGGAATCAGGAACAAAATCTCTATAATCTTAATAATTTCAATTCTCAAAGGGGTTCTGATTAATTATGTAACACATCATAATATTGCAAAATTTTTATTCCAACCAAATTATTTTTATATATATTTTCTGGCAAAACTTATGAATGTGCATTATCAGTAATACCATAAATTCAAAAAATTTATTTAAAAATTATTCAAAAAAATCAATAGATATCTTAAATATATACAATCATTATCAGTATTACCTTTTTATGACAGAGCTTATGAATGTGCATTATCAGTAATATCATAAAATCAAAATTTTTATTTAAAAATTATTCAAGAAACATCAATAGATGTCTTAAATATACACATTCATTTTTTATGAATCATTATTGTTACCCAAAAGACAACCTAAGAGGGGGGTGAATTAGATTTTTACAAATAAAAATAATAATATCCTAATAAAAATTATGACTAGCACAATAGATAAATATAGTTAATGAAATAAAAATAATTAAAACAAGTGTTCTAACAACTATATCAATTAATGATTTTAGCACAATAAAAATATGAAATATAACTATGGCAATTTAAATAAAATAAAGAGATAAGGAAGAGAGAAGCAAACAAATTTATAGTGGTTCGGCTTCAACTCGGCCTACGTTCACTCCTCAAGCTTCACTTGAAATTTTCTACTATTCTCTAGCTTCACAGGGTGCTAGCAACCTTTTCACAGAAGGAGCAATCCTCCACAGATTTTACAAAGACTTTCTAAGTCAAGAACACTGAGTGTACTACATTCTTACAAGGTTGAAATGAATGTGTTTTTGCTTTCACAGAAAGCTACAAGAATTATCTCTCAAAGATAGATATAAAAATGAGACTGTGATTTTTTTGTAATCCTCAAGTAGGAAATATGGGCTTAAAGCTATATGACTTAATGTATAATTTCTGAGAGAGGAGATGTAAACAAAAATTGAAGAACACTTCTCAGAGAATTTTTCAGAGAATAGATGTGAGTGATTATAAATAAAAAAAATATTTTCTGATTTTTTTGTAACTTGTTTACATTAGAGGCTTTGGTATATATAATGAAACTTATAGCCGTCGTATTCATTTGAATTTATAGCCGTTGTATTCATTTGAATATCTTCTACTCTACCATTACTAATTTGAATATCTTCCACTTGAACCTTTTAGCTTGTTGCTGTACTGGGTTGTTTGAACCTTTTGACCTGCTGCTGGGTTGGGCTGTTTGAACATTTGTTTTGAGCTGTTTGAACATCTGATTTAATTAAATATTAAATACATTCTAACAACATTTAGGAAAAAAGTTTTAAGTAAGAAATAATTGGACAAAATAAATTTTGATTATATGTTTCTCTTTCAAATAAATTAAAACATAAAATCATCAAAATAAATTTTGATTCTATTTTTCTCTTCCAAATAAATTAAAAATATAATTAAATAAATCATTAAAATAAATAAGTCTAACAATTATTCTTTAAAATAATACTCCACACTATTTATCATTTGACATTTGACAATTTATTTTCTAAAAGCTTAACAAAAAAAGTATTAAGTTTTATTATTTTAATCAATCAATATTAAATTAAATGCTTACACGTGTATGTAAATAACTTCTAGAAATATGATGTCTGACATAAAATCATAATAGAAATAACTTTAATTAATGTAATGATATTTTATACTATGATATGCATTACAAAAGAATAATATTAATTTAAATTTAAATTAATTATTTTAATAATCTTAGCCATATTGTTCCATAAAAGCGTTACTTGAATACTATATATAATATATGGAAAAAAGTTGGGACCCCTTTTTTGGGGAACCCCCATCACCCCCAATGCATTGTGATTGGCCAACTTTTTCTTTTTTTTTTCCTTCTATCTTTGGCTGACATGTGTCTGCGGGGGGGGGCTGTGGGGGTCAAAAAAATGGGGTCTGTATCATTTCTGATAATATATTTAGTTAAATTATTTGTTTATTTTGATAATTTTAGTTATATTGTGCTATAAAAGTGTAATTATTTTATAATGATTTTATATGATATATATTAAATTATAGGATAGTAAAATAAACACTTATTGTGATATTAAAAATAGTAGTTAAATTAGAAAGAGAATTAGTAATATAAAACTAAAAGTGATTATAATTATTATTATTTATTTTTTTATATATTTATATTTATATTTATATTTATATTTATGTGAACAATAAAAATATAGAGAAATAGAATTACAACAAATTTATTTAAAAGATTAAATATAAATATGGGTTTTTTATTGATAAGGATTGTCTTGGTTTGAATGGCAAGAGATACTCAAAAACGTAGTAGGAGTGTTTTGGACAAAAAGCAAAGTATGGGACTTATTAGAATAGTCAAAAAAGCAGTTTGGATTTAGTGGAATAAAACCGTTCGGAATGTGATTTATCAAAAAACCACCCAAAAATATGTCGTGATTGGATTAAAAAGAAGATAAATAAATTAAATATGTAGAGTATTGATTTTTTCTTTAATATTATTTTTCAATTATTCATACATATTGTATATAGGAATATAAAATTTAAATTAAAAATAAATATTTTGTAATAAATAATTTCATGTTAAATAAAAAAAAATATATAAATTAATATAAGACATCAATAAGATAGAAAAAAAATATATATATAAAAGAAAATTAATTTGATTCGTGCAATGCACATAATGAACCACATTCTATCTTATTTATTTATATATCAAGATATATATTTTTTTTCAAATATCATAATAGTTAAATAAAATATCAATTATATAAAATAAATCTGACAACGACAAAATGGAATACACCATAAAAAAATATATGAAAAATAAATATTTCTTAAATAAAATTCATAGAAAATTGGTTATTATAATTGAAATTGAGTTTGTGTAGAATTTTATGTGGAAAAGGCATGTTGGTGTGATTTTTTTTAGAAAAAAGTAAACCCTCAGAATGTGTCATATAAGAAAACGAAAAACATTATTTTTAATATAATATATATATATGATATGATGATGATGATGATATGATTTTCTAATATTAATTATTAAAATTTATAAAATTTCCTATTTATTACTGATTTAATTAATTTTTCTAAAACTTGCATTTAATTGCAATTTCTCTATACATAAATGTTAAAAGACAAAAATGAGAAAATTTGCAATAAAAAAAAATTGGTCCATTGAAGTATAATAAACCTTGATTTTTTATTTTGTCAATCTAAATCTTAGTTTTATTTATTTATTTTTAATCTAAATCATCAGCTTATTTGTTAAGTACAACCAACGAAAAAAAATAATATTTTAGTTATTAAACTTAATGAAGATTTGTATTTTATAATTTTATGTACACCTACATTAAGTTTAATAGCCGAACTACCATTTTTATGGGTTTTACTTAAAATAAATAGATGAATATTTATATTGAAAACATATCAAAATAATATGATTTAATTTTATAAAATTAATTAAAAATTTAAGATTTATTTTGTTACAATAGTCAAATCCTAAGTTTTTTTTAATCATTTCTTCTTCTTTTTTTTATTCAAAATCATTTCTTCAATATATATAGTAGACAAACTTATTGTTAATGTTGAAGCTTGTGAATTTTTTGTATTAAAATGTGTAAAAAGTACTTTAAATATGTGTACATAAAAAAAGGATTTTTGGGTCATAAATTCAAATTTGGATTTCTTTTGCCCAAATTTTCAAGTGCTAAACTATTAAGTTTATAAGGACATATTTATATGAAATGACCAAACAACCCATATTTCTTTTGCTCAAAAGTCCACGCGCCTTTTTATTTGTTTAGAACCACGCCTCTATCTGTTCAAAATCACCTTTCTCCAAACCCATTTTTCTATCTTTCTCTCGTCCATCTCTTTCTCACCTTGTATTCCCATATCTACTTTCTTTCTCCTATTTTTCTTCTTCATCTTTACCCTCTCCCTCTCTATCTACAATACCCTAACCCTAAACCTAGATCTAGCAGAGTTCGCAGACAGAGATCTTGAGTTCGACTCTACCATAGAGATGGCCGGAGGAGCGCTTCAACTCTAGCTTACGGGGTGGCACATCCGCTGAAGCCAACAACGTCGACAATGTCGCGGAGGGAGAGGCAAGCAAAGTCGACGAGAGGCTTGGTATCGGCATTGGGATTGGAGTTGGCGTAGACAAGGCCAACGTAGATAAACGAGTCCTAAATGGAAGAGTTGAAAGGAATGCGGAGTTTTCTGATCTCATGATTTAATCGAAAGGTCGTTGATCTCCGAAGATGAGAAAAGCCATCAACGACTTCGAATCTTCTTCTCTGATAACGATGAAAGAAAAGAAGTGAGAGAGACCATCAGACACAAGTGATGGAGGTGGATAAGGGAGAACATCGCACATATACTCTTTTTCTACCATTGGAGACCAAATAAGAGCAGTGAACCCATAAACTGTGACGCCCCCCAAAATTTTTTTTTTTTAGGACATCATAATAAGATTTAGAACTTAAAATCAATGTTGCCACCAATATCACTAACATCCATTAATTAACAACCCAGAAATTGAAAGTTTTCAAATTACAATTCTAATAAAACTTAAAACTTAGTCTCAATACAATAAAAAAAATAAAACAACTATGAAAGAAAACTGGAGAAAACTAGGAAACGTAGGAAATGGTTCGTGGAACTTGGGGACTCTTCAAGCTAACCAAGGCTGAATGTCACTTTGCAAGGCCTCGGTGTTTCCTTCGTTTTCTTCGGTACCTGGCATAAAACGCCAGGGCAACGAGAATGCCAATGAGCGACGAGCTCAATGATATACTACAACCCGAAAATACCCACCCTGATAATAATACTCACAATTAATAAATCATGTGTAGTAACAGAATAACATGTAGCATTTAATAAGCATAACAGGAATGCTAACAATTAAAATAATAACAATAGATAAATAAATAATAATAAAAAATGCCAACGGAAACAGTAATTCATCATAAAGAAAATACACACTTTTCTTTTTAAATTCCCATAGATTTAGTTTATCAGATAAATTTAAGTAACTCCCCGCGGAGCACTATTTTCACTCAACCGCTAAGCAATGGCCACGGGCAATTCTAACTTCCCCTTGGTCAAATATTCAAATGTTACTTGCTGTAACTACCAATGATGCCCACGCACCAGGGCTACGTACCCGAGTTGTGACATCACGGTCTGCCCCAAGGGAATGGTCTATGTTGTGACACTAGCACTACCAACCTTATATCGCCTACATCGATAAGAGCTGAAATACCTTCCCGTGCCATGTTAGGGTTTGCAACTCACTGGCGCAAGCTTCTAAACCGGCGCAAGCTTCTAAACCGGGCTCACCCCATCACTTTTAAATTTTTAATGTATCATCGGTTCAATTTCGTGTTTCTTTACTTTGTCGAATTCACATTTTTTTTTTTATGCATGTGTGAGTTTTAGCTTGATAACCACAGTGATATAATGTTTATATAGCACAACACAATCATATATGGCAACCAAAATAAATGTGATAGAATGTCTTAGGAATCATCACAAAATTTCTTAAGAATTAACACACTTCTTCTTTCAGCACTGTATGATTAGACAAAAAAAAAATATGAAACCCATACCAAACGAAGTTCAACCATTATAATATTTTAACTGGTACTAGTTCATCGAGTTAGGAAAATATTTTGAGAAGAATACCAGGGCTAAAAGCGATTTTAAAATGGAGAAATAATTTTTCGAAGAATACTGGTTTTCTGGAACAATGAGTTACGTTAACCTCCATCACAGGTGTTCTGTGTTTGAAAACTAAAAAGGGGCCTCAAACGGTGTCAAAAAGAGACATGGCCAGAATGGTTTGCTAAATTTTTGAGTTTAGAACATATTTCCAGAAGAGTGTGAAGACTGAAAACCAGTCGAAGATGGTCAAATAATTTTTATAAGAAAACTGGACAGATTCTGTCACATTTTGGAAAAATTGGAGTTTCTCTCTCAATACTTAATAAAAAATTATGAAACCAGCGGCATTTGAAAGGTAACTTAAAAATATAACTTTTCCGATTTGAATCACTTGAAAATTCATTCTGTGGAATAAACGGTGACCTGGTAAAGTCAGCATTGTTGTTGCCTCCAAACAGCAACGAAGTTAAAAATATATTCAGGCCATGAAACGTTGTCAAATAATTTTCTTCAATATTATAGCAACATGAAAACATGTTAAACTAACTC
Organism: Camellia granthamiana; assembly: GCA_036172215.1. Classification (NCBI taxonomy): domain Eukaryota; kingdom Viridiplantae; phylum Streptophyta; class Magnoliopsida; order Ericales; family Theaceae; genus Camellia; species Camellia granthamiana. The sequence continues at coordinate 58,536,188 of CM069911.1, forward strand.
CAGTAGTTTCAGATTTATGAAAGTGTTCTCATGAGTTTGTTTAGGGTTTATTCAAAACAGACTAAAAATCTGTTTTGCTGGAAGTTCATTAGTTTGCGAAAAACACACTTTGTATCCACCATGAATCACATGTAAGACAAAAAAATGTTTCTTACTATTATTCCCATGTGAAACTCTAATCCTTCATATTTACTTTCATTAGTGATAACAAAAAATAATATTTATGAAGAGTAAACACAAATTCATAAGCATGCAAGATTGATTCGACAATGGAGAATACTTGATCACATAAAGAGCAAAATCATTAGCTAAACCACCTAATCCATACTTGTAAGAAGGACAAAAATCACATAATCATAAGATTATCATTCTATCCAAATGTAACATGCATTGAGCATTGGTGTATTATCAGTACACACTCTTGCATATTTTAATGTATAGATTTAGTTAAGAAAACCATCTAAGGGCAGATAAGGATTGAGTATTTTTTTACCTCAATGAAGTAAAAAAAATAATCCCAAGTGTTAAGCCTTTCTTCCCCTCTCTTCTCTCCTTTCCCTCTTGCTTTCTCTCTCTCTCTCTTTCTCTTTGTTTTGCTCAGTTACGTGTGTGTGTAATGGAAGGCTGAATAGTGCTCCTAATTATAGGAGTTTGAGGGCCTAATTTATTATTATTATTATTATTTTATTTTTACTTTATTTCGCTTTTAGCTTAGGAACTATCATCTAATAGGATAGCTTACAATTTGTTTGCTTACCGTGGCTGCCTTGACAAAGGCTTGGAATTGCCATCTATGCATGTAGGCATGGAGTATGCAGTAAGCAAAGGCATGCATTCGCATGCTTGGGCCGAATTCCTCTGCCCAACATAAATTTTGATTTTTTTTTTTTTTTACAAAATAAAAATCAATTGAATATATATATAACCTAGTCACTAGATATTTTGCTCCCTACTATTCTCTTACTAGCGTAGTTATTATTTGTTTAACTCATTTAGTTTCCACAACTATATTTAGATACAAATTTTTTTTTTTCACAGAAAGATGAATAATTTTATTTAAAGGAATCTAATATTGGTATTGACCATGATGCTATTAACATTAATATTCGATAATTTAATAATCACTATTAATTGACTTAATATTATTATTAATCAAACTAATTAGTTGTCTAAAAATTCAGGTTCTCACATAAACCCTAACATAACCCATATATATATATATATATATATATCTCTCTCTCTCTCTCTCACATTCACATTTCTTTTAGAGAGATAGAGAAATAAACACATAAACCCTTGTAGATAGCTTCAAAAAATTTGTACAAATAAAATTTGGGATTAAAAAATATTAAAATAATTTTGACAGATAGTGGTTTGTATATATATATAGAGAGAGAGAGAGAGATAAAATGCTTGAACAAATAGGGGAAATAGGCTTGATGAATTTCAATAGATATGGGAAAATAAGATTGAATTTCAACAGATAAGGAAAAGTAAACTTGTGAATTTGAACAGATAATTTGTTTGGTAAATTTCAACAGGTAAAAAAAAAATAAGCTTGGTGAATTTCAACAAATAGGGAAAATAAGTTTGGTTAATTTCAACAGATAAATTTTAAAAAAAATTAAAATAATTTTGATCGATATATACAAATTTGAAAAAATTGGTTTAAAAAAAATTTAATAGATAAAAAAGATTTCAACAGATAGGTTAAAGGGTAAAATTAAAAATAAATGCCCTCCAAAATAACAAAATATATTTCTTACCATAATATTTTACAAAGAGTATACTTATCACCAAAAAAAAAAAAAAAAAAAGATAGTTATGGGACCTAACGCCTTAGACCATCTCCAATGGTTCCTCAAATGTTTCATCAAATTTAAATTTGCTGAAAAAACTTACTTTTTGCTGCTTCAACCTAGCACCAAATCTTTCATCAAATTTAGGATTTCTCAAATCTTTCATCAAATTGAGGATGTATGTGCCTTTCATCAAATCACTGTTCATAGCTGTTGGATTTTCACCATTGGATGTCCCTCCCGAATGACCACCTTAATGCAAAATTTTGTGAAAAATTTACACTGGCCGGTCGACCGACCAGACATCTGCCCAGTTGACCCCCTAGGTGACCACCTCAAGACAAAAATGTGTGAAAAATTTACATTGACTGATCGACCGGGTCGGACATCCATCCGGTTGTCCAGTATTCTTATAAAGTTTTAAAAACCTCCGTTGGAGCACTTGATATCAAATGGACCTCTTACTCAAATTTGATGAAAAATTTGATGCACCGTTGGAGATACTCTTACACCCTCTTTAAAATGAACTTTTCACTATTTTTTTTTTAAAATTTTTTTTGAGCTATGTTAAAAATATGTATTAGGATGTCCTTTAATAATCACTTGTTGTTAAAAAAAATAGCAAACTTATCATACGAAAGCCTATTAAAAAAGTTTATAAATATTTAAGTGGTATATTGTCACGACCAACCCCACCCCAAGGGATTAAAGAGGTGACCGGCAGTAATTCGAGATTACTAAAGGCCTGTTTAACAATAAGACGATAGTAGAGGCTGGCGGAAGCCTTTAAATAATAAAGCATAACGTCCAATGAGCTGTGAAAACTTAAATGAACAAACAAGCCCTTATATATGTATCTATACACATGAGTCCAAACATTAAACTTATGTTCACTTAGATCCACATCAAGCTTGTGTACAAAACATAAACAAAACTTAGGGATCTAATAACAAAACCAAATTTAAAATAAAAACATTCATACACTTGATCAAAATTCAAAAGGGTGTATTCAAAACCACCCGTGAAACCTTGAAGCTTGATCGTTTGGAACCTCGTAGTGAGACACGAGAGTTGACTTGACAAAAAGCAAAGCTTAGATCGGTGCCACTAAGTCCGATTTTGCACTTGATCACCTACATACATATATAAACGGTGAGTTAGAGCCCAGTGAATAACAACTCTGTAAAGAGGTTAAGAACGATGTTCTTATAGTATTTAAAACAGACAATTATCATCAGTGAATCATTTTCTCATTTCATAATCATATTACAGCCATAGCAGTTATATGTGGTACATCCATTAGCAGAACAGTACAGTAGGTCTTAGAAGACCAAACAGTCATATAAGATGGCTATCAATACAGTAAACAGTAGTTCCAAGAAGTGGAACTGACAAAGATCTCTGTAACATTAACAGATGTTATGGATGCCGTGAATACATTTCACAAATAGGACAATCATTAATTTAGTTATAAAACATCATATCAGAAACAATGCATTTTATAGGTTTAAAAACTACTTATAATTCGAACATATTTTTACAAGGTTGTTACTCACAGTTGGCTCCCTGAATCACGTGGCTAGCAGGGGCGGAGCTATGCTTTGATCAGTGGTGTCAATTGACACCACTAAACTTCAAATTTTTGATAGAACATGTGTAAAAAATTATGAGTATTTACAAATTAAACCCAGTGGGCCTAAATAAAATAAATTAATTTTTAAATTTTTACAAATTGACCCCAGTAGGTAAAAACAAAATCAAACTTTATTTAGAAATTTAGGCTTCTAGAAACAAACCAAACATTTGTTTATTTTGGAGACTGGACATCGACTTTTCAACTTTTGGTTCTCTCCATTGACTATTGCTTTGGGTGTCTCTTATTATCACGTTGCTTCGTCCTTTTTTCTTTTTCTCTCCAATGTTCCATTCCAGTTGTAACAACTAGTTCATTCATTCAGGTCTTTGTTCATTCGCTGAGGTAGTTGTGATTGCCGAGACTTTTGATCTAGTTTAGGCCCTTTGGTCTTTGATTGTGTCACCAAGGTTGGCTTTCTTTTACTCTAAAACCTTCTCTTTGTTTTTCTGTGTGATTCAATTATGTTGATGGGTTTGTCAATATTTGGGATGATACAGCAACTATGCCTAGGGTTTTTTTAGGGCTTATTAAGTTATGAGATTTTGGGGCTTATTAATGATTTTGTACAAGCATTCTGTTAACCTCTCTTGCATCAAATTCTAATTTTACTAGTTAACTATATTGATGATTTTGAATTCCATCTACGAACTACATATGATAAATTTGTATTTATCCATTGTATTTTGAATTGGAAGTCTGTAGGATATATATATATATATATATGTGGATGCTATAAATTTGTGTGTTTTATCATTGCTTTTGTATGATGTGTGAATCTAATAATACATCTTATTCTTATTATAATTTTAGGATCAGTTCTACTACGGATAAATTTATGATGAAAAATTCTTCCAAGCAAGCCACTATGGATAAATTTCTAAAGAGAAAATTGATTGTGTCACAAGATTCATCTCCTATCCGAGAAACTTATGGTAGTGATCAAATAGAACATTCTTCCAAGAAAAGTCATATTGACTTGGAAACTCTTCCCATAGATCCTGGATTACGTAAAAAAATATTAGAGTGTCATCCTAATGATCAATATGAGATTAGAAGGGCATATTTGCTAAAAGGCCCTTGTCAACCTAGTAACCACAAATTTCCACAAAGAAATATCAGTGGGGTTTTGTGTTGATTTAATCCAAAATGGTTTAAAGAGTTTGGCAGTTGATTAGAGTATAGCATAAAAAAAGATGCTGCATTTTGTTTGTGTTGTTACTTATTTAAGCTCGACATTGGAAAACAAGCCGGATGTGACACTTTCGTTACTGGAGGCTGCACATCTTGGAATAAAAAAGAAAGGCTAGCAGTTCATGTTGGATATTGTAACAATGCTCATAACCAAGCTTGGAATAAGTGTGAAGATTTAACGAAGCAAAAACAACACATCCAAGAAGTTTTCTGTAAGCAATCAAATCAATCTAAAATTGACTATCAGACTCGCTTAAATACATCAATTGACTGCGTAAGATTCCTTTTAAGCCAAGGGTTTGCTTTTCCTGGTCATGACAAATCAGAGAATTCAAGTAACAAAGGAAATTTCCTAGAGATTTTACAGTTTCTTGTTGATCACAATGAGAGCATAAAACAAGGTTATCTTGCAAAAGGGTCCTAAAAATATGAAGTTGGTGACACCTGAGATTCAAAAAGATATAGCAAATTGTGCTGCATGTGAAACTGCCAATGCCATCATTGAAGAGATTGGAAATAAGTTCTTTGCGATTTTAGTCGGTGAGTCTCGTGATGTGTCAACTAAAGAACAAATGACAGTTGTTTTGTGATATGTGGACAAAAGGGGGATCATTACAGAAAGGTTTCTTGGTTTCATGCATGTCGCAGATACCATTGCTTTATCCCTTAAGGCAACAATTGAATCCTTGTTTTCTAAACATGGTTTAAGTTTATCAAGAAGGCGTGGTCAAGGTTACGATGGAGATAGTAATATGCAAGGTGAATTCAATAGTCTTAAGTCCTTAATTATGAAAGAGAATGTAGAAGCGTTTTTATGTTCATTGCTTTGCTCACCAACTTCAATTGACTCTTGTAGCTGTTGCAAAAAATCACATTGATATTGCTTCGCTTTTCAATTTGGTTAGTAATGTCTTGAATGTTGTTGGAGCTTATTGTAAGCGTTGGGATTTGCTTAGAGAGACACAAGCTGCTAAAGTTGTAGAATCATTAAGCAATTATAAGATTCAAAGTGGGCAAGGGATGAATCAAGAAATTGGTCTTAAGCGGGCTGGTGACACGCGTTGGAGATCACATTATGGAACACTTCTAAACTTGATTGCCTTGTTTGCTTCAGTGATAAATGTTCTTGAAGTTGTTGAAAAGGATGGCTCACATTCGGGGTAAAGAGCTGATACTCGTACTTTTATATGTGCATTGGAATCCTTTGATTGTTCCTTTAATCTATACCTGATGAAAAATATATTGTCAATCATAAATGAATTATCTCAAGCTTTGCAAAGGAATGATCAAGACATTATAAATACTATGTCACTAGTCAAAGTGTACAAGCAACGATTGCAAACAATGCGAGATGAAAGATAACAATCTCTATTAACTGAGAGTTCCTTATTTTGCAAAAAGCATGATATCCTTATTTCTAATATGGATGATATATTCATACTTCCAGGGAGATCGCAACGTAGGACCCCACAAATTACAAATTTACACCATTATTGCATTGAGCTATTTTATACAGTTTTAGATATGCAACTTCAAGAGCTAAACAATCGTTTTACTGAGTTAAACACCGAGTTACTTATTTGTGTGGCTTGCTTGAATCTGAGAAACTCATTTTGTGCTTTTGATAAATCGAGATTGGTTCGTCTTGCTTAATTATATCTACCTGAGTTTTCTACAGTGGACCTCTTCCCACTTAAGAATTAACTTGAAAACTATGTTATTGATATGCCCTCACACAATGAGTTTTCTGAATTAAAAGATGTTGGTGACCTTGCAAAAAAGTTAGTAGAGAGAAAAAGAGATATTGTATATCCTTTGGTCTATATGCTTGTCAAACTATCATTGGTTCTACCAGTCACAACTGCAACTGTGGAAATATCTTTCTCTGCAATGAAATTCATAAAAAAATGATTGCGTAACATAATGGGTGATAGTTGGATGAATGATTGTTTGGTTACATATATTGAAAAAAGATCTGTTTGATAGCATAACTAATGAGGCCATTATGCAATGAATTCAGAAAATGAAAAGTTGTCGTGGACAATTGTAGTAGTGTATATATTTATTTATTTTTGTTGAAGTAATGGTGTTAATATCCCAATATTTTGTTTTTACTTGTAATTTCACTAGTTTGGGTTACTTTGCCAATGTGATTTGGGAATATATGAAATTTACAGAGTTATTATGTGAATGTTAATGCTGACAGATTGTGTAGAACTAAAAATATGACATATAACATTGATGATGCTTTGTTAAATGACCCCACTAAAGGAAATTCCTGGCTATGCCACTGGTGGCTAGAGTGCAGCGTCTGACCTACATAAACACGTTCAAGCACAACATTTCAAAACACAATTAATTCATTCAGCTGGTTCTTAAACCTATTCGGTACTTGTTCGTTTGGTTATTCCTATTTATTCTTTAATTTCTCTCATGTTCATGCTATGCTTATAAATGTGAGATACATTTGAAAGCCATGCAAATGGAGCCCCGAAAGTCCGAAAAATGGAAAGAAAACAAAATCGAAACCGTGCCTGAAAACCACACGTGCGGAACCACCACCGCACATACGCCCCACATGTGCAATTAAAGCATAATACACTTTGGAACAAGAGAGGTTTGGTCGCACGTGCGGTCTGGGTAAAATCCAGTCCGAAAAATGTTTTTTACATTTGAAACTCAAGCTTTTCAAAATCTAACTTCAATTACATGCATCTCAAGGCCCAAACCCCTTTAAAACAACTTCAATATAACATATATAACTTTAAACAACAACCATAACTTCAAATCAAACCTCAATTTTCATACACAAGATCAAATTCTTTAGGAAACTTTTAGAATCGTGAACTATAACTTTAAGAGCTTCAACTCAAGCTTAAATGTAGAAATTCTTTTGAAATCATGAGAGGCCATGCAAGCAAACAAGTTTGTGGCCATGATTTTCATGAACTTATGCCATGCATGTTCAAATCTTGAACTAATTCCTTCAATTCCTCTCTTTTATGTTCATATAGGTTCTCACTCTAAACTTGACCTTAAAACCCTTAAACAACCATGAATCCATTCAATTTAAGCTTCAATCTTTCAAGATGATGAGGGTGTAAGCCCTAATTTCATGAGATTAATAAGAAATTCTTACCTTAATGCTGTGTTTGGTTGAGGGATTTGGAAAGAGAAAGGGAAAAAGTGTGCGAAATTAGGTGAAATGTAGGTATATTTTATTCACATTTCACCGACTATTTCCATTTCCCTTTCCAAATCTCTCCTCAAATCCTTCAACCAAACACAGCATAAAGGGTTGATTACTGAAGATCTTGCTTGTATGAGGTCTCGGTGTCCCACATCGGGAATGGAGAGAGAGTTCCTGGGTTATAAAAGTAAAAACCCTTATATAGCATCGATGCCTTTTTTCGGGTGGTAAAATCCTTAACAAAACTCCCCAATTAAGTGTACTTAGGCTGGAGTAGTTTTGGGATGGGTGACCCACTGGGAAGATCAAATCCATGTAGGCGTGACCCAAATCGAACAATATCGATGACATGTGAAGGGTTGGGGTGTTACAAATGGTATCAGAGTCGACTCTCCAGAGTACCGAGTGTGGGCCCCTAGTGTCTCTCGGTGCATGTGGCTGGGCCTGTGAGTTGGCAAGCTACTGCACGGGGACGAACAGCTTTAAGGGGGGTGGATTATATGTTAGGGAAAATCGATGTGATTCCCACAAGTAAATCAATCAATGGGAATAAAAACTAATGCGGAAAAATTAAATCAAAAGTAACAAAAGAATTTTTACGTGGTTCCCTCAATGTGAGGTACGTCCACGGGATCGAAATCCTATTTCACTATCAACCAAATAAGTTCCAAACGATTACAAACGAGACACTAATGGTCTCACAAAACCACCCTTAGGTGAATTCCAAATAATCTCAAATAAACAAGAGGAAAGACCTCACCAAATAGATGAACCAAAATTTTCAGAACCAGAGTTGTAGAAGATCCAAAATAACGAACCAAATCAACACCGAAAACGAAGCAAAGAACCACCCAAATTGATTCCACTGTTCACACACCCAAATAATTGATTTCACCAAAGTGGAGTATGTGTAGCAGCCGTTCTCTTCACCTTGGGATGAGCAAAAAAACCAAACCCTAAAATATTGTGAATCTAGGGTTTATTATCAAACCTTAGTTGTTTCCAAAACTGAATTGGGCCTCTACAAATATAATATATAAAAATAAATTATACCTAAACCCAAGCCAAATTAAAACTCTTTTTCCAAAACCAATTGGGTCCCACACTCCAATAAGGAGGTATACCCAACAATTCTCCCCCTACCAACTTAGATGGAGAAATCAACCATACCCGCCAAAGTTCGACACTTTAAATGTTTGTCCCTCGACAAAGTTTTAGTCAACATATCTGAAATATTATCATCTGTGTGAACCTTTCCGAGTTGTAACAATTTCGAATATAACACATCACGAATCCAATGGTATCTCACATCAACGTGTTTCGATCTCGAATGAAAGGTAGAATTTTTACTCAAGTGAATAACACTTTGACTATCACAATAAAGCACATACTTTTCTTGCTTCCAACCCAACTCTTGCAAAAATTTCTTCAACCATAACTCTTCTTTGCAAGCTTCTGTAATGGCAATAAATTCAGCTTCGGTAGTTGAGAGAGCAACACATTTTTGTAATTTAGATTGCCATGCCACAGCTCCCCCTGCAAAAGTCATCAAATACCCCAAAGTAGATTTCCTAGAATCAACATCACCGGCCATGTCAGAATCTGTGAACCTATCAAGCATCGGCTTACCATCTCCAAAACACAAACACACCTTCGAAATCCCTCGAAGATACCTTAGAATCCATTTTACCGCTGCCCAATGTTCTTTACCCGGATTAGAGAGAAAACGACTCACCACACCAACGGCGTGAGCAATATCCGGCCTTGTACAAACCATGGTGTACATCAAAGAACCAACTGCTGAAGCATCAGGAATTTTCAGCATCTCTTCCTTGTCTTTCTCACTTGTAGGACATTGATTCGAACTAAGCTTGAAGTGACCCGCAAGTGGACAACCAACCGGCTTTGCTTTATTCATGTTGACCCTTTCAAGAACTTTCTCAATGTAGCTTTCTTGAGACAACCAAATCAGTCCCTCTTTGCGATCGCGAACAATTTTCATACCAAGTATTTGCTTTGCCGGCCCCAAATCTTTCATAGCAAAAGATTTACTCAACTCTAACTTCAACCTGTTTATCATGGTAGAATCTTGACCCACAATTAACATGTCATCAACATAAAGCAAAAGAATAATGAATTTACCATCCGGGAATTTTTTCACAAACACACAATGATCCGAAGTGGTTTTAGAAAAATCATTATTCATCATGAAAGAGTCAAATTTTTTGTACCATTGTCGTGGAACTTGCTTGAGACCACACAAACTTTTCTTCAATTTGCAAACAAATTTCTCTTTCCCTTTTTCCACAAAACCTTCTGGTTGCTCCATGTAAATTTCTTATTCAAGATCACCATGAAGAAATGCGGTCTTCACATCAAGTTGCTCAACTTCAAGGTTCATACTTGCAGCCATGCCAAGTACAACCCGAATAGAAGACATCTTCACAATCGGCGAGAAAATCTCGTCAAAGTCAATGCCTTTCTTTTGCCCAAAGCCTTTCACAACAAGACGTGCTTTGTACCTCAGATTCTTCCTATCATTCTTCAATTTAAAAACCCACTTATTTTTCAGAATTTTCCTCCCCTTGGGCAACTTCACTAAGTCATAAGTGTGATTTTCAAGTAAGGAATTCATCTCCTCTTCCATGGCCTTTTTCCAATCACCTTTCTTTGCATGCTCAATTGCTTCTTGGTAGCTCTCGGGCTCCCCTTGATCGGAAATCAACACAAATTCATTGGGAGGATACTTTCTTGAAGGTTGTCGGTCCCTTGTAGATTTCCTCAACTCAAGTTGTGGTGGCGGTTCTTGAGTTGGATGCTCTTCCTTAATTTCTGGCTCAACTTCATTAGATTAGCATCATCCTTTACATCTTCAATAGGTGGCTGCACATCTCCCCCATTTTCATCATCAACTGAAGATGAAGGAGATGGATCCATGTCAATGAGATCACTAGTTTTTGGCTCCGGTTGATCACCTTTACCAAAGTCTTCAATTATTTGGTCTTCAAGAAACACAATATCACGGCTTCGAATGACTTTCTTGTCGACCGGATCCCATAATCTATACCCGAATTCATCACGCCTATAGCCAAGAAAAATACATTGTCTTGACTTACTATCAAGCTTGGACCTCTCATCCTTTGGAATGTGAACAAAAGCTCGGCAACCAAACACTCTCAAGTGCTCATAAGACATATCTTTGCCAGTCCAAACTCTTTCAGGAACATCACCATTCAAAGGATAGCAAGGAGACAAATTGATCACGTCAACCGCTGTCTTCAATGCCTCACCCCAAAAGGATCTTGGCAATTTAGCTGGTGAAAGAAAACACCTTGTTCTTTCTACAATTGTGCGGTTCATCCTTTCGGTAACGCCATTTTGTTGAGGAGTCTTCTTAACTGTCTTTTGGTGCCGAATACCTTGGCTACAACAATACTCATCAAATGGCCCAATGTATTCACCACCATTGTCTGATCGGATTCACTTCAATTTCTGCCCTGTTTCTCTTTTAACCATGGCCTGAAAATGCTTAAATACTTCTAGAACTTGATCTTTAGTTTTTAATAGAAAAGCCCAAACTTTTCTTGAATAATCATCAATGAAAATAACAAAATAAAGTGCACCACTATGTGTTTTAACTTTCAAAGGACCACAAACATCCGAATGAATCAACTCCAAAACCTTTTCTTTTCTAGAAGCAACATTTTTATGAAAAGAAACTCTATGTTGTTTACCCGCCAAACAATGAACACAAGTTTTAAGATGTGTACCTTTCAAAGCGGGTATAAGCTCTTTCTTGAACAAAACTTGTAGCCCCTTTTCACTCATATGGCCAAGCCGCTTGTGCCATAATTCGGTAGAACTATTATCTTCAAGTGCATTGACAACACCTTTACAAATTTTTCCTTGCATCGAATAAAGTGTATGAGTCTTCTTGCACTTAGCCACCACCAAAGAACCCTTTGTGAGCTTCCATATTCCATCACCAAATTTGTTGTTGAAGCCTTCATCATCTAGCTTCCCAGTAGACATCAAATTGAGGCGAATGTCGGGAACATGCCTCACATCTTTAAGCAACAATTTGCAGCCCAAATTTGTTTCCAAGCAAACATCACCCATGTCGATAATCTTGGACAAACCTTCATTACCCATTCGAACAGAATCATAATCTCCTGCAGTGTAGGTAGTGAAAAAATCAACTCGAAAAGTTACATGAAAAGAAGCACCAGAATCAATCACCCAACTGCTCTCTTGGCCCACAAAATTGATACAATCATCTTCACAAACGACCATGAGATCATCGGTAATAACTGCCGTTATGTCTTCTTGCTTCTTATCCACACTTTTGTCACGCCTTTTCTCCTTATTCTTGAGTTTTCGGCATTCTCGCTTCATGTGCCCTTTCTCATGGCAATAATAACACTCAATGTCTTTCTTTGAAAAAGAACCATCTTTTGATTTGTCACTATCACCCTCAATGGGTCCATACAAATCTTTACAAAATAATATGTCCTCCATTTTAGTTTTCCAAGTTACCCAATTACTTCCATTGAAGCTCGACATACGACCCATATTCCCCTCCATTGATTTACACAAATAAATAGATCCAAATAAACCGTAAGCTCTGATACCAGTTGATAGGGAAAATTGATGTGATTCCCACAAGTAAATCAATCAATGGGAATAAAAACTAATGCGAAAAAATTAAATCAAAAGCAACACAAGAATTTTTACGTGGTTCCCTCAATGTGAAGTACGTCAATGAGATCGAAATTCGATTTCACTATCAACTAAATAAGTTCCAAACGATTACAAACGAGACACTAATGGTCTCACAAAACCACCCTTAGGTGAATTCCAAATAATCTCAAATAAACAAGAGGAAAGACCTCACCAAATAGATGAACCAAAATTTTCAGAACCAGAGTTGTAGAAGATCCAAAATAACGAATCAAATTAACATCGAAAACGAAGCAAAGAATCACCCAAATTGATTCCACTGTTCACACACCCAAATAATTGATTTCACCAAAGTGGAGTATGTGTAGCAGCTGTTCTCTTCACCTTGGGATGAGCAAAAAAACCAAACCCTAAAATATTGTGAATCTAGGATTTATTATCAAACCTTAGTTGTTTCCAAAACTGAATTGGGCCTCCACAAATATAATATATAAAAATAAATTATACCTAAACTAAGCCAAATTAAAACTCTTTTTCCAAAACCAATTGGGTCCCACACTTTAATAAGGAGGTATATCCAACATTATAAGCTCTTGGTGTCCCACGTTAGGAATTGAGAGGGAGTTCCCACCCACCAAGAGACGCTAGAGACCCACATTTGGTATTCCGGAGAGTCGGCGCTGATACCATTTGTAACGCCCCAACCTTTCACATGACATCGATATTGTCCGCTTTGGGCCACGCCTGCACGGATTTGTTATTCTCAGTGGGTCACCCATCCCATAACAACTCTAGCCTAAGCACGTTTAATTGGAGAGTTCTGCTAGAGATTTCACCACTTGGGAAAAGGCCTCGATGCTATATAAGGGTCCAGGTTTTTACTTTTATACCTGGACCCTTATATAGCATCGAGGCCTTTTCCCAGGTGGTGAAATTCCTAGTAGAACTCCCCAGTTAAGGCTGCTTAGGCTGGAGTAGTTCTAGGATGGGTGACCCACTGGGAAGAACAAATTCGTGCAAGCGTGGCCCGAAGTGGACAATATCGATGACATATAAAGAATTAAGGCATTACAATTATAACTTTAAAAAAAAAAAATTTAATACATGTGCCCTTTTTATAATTTGCCTTAAACATACTATATATGAATAAACAAAACAAAAAATACCAAATTACTTTACTTTACCACATGACAATTACGATACTACCCTTATCACTTTCATTTCTTCATTACTTAAAACTATATCTATTTTCCAATTCTAACAATTCCATCACAACCACCACTACATGCAAACACTTTAATGTCACCCTTACATTGTGCAAACACCCCTTATCCAGTTATTTTTTATAGTCACTCTCTTCCCTACTACCCATAATCCTTTCTCTTACCATGCTCTATTACCTCTTATCTCTTCCAACTTCCAAATTCCAAATTCTACATTCGAACTCTCTAAGACATTTCATTAATACATGGGAAAGGTATTTCGTTAACATTTAATAAAGGCCCTCATTCCCCTACTTTCCACCATAACAATACCCCATCATCTACTACTACTACTTGTAACACAGAATAAAGCACACATAGAAATAGAGATAGATAAAGGTAATGCAAAGCTACAACGAGTGCGATCTCTATTTTCTTTATTATCTAATTTGTTGATTTCAAGTTATACATAAATCACAAGTTCATACGAAGGGGTAGCAAGGGAAGTAATGGAAGTGAGTAAGGAATAACAATTGATAAATGGGTACTAAGGTGAGAAAAGGGTAATGATTGGTGATTGAGGTAGGTAAATAGTGGGGATGTGAGACTATAAATGGTAGATAAGTGGTTGAGTGAAGGGATGAGTGGGACATGTGTGCCTGAGATGAGAATTAATGGATGATGTTAGTCGACTAAGGGATGAGAGGAGCCAGGGCTAGTAGTAGCAGTTAGTGATGGGTGAAAGTGGTTGCAATACATTTATTTTGTCTTTTTGTTCACTATCTTATTTCATTTATCGATGTGTGATGAATGGTGATGATAGAGTGAAAAAAGGTTATAAGAGAGATGATGGATTTATTACTTATGTCACGTATTGCATATAAGCCATGTTTGATTTGGAGTTTGGGAAGTGGTATTGGATTAATAATCCATGGACTTCACTTATACCATTTTGTTTGTAAAAGAATGGTATGGGATTGCCAATTCCATGAGACAAATGGGATTGCCAGTCCACTCCCATGAATTGATGGCTAAAAGATCATTTTGTCCTCTATTTTACAAAATTAGCAAAGTTATTTTCTATGTGATAATGGCTTTTATGTAATTTGCCTATTTAATCCTAACTAACTAATACTACAACACTACAGCACAAACAAATATATTTTATCTTGTATTTCCAATCAAATACCACCACACTAATAATTTTCTCACTCAATTCTACAATACTCATAGTTACATACCTAATTCGCAAAACAAACTTAGTTCTACATATGTTGCATTGAGAGTAAAGCGGGTATCCTGCAAAATAAAAATGTTGATAACAACAAAATTAGGACTCATTTGCGGATACGATATTTTAGTTAAAAATTGAAAACGTCACTAGAATTTAAATTTGATGAAAATTTAGTAAAAATGGTATTCTAACTGTTTCACCAAATTTGTATCAAATGAAGGGAGTCATACTTTTTTCATCAAATCAAGGGAGCATTTAACCTTTCTGTTAGATTTATTTATTTTGATGATTTATTTAATTATGTTTTAATTTATTTGAAAGAGAAAAATAAAATCCAAAATTTATTTTGATGATTTATTTAATTATATTTTAATCAAATTTTTTTTTTCATGATTTATTTGAAAGAGAAAAATAGAATCAAAGTTTATTTTGTTCCATTATTTCTCACCTAAACCTTTATCTTAAATGTTGTTAGAATGTATTTAATATTTGATTAAATCAAGAGTTCAAACAACTCAAAACAAAGGTTCAAACAGCCTAGTACAGTAGCATGTCAAAAGGTTCAAAAGGTTCAAGTGGAATATATTCAAATTAGTAATGATGGAAGTACAACGACTATAAATGACCATAAAGGTTCAAAAGGCCAAAAGGTTCAAAAGGCTCAAGTGGAAGATATTCAAATTTGTAATGATGGAGTGAAAGATATTCAAATTTGTAATGATGGAAGTACAACGGCTATAAATTTAAATGACTACAACGGCTATAAATTCAAATGAATACAATGGCTATAAACGACTATAATTTTCATTATATATACCAAAGCCTCTAATGTAAACAAGTCAAAAAAAAAAAAATCTGAAAATATTTTTTGATCTATAATCACTCACATCCTCTCTTAGAAATTATACACTGAGCCTTGTAGCATTAAGCTCATCTTTCCTGTGTGAGATTTACAGAAAAATCAAAACTTCATTTTATATATTTGTCTTTGAGAGATATTTATTGTAAGTTTTCTTTGAAAGTAAAAATACCATTTCATCTTGTAAAAGTGTTGTAAACATTGTGTTCTTGAAATCTTGAGAGTGACTGTGAATCACCTAAGATTTGCAAGGGTTTGGGCTTGTAAAGTTTGTGTAAAATCCGTGGAGGATTGCTCTATTTGTAAAAAGGTTGCTAGCACCCTTGTGAAGTTGGAAGATAGTAGAAAAATCTCAAGTGAAACTTGAAGAGTGGATGTAGGCTTGGTTGAAGCCGAACCACTATAAATCTATTTGTCTCATCTTCCCTAATCTCTTTACTTCCCTACTACTGCTATAACTATCTAATATTCATGTGTTAATCATTTGATTTATCCTGTATATTAGTTATACTTCATTGTTATTTTGATTGATCATTTACTGCTTAGTTCATCATTGTGCTTGTTAATAATTTGTTGTACTAGTAGTTAATTTTATTGGAGTATTATTAATTTTAATTTGTAGAAACCTAATTCACCCCCTCTTAGGTTGCTTTTTGGGTAACACTCTCATCAAACTTCAAAGGTGACCGTTGTTGGACGACTGGCAGGACGACTAGGTGGATGATCAGATTGGAAAAGATTTGATGAAAATTTATTCTAAGCTAGACGATTGGCCAAATTTGATAAAATGATTGGAACGCATCATTTCAGATCAAACTTTTACTTAAATTCAATGAAAAATTTAGGTAAGCGGGGGCATTTCCCTAAATAAGCCAAAATAATAAAGGAATTCCCAAACTAAGCCTAGTTTTGAAAGAATTCCCAAAATAAGCTAACTCGCGGTTCACAATCGCGAGTTTAACAAATTTCTCCCGTTTCACGTGATGTTGGTAAATTTTAAATTCGTGGTTACGAAAAGCGATTTTGATTAAGAACTCGCGGTTACAAAACGCGATTTTAATTAATTTTTTTTTCTTTTGAACTCGCTGTTACAAACCACGATTTCATTAAAAAAAAAAAATCTCATTTGAACTCGCTGTTACAAACCACGATTTTATCAAAAAAAAAATTTCTTCTGAATTCGCGGTTATAAATCACGATTTTATTCAAAAACTTTTAATATATATTAAAATCTGATCAATACAAGACATGACTTGTTGGTAGCTCAAATGGTAGACAAATGTTAAGCCCTGGCAGGGGGCGTGGGTTCAAATCTCACGCCAGATTTCCCCCCCTTCTTCTTCTTCTTCTTCTTCTTCTTCTTTTTTTTTTTTTTTTTTTTTTTTTTTTTTTTTTTTTTTTTCACTCACTTTATACTTTATATATTTATTACGTAATTTTTTTATCAAAAAAAATTAAAATATTTGTTTGGTTAACTAAAATTTTTTTCTATAAAACACAATTTTTTTCAAAATGTCAACATAATTGTTTAAAAAATATTCAGTGTATTTGGTTTCAATTTTTTGGATTTAGTTGTTTGAAAATTGAGTTTTTTGATTTTCGTATTTTTTTGTTTTTAGTGAATATTTTTTAAATTTTAAACATTTTTTTTTACTTTTTTAGATGCACCTTACTTAGATATATCTAAAAAGTAAAAAATTTGTTAAAAAATATTTTTCAAAATTAATAAATACATAAAAATACAAAAAATGTACTGAAAAAATATTTTTGTATTTTTAATATTTTTTCAGAAAAATATTAATTTTTTCAGCAAAATGTACTCAAAAAATGTATGCTTTTAAAATATTTTAGTACATTTTAAAAGCGTACATTTTGCTGAAAAAATATTTTTTGAGTACGCTTTCACTGTGCATATTTTTTTGAGTATATTTTTTTGAAAAAATACTAAAAATACTAAAATATTTTTTATGTATATTTTTTGTATTTTTATGTATTTATTAATTTTTTAAAATATTTTTTAACAAATTTTTTACTTTTTAGATATATCTAAGGTGTATCTAAAAAAGTAAAAAAATTGTTTAAAATTTAAAAAATATTCACTAAAAACAAAAAAATACGAAAATAAAAAAACTCAAATTTCAAACAACTAAATCCAACAAACTGAAACCAAATAAACTGAATATTTTTTAAACAATTATGTTGACATTGTACTTTTTTTTGATAAAAAAATTACATAATAAATATATAAAGTATAAAGTGAGTGAAAAAAAAAGGAAAAAAAAAAACGAAGGGGAAATCTGGCGTGAGATTTGAACCCACGCCCCCCTGTCAAGGCTTAACATTGGTCTACCATTTGAGCTACCAACAAGTTATCTTGCATTGATCAGATTTTAATATATATTAAAAGTTTTTGAATAAAATCGTGATTTATAACAGCGAATTCAGAAGAAATTTTTTTTTTGATAAAATCGTGGTTTGTAACAGCGAGTTCAAAAGATATTTTTTTTTTGATGAAATCGTGGTTTGTAACAGCGAGTTCAAAAATTTTTTTTTTTTTTGGATGAAATCGTGGTTTGTAACAGCGAGTTCAAAAGAAAAAAAAATTAATTAAAATCGCGTTTTGTAACCGCGAGTTCTTAATCAAAATCGCTTTTCATAACCACGAATTTAAAATTTACCAACATCACGTGAAACGGGAGAAATTTGTTGAACTCGCGATTGTGAACCGCGAGTTAACTTATTTTGGGAATTCTTTCAAAACTAAGCTTAGTTTGGGAATTCCTTTATTATTTTGGCTTATTTAGGGAAATGCCCCGTAAAAATGCTTTAAAAAGTTAAAAAGTGTTTACTCAAAAATAATAATAAAAAAGATTCATTCAGTTAATTTTGCACTTTTTTTCTTTAAAAAAAAAAAAATTCTTAAACTACTCATATTTTAACAAAAAAACAATGGTGCGTTTGGTAATTGACTAATACAGCAAATTTTTTTTTTAAAAAAGTCAAAAAAATAAATAAACAAGAAGATCATACAAAATAATAAAAAATTCAATCTCATTTTCTCTACATGTATTTTTTTCCACAAAAAAATCAAAAAATCTGATAACATTAAAATGTTTTGGCCTATTTTTAACACCCAAAAAAAAAAAAAAAAAAAATCACAAAAATCCACTACCAAACTAACCCTAATTTGTTTGGAAAAAAAAAGACCCGGTCAAACATTTATCTATATTTTGCGTAAATTATATTGCGAGTGTTTCAAAACTTACTAGATTATTTCAGTCTTTCACTATTTTTGTAAGATAACATTTTTATATTTAAAAAAATGATTGAATTTTTTTATAATTAAAGTTAATATTAATGAGAAAAAAATAAAATAATTATAAATTTATTGTGATATTTTATTTTATTAATTATTTAATGTGATTTTTATTTTATTAATTATTTTAACTTATTTTATTTTTATTTTTATTTTAACCTTATTCGGCTAAACTCTCGCTTCCCAAACAGCCCTTATAATCTGCCGAAAAGAAAAGAAAAGAAGTAAAAAACACGATAGCATCACTCTCGAGCCCTTTTCCCCCAATTCTCTGTTCACAGCAAATGTTCACTCTTTAGAAAAACCCTAGAGAGAGGAGAGAGAGAGAGAGAAAGAGCGCGAAGAAGTGTTGCTTTAGTGAGAGAAAGAGATGGATGCGCTAAGGAAGCAGCTCGACGTGCTGATGGGAGCGAACCGGAACGGCGACGTGAGGGAAGTCAATCGCAAGTACTACGATCGTGACGTTTGTCGTCTCTTCTTGGTCGGCCTCTGTCCTCACGAACTCTTCCAATTAACTGTAAGTCCCATAATTTGATTTGATTTCTCTATCTCTACATATATATATGTGTTTATGATCAGTTATTATTGTAGCTATTTTTTTTTATTTGTTTTGTTTTGCTTTGTTTGATTTGAAATGGTTGGGTTATTGATAGAGCTATAAGGTTTCTTTCAGGGCAGATTAAGTTGTGGATTGAGCCCTAAAAGCGAGAGAGCTAGGAAAAGAAATGGAAAATAATTGTACTCGAATAGAATTAGGTTTCAAGAAGTAAAAAAAATGAAGGGAAGGGTAATATGCACTTTCACCTTTGGATTGTGTGTCTCTCACTTTGTCCCCTAAGCTGTTGGTCGGTTCCAACAATTTTCGACAGTAGTTGTTGTGGTTGAGAAGGGAAAATGCTGAGGCAATCTGAACCGGTCCAAAACTCAACCCAATCCCAATGGTAATTCATGTAAATGTGAAAAAAAAGTTGTTTAACCTAAAAAAACCATTCGCATTTGTTCTGCCACATCCCTGCACCTTTGCCAAAAAAGAAAAAGAAAAAGAAAAAGAAAAAGAAAAAGAAAGAGCGACCATCACCATTCTTCCCCAGTCCCCTCCATGCCATCCCCACCTCCATATCCCCAATCATTGCTATGTTCACCATCATCCCCTACCTCCATAGCCCCAACCCGCCACAACCTTCACTATTGCCCTTTCCCAATACGGAGAGAGGAGGTAGAGGGAGATGGAAGTAGTGGGGTGGAGGTAGAGGGAGATGGAAGTAGTGGGGTGGTGGCAGGTTGGGAGAATGGGTGAGGGAGGGGAAGAGGGTGTTGGGATCAAGGGTTTGGGCTAAGTTGGGACATTTTACAAAAAATACCAAAATTGACTCTTAATCCCAACGACAGTTGTAATTGGATTGAAGCGGTAAAAGTCAAATAGTTTAGGGGGCAAAGTGGGAGAATCTTTTCTTTGAGGACCAAATTGAGAAAATGTCCATACTTCAGGGGTGAAAGTGTAATTTACCCTATAATAAGAACAAATAATCATGTAGAATACAGTTGCTTCAATGAGTTTCTGAAAATGTTTAGTGAATTTGATCCAAAAAAGGTGGCTTCCATAAGTAGTTGTCAAATTCCATGATCAACCGGAGCCTAGTGCATTCAAACGCTGTGCCACCCCATTAAAAATAAGAAAGGAAAAATGTTGTGAGATTTTGGTTTCATGAAACAATGTCAATCTGGAGTTACTAGGATCAACTATTTTTTTAATTGTTTTCATTTTCTTTGCTGCAACACAGTTCATAAACTAGTTCTCTCTTTGTTTTTTTTTTTTTTTGCTTCTCTATAATGCTATTTAGGTCTCGTTTGGCAAGTGGCTTTTTTAGTCAAAAAGCCACTAAAAAAATAAAAAAGCCAACAACCTATACAAAAAAGTCAAAGATTCCATTTTCTTTTTACTTTTTGCATATCTTTTCGTAAAAAATCAAAAAGTCATTCCAAACATACTAGTTTTTTTACATCATATTTTAGCCTAAAAGTTACTAAAAAAGCCTGTTCCCAAACGAGGCCTAGTTGGAAAGTAATCTTATTAAAAAAAGAGGAAATATGAAACTCTGAACTTTGTGTTGATTTGGGACCAAAGACTAATGAAAAAAGTTATTCAATTATGTATTGTACGACTGTTTGCTTGGGTTGTTTTCCATCATTTTCATAATGAGACTTCAACTGTTTAAACCATTAGCCACTGGGTCTGTGTTGACTGTTGAAAAAAAAAAGACTCTGGCTGACAACATTAAAATTATTGGGAAAACTTGACAAATATAACTAGTTTTAAGTGGAAATTGATGGGGACTTGTTCCCATTGTTGGATAAGTCTTCATTATGATGAGACATTTGAGAAATAATAAGAGGGTATTTGGCATGTGTTAAATTAGTATACTTTTTGACTTTTCACGAAAAAACGTGAAATATGGGTTGGGGTTGAAGTGAGAGGTGATGTGATCCTAATGAGATGATTGTGACCCAAATAAGACAATGTGCCAAACAGTGCCCAAATTTGCTGTTTTAGTGAAAAACTTTTTATTGAGGACACTAATTATATTTAACATGTGCTGTAGTAATTCTTGAGTTTAAGGTACTTGGATTCTCATGCATGTCAACAAACTATTGCTTTTACTTTCACATATTGGTTTTGGTGATATTTTAGTGCTCCTTTATGTACGCACTATATCACTATCTTAATATTTTTCTTTTGTTCTTATTTTTCTCTCCAGAAAATGGATATGGGGCCATGTCCGAAGGTGCACTCATTGCAGCTAAGGAAAGAGTATCCTTTTTTATCACATGAAACACCAATTGGTTCAATGTTTGTTCTTTCCCTTATGAATGATAAAGGATATATTTTGGTTGGTGACTAGAATGACATATTGTAGAGGTTGGTTTGGGAATATGCTATTTTAGTAACTTTTTGACTTTTCTACTAAAATAGAAGGTGAAAAAAATTAGTATGTTCGGGATAATTTTTTGGTTTTTTATGAAAAAAGTGTAAAAAAGAAAAGGGAATTTTTGATTTTTTTGTATGGTTCTTTGGCTTTTTAGCTTTTTAGTGACCTTTTGACTTTCGTAGGATGTTCCGAAACCAAGCCTATAAGTTCTTTCCTGGTTATGTATATGACATGTTGTATATACGTCTTTTTAGAATAGATGTAAATTATTTAGAAATTTACCTTCCAAATTCTCTCCCATTCATGTGACTTCTTCAAACATTTTATAAAATTAGAGGATCTAAGTGTCTGAATTGGGTGGTGCACTGGGTGAAGTTGAAGAGCATGTAACACAGGATGTCATACGTTGGAATGTAAAATTTTTAGAAATTTGGAATGTGTTACTTTAACTCTCTGCAGATATGAAGAAGCCAAAGCAAAAGGTCTCGATAACTATGATAGGGACTTGGAGGATGTTATCGATAGACTTATTGTTGAGTGTGATAGAAAAATTACTAGAGCTCTCAAACGTCTTGAGGATGAGGATGCAAAAGCTGCTATTGCAATTTCCGTGACTGAGGTTACACAGGTGATGGTTGAGGATGAGGGCACATTCTAGTAGTTGTCATTTATTGCAGTTACATCTCCTATCCTTTTTTTATCTATTTGTTTTGTGTGTAATGGTTTGTTGATTTGTTTGAATTGCAGACACCTGAGATTATTGAGTTATCGAAACAGATCAGGGAGAAGTTGAAAGAAGTTGATCAATATGGTAAGTTCCTTTTGGATTAATGTACTTTTTCTACTTTATCTTTTGAGGGTCTTTGCTATTGAGAGGTAGGGTATTTCTTGTTATTCTAGTTTTCTATACTTATGTTGTTTGCGGCGTCTTGGTTCCAATTGCAGTCTTTGTAAATGCTGCATACTCAAATGTGCAAGATGTTTATTTGGGTGCTGCTTAATCTATTGTATCATATTGCATGTTGTATTGGTGGAAATATCTTTGTTTGCGCTTGGACCACTTGAACATGGTTTCTATTCATTTATGAAATGTGGATGGAAGAATATATTTATTTGGTAATGCTACAATAACCATTCCCTTTTATCACTTTTTATTTATCAATGAAAAAAAAACCCCTTTTACCGCTTTGATGTGACACACATATATTGGTTGGATATTAATGACAATAATGAGCCTCACATGAATGTTATTAATATTTAACCAATGTGTATGTGCCACATTTGTAATGTGGTAAAAGGAGATGGTCACTGTAGCATTACTCTATTGATTTTGAGTGGGGACTGGGGAGTTATATTGCTTGCTCTTTTTTGGCATTTTAACGTGTTACAGGGTAGGAATCTTGAGAGTGGGGTAGTGGTGAATTGGGTTTCCAAATAAATCTTGACAAATAAAACAATGACAAAAAATCCAGAATTTAAATGCAAGATATCTAAAACTAATAGCCTGGGCCCAATGACAAGTACAAGAATATTCATGCAATGGAAATAAGGAATACTTAGATGATATAGAATGGTTATGCAATAAATAACTGCAAAGAAAAGAGAGTAGAGGAGAAAATCGAATGCTGAGATTTATAGGAGTTCAACATAATGCAAGCTGTTATTCACTCTCCAAGGCTGTCTGTTGAGTCACCAATTTTCCTAAGAGCCTAAGCTATTAGGAAATAGGCCCAACAATGTATATCAAGCTATCTAACACCCTCCCTCACGTGCAACCCCGTCTTGCATGTGGAGAGACAAACAGAATGAGAACCAAACAACAAAACAGAGAGGAAGAAACCAAACAGAGATATAATACTAAATACTTACGAAGAGACCTGAACTAAAGATCTCTCTCAACCAGAGCTCTGATACCATGTCAAGTCACTAATTTTTCTTAAAGCCTAAGCTATTGGGAAATGGGCCCAACAATATATATCAAGATATCTAACACTCTCCTTGGTGTGTAGTGATATTTTGTGTGTATTTGAAAAAGAGGCCAGTGACAAAATTACGTATTATAATATGATAATTACGTTCCATCTAAAATTAAAAAATACGGTATTGAGAGAGAGAGAGAGAGAGAGAGAGAGAGAGAGAGAACCTTGTTGCAAGTCTGACCTGAGAAGTAACTAATTGAAGCTGAAAAAGAAGAATTGAAGCTTGAAATCAATGTCTTCACAGATCGGAAGCCAATGAATTGTTGAATCAAAACCCTTGGTTTGCTTCTATGTCGTATTTCTCAGACACCTCTCATTTTTCCTATGCCTAGGCCATTGAAGCACAAAATGGGCAAAATGCATGTCTAAGGTGAACACCCAAGATATGTACACCAAGATGGCATCAAGCATAAAATTGAATGCCTTGAGGCGTTATTGCCCCACCTCGCCTCAGTGTGTGCCTCATCTTCACCTTTGAAAACAATGGCTCACATTTGATATAAAAAAAACTTTCTAGCCTTTGACGTGGATGAAAGAGAAATCCCCCCTTTCTCATCAATCTCATCCTGGGAACATAGACTTCGATATGGGTGCAGTGTTTGTGTTTGACAAGTATCAGACATTGACACACCCCGTACACACGTGTCTACTTGTCAGACACACCACGTAGGGTGTCAATTTTTTTAAAATTATTATTATTATTTTTTTTGCAGGATACATTGGGAACATTTTATAGACCCTGTCTTGTGTTTGGACATGCCTTGGAACACCTTTGTGGGGGGTTTTTTTGTGTTTTATTTTTTATTTTTTAAATTTATAATTTTAGAAAATTAATTTAGGATCAAACTAGAAATATGGAAACAAAGAGTGAAAAAATTACAATACACCCACATGAACATTGATATTTCTTATATCTATGTGCTCTGTATTTATATTCATATACAAAGCAATTGAAGATATATAAAGAATATATTTTTTTTGTCTTATTCCCACCTTGTCCGTATTCTAATTTTTTTAAAATTGCTGCCCTGTGTCCGTGCTCATATCTGTGCTTCTTAGATCCTAACCAATTTCAATTATATTCTAAATAATTTACACCATCTTATGTCAGAATATCATACAAAATATACGCAATATATGCAAATATTCTAGACACATTTGCGTGCCTGTACCTAACTTCTTGATACATGTCCCATTATCCAAATAGTTAAGGTTAGGAAATTTGGAACTTGGACGCACTCGCACTTGATATTCGTATCCGAGTTTGTGTAAATGTAGTTTACAAATGATTTAAGGAGTAAATACGATATAATATTTAGTACACTAGGCTCCAAAGAGTTTATAGAAATGATGAAAGCTCAATTGTTGAGACTTGAGAGAATGTTGGAAGTTAGGGCATAAGAACTTCATGCTCTTAAAGATTTGGTCTTTTCGTCTTCAATTTCTTGTCCAAATGTGAGTAATGATCTTCTTTTTTTAAGTCTCTCGTTTGTTTTTGAATATTGGTTGTAGTTGAGGAGCATTTAATGTGCTTATAGCTGTTGGGATTCTGAACTATGCCTTCTTGTTTTTGAAATACCATCACATGTGGTTGACTCTATCTTCGAAGCGGTCAACCCTTTTCTGCAAGGTTGTTCTTGGCAATTTGGGAGCGACTCTATATCAAGGGGTTAATCCTTTTTTGTAGGGCAGATAATCTGGGGGTTCTCTGTTCTTGGGGATTCACCCTTTTTAATCATGGATCGAACCTTTTCCGTAGGTCTAAAAATGGATGCTTGCAGGAGTTTGCGGCCAATTCTAAACTGTAAGGGGTTGGGTTCTTTCGTGGCTTCGCCTGGAACAAAACTATTCCAAATCCAACTGAAACTCATACGTAGCTCCATTACAAGCTAGATTTAAATCTTTCATGCACAAGGACCTTATGAAAAGGTCTCCACCATTTTAAACTTGAAGGAGCAAAATCGAAATACAATTTTATTATGTGGAGGTTCTAATCTTTTCAAAACATGTAATTGACATACTTCTTCAAATATTTAACAAATCTTTTCATCTATGTTTTGTTATCATCAAAATCAAATAATGAATCCTTGGGACTAACATGAAGATTAATTCCCTGTTAGCCATAGGTGCTCTTTGAGTATATTTTATTATTCAGTTAGTTCCTTTATCTATTTCCAAATGTGGGCTTGATGGGTTTCTCCTGTAATTCATGCTTGACATTTGTGATATTTAAAAATTTCTTAATTTTATTTGCAGTTTAGATTAGGGTATTACTGAATTTTGCTTTATTCATTACTGGGATTTTGGCTGTTATTATGGGCTGTCGTTGCGGTGGAAAAAAAATTATTGACCTACTGCCCTGATGGTTACAAATTGATTGTGATGCCCTTTCCAAGAGGAAAAGTATTGTCGTTGTAACTATTTGCTTGAACAGAGAATCTTAGGTTGTGTGAAAAAGTTGTGACCATGTACTCATTGGGAAAAAAAATCATGATGAAAGAGATAATGAAGAAGATACAAGTAAATTCTGTAAAGGAGGACAGGACCATATTAATCTTATATGTGACAAAAGATGACAGAAGTGTGGTGGTTGATGATACAACAGTTGGTTATAGAAGTCACTGGAATTGGTTTTTCTATTTAAGTGTATACTTCTTTTCCTTCATAAAATTGTACCGAACTACTGATATGAGATTCCTCTAGGTATGGTTTTCCTGGTATGGCTTTGGCTTATTGTTTCGTATTTTGTTTACAATATTTATCTACTATTGTGGAGTCAGCAGGGCCCTTGAAATCCTTCACAATGGGTGGAAAAGTTAGCTGATATGGACTGCTAATGAGGCTTGTAAATATATATATTTTTTACAGATCTGGAAGGCAAGACAGATATGAAAATTCGAGCTTTGGAAATAGTGGAAGAACTCAGAACAAAAAGAGCTGACAAACAGGTGAGCTTCTTGACATATATAGCTTGTCACTATTGAATTATTGTTGAAATGCTGTCACGTCATTTTTTTTTCTACCTAGAATAAAATTTGCTAGACGTGTATGTGTTAAATGATAATAATTTTCCTGTGGCAGTCAATTCTTCTTTTGGATGCGTTCAACAAAGATCGAGCTTCTTTACCTCAGCCCCTTCCAAACCCGCCACCATTGGCCCCCTTGCAAGTAGTTGTCCCTGATCCTCATACACAAGAAATGATAAATGAGAAGCTGAAGAGAGCAGAAGATCTTGGTATGTGAATCAGTAATTTTATAGAAGTTCAATATGTTCTGTTGCATTTCTTGGTTACTTTTGTAAAATAACAAATTAAGCCTTGTCCCTCCACTTTTTTTCTCTTCGATCTCCTTGTCCTTTCTTAAGTGTTCCTATAAATAAATGGCCTGCTGGAATTAATATTAAATTCATGCATACAATTTAAGGATAATAGTTTCAGTTTTATACCATCCTCTTCTTTCCTTACTGCCTTGTCATGGGCTTATTGTATATTTCTATATGTTTATTACATTTTCAGGTGAGCAAGGAAGGGTTGATGAAGCACAAAAAGCATTGGAAGAGGCTGAAGCACTTAAGAAGGTTTTAAATTTTCTCTTAAGAATATATCTTAATAATCAAACATTTGAGTTTCATGTTTCTATTGACACTGCCTAGCCTTGGACTGTGAAATTGCAATATGTCAATGTATCTGTTTTATTTTAAGATTTTAAAAATTACAACTAATTGCTGATATACCAGAAAATATTGCTTTTCACTGACAGGCATGACTTAAATTATGAATGAAAAGCTCATACCATTGGTATAAATTGCATATATTGCATGATATATCACAGGTTTCATAAAAAATTGCACTTATTTGAATAACTAAATCCTTATGAAATTGAAGAGCCATATGGATCATTCTACAAGCTATATGGATCCACTATCATATAGTTTTTGGCAAGATGGCTACCCTATGTTAACATAGGTAGGTTTGGATTCCATCAGTGTCCACCACTTGGGTCTAATTTGACTGCAGTGCGGTGGCTTGGAAGCACTTATTAGCAGACAAAATGCGGTTTTGTGTGTTTGCTTTCATGCTAAAACTATTTCAGATAAAAATAAATGATGAAAGAAACAAAAGTCTCAAAACTTTTCTTGATGAAGCAGCTTCTGCAGAAGCAGTTCTTAAAAAATACTTCTTTAGAAGCTACTGCAATACCAGATTGGCACTTAAGCAGTTTTTGGGATTTCAAAAATGTTTTATATGAGTATAGTATTGTGACTGTTTGAACAACTCATTAATGGTATTCTAACTAATCTAAGTGGTTCTACTTGAGAAAATTGAAGTGCCCAAACACTTTATTCAAAAACTTTGATTCCAAATTTGCTTTGTTTATTAGTAATCTCTATGTCTTTTCGAAAAAGTGGAAACTAAGTGCATGTAATATATCCATCCACATTATCTGTAATTTTTCCCTTAGGATTATCTTTCTTTAAAAAAATAAAATAAAATATCCTAGTGTCCAGGACAAGTTCCTATGCTTTAATTTTCCTTCTTTCTGCCTTTTGTTAATGAGATTTGAACTTTGCTCTCGATTTGTGCTCACATATCTACGATGTCTTCAGCTGGCTCCCAGACAGGAACCCGTTTTGGATTCCTCCAAGTACACTGCTGCCGATGTTCGCATTGTGAGTCCTTTTTTCCCTGTGCTTCTTCTAATCTTCTTGTCATTGTTGGAAGAGTCTTATATTTTTCTAACAATTTTTACCATATTAAGCATTGTTTTTCATTTGCTTTTAGCCACAATTCTAGTCTTCATAACAGTTAAGAGCTAACTTATAAATCCATTTTACAAATGTTGTGAACTGGTTATTTTAAAGCTTACTATTTAGAACAATGCGTCATTAAAGTTTGAAAATTTGCTGGCTTGAAAACTGAGTTATTATCTTTTTTATTTTTATGGAAATGCATTAAGTTGGTTGTTAGATATAAGGTTTCTACTTGGAATTAGAGGAGTTTGAAAAAAAATTGTAGTCTTTGACAATGTATGACATGCACATGTATTCTAATCTTACAATTTTGATGTTCTCATAGACTGATCAGAAGCTACGTGTCTGTGACATTTGTGGAGCGTTTTTGAGCGTTTATGACAGGTAAATTTTCTTTCTATTTCTCAAGAATTGCAAATACAATTTGTAGCTTTTTTAAGGACAACAAGAACTAGTATTTGGGGTTTTAAGTACTTCAGCTTTTGACCTGGCAATTATACCTCCTTGTCACCAGCAGGCTTTTGGGCCCAGTTTTTCGAGGATAAACTTTTGCAGCTACAGAATGTGCGTCTTTTACTGTTTTATGCTTGTAGATCATGCTATTGTTAGCTGGAAACTTATGGGGTTGATGTATTACATTTTTGTTATCATTTTAGGGATTTGAATATTTGTAGTGCTATTTTGCTATTTTGATGTTTTATGTGGTTTTCAGTGACCGCCGTTTAGCAGATCATTTTGGAGGAAAGCTTCACTTGGGCTATATGCAAATCCGTGAGAAGTTAGCTGAGCTTCAAGTAAGATGATCTATTTCCATGTCTTTTTGGGTTGGTCTTTTGGGGCTATTGACTTTTTCATCCTATTATGAGGCCTTTTAAGACAGAATTGCAAACAAGATGTTTGGAACCTTGCATAATTCTGTTTTGATGTGGGATCCTTGCTTTTGCTTTTTTATCTATTTCATTGAATGCATAGTTCTTGTCATTTGCAAATAGGCATCAAAAGCAGTTTTTCAAAGCAATGCTGTAGTACTAAGTGGGGTTTACATTAGTTTAACCGTTTGTGTATCTGGTATATACTCAAAGTTGGTACTCTGAATATGTTGATTCAGGTGCTGGTATAAATGTTTCAGTTTCTCTGTAGCGATTCTCAGTTAATATGCTTCTGTGAGTTTTTCTTAACTTGGAGAAGAGTGTGTTTCCATATTTCAACTGTCTTTATATGGATATGGATTTATATTGAGGTTCCCCATATTAGAGAAGTTTGAAGTCCTGTTGCTTTTGTATCTTCATTGACTTTCAACAGCACAGACAATCACGGAATATGGTTAAAAAGAACCAGTACTTAGTATTGGAGTCACTAGGAACAAACAAAATCTGCTTAATGCATGCTTGTGCCTAAGGAGAAGTCGTCAAACTTCAGCCAGTTGCTTGATAGTTGACATCTAATTTGGAGTAAGGCTGTAAACAAGGGGAGTAGCTCAAACTTGTTCGAGCTTATCTCTTTTGCATCTTGTAGTTTGTCCAGCAAAGGTACCGATACCGAGCTTAAGTGATCTGCTGCAAGCTTGTTTGGACTCAACTTCTCACAGCTTTACTTAAATTCACACGAAACTGAGTAAAATCATATAAATAGTAATCCCTGTCTGTTTGCTACCTTTTTTCTTTGAAGTGTTCTAGAACTCCATCAGTTGTGTTATTCTGTAGCTTGTCTTCTGATTTGACCTACTCAAGGGTCCTCTTCAACCTTGAATTACGACAAGAACGCTCCTTGTCTTTTTAGGGGTGGTTCTATTTCCGCACAATCTTTTCTCATTTCACACATTATTTTGTTTCGCATATTAACTATTGAACAAAACTATATGGTTCGGAAAACAACTTCCAACCAAAAACCCATGATTCGGCTGTACCTTTGGTTCGGAAGTATATATCCAAACCATAGATTTTTTTTAGAAGTTGATTTCTGAACATGTAGTTTTGTTTGGTAGTTGATATCCAAACTAAACATAATGGTGAATTGAGGAAAAATGATGTGTGGAGATAGAAGCTCCCCTTTTTTACTTGACAAAGTGAAAATTTTGTTCTTTACCTTTGTCAGTTCCTGAAGAAGCGAGGTTAGCATTCCAGATTCTGTTAGTCAAGCCAAGCTGAGGTGAGCTGGCCGAAGCCCAATTGGCTTAGCTGAAATTGGAGCTGAGCTCCAAGGATGCTTAACATGCAACCAAGCTCATGCATCACCTTCCTTTTAGCAAGTGACCTTGAATGGCCATATACATGGCTTGACTTGTTTGCACTCGCATTGGAGGTTTTGTGAACTTTTTTAAATTGAGAATGGTATTGTCAGTTCTGTCTATGTTAATTGTCAATTACCTGTTTCCTGTTCATGCTTGTTGACCTAATAGAAAAATAAAAAATAATATATATTTTTTTATATACAAATATTGCTAGTTGATTTATACTGGTATGGTACCTTGTTAATTTATGGTTTTTGTGTGTCTGTGTGTGAACGCGTGTGCATACTGCTGTTCATTTACCATGAAAGGGAAAAAACCATATGTATCCCACAGTCACTTGAGAGAATTTTGACTCTCTTAGCTGGACGACTTTAGAGTGGGTATGTCACAGCTTTGTACCGAGCATATAACTTTAGAAATTTCTTAAATAATATTTCATCATTCAGTTTATTGTTATTTTCAATGGTTATTTATATGTGCCATGCATCCATCCATCATTATATCTTTTTTAGAATTAAGTCATCCAATTCCATTTTTATGTTTAAAATTTTCAGAGGCTTCTTGTTGATCTGGTGCTTAAACTTGTGTTTGTTTCAAAGCTTTTAGCTTTCTGTTTTGACCTTGAAGGCGTACCTGATCGTGTGCCATCTCCACTGGAGTTTTGTTGCTTTATTTTTTTGTGCCTTCTGATATCTAAGAAAGTTCTTGTTCAGTTTCTATTTTATGTCACGCGTTCACCTTTGTTATGCAATTTAAGTGAAGTGATACAAAGAGATAAAAGTTTATTTTGGGATTTTTAGTGATGTTCCAGCCCAAAAAGTGTTGTCTAATGTGGGAATGTTAATCTTTTTTGGGCTTGTGGGGTTTCACTTTTGTGTTGGACTTGGTTCATTCAACTCCAAATTCAAAGACTTGCTTGTTGAAGCCTTGGAGTTGTTAAAGGTTGATGTAGTGACTTGACTGTAATTATGATCTGCTTGAGAACCTCCGTGGATATTTAGCATGGGGAAGATTTCTGTTGCTCTTGAAAATTAATTTAGTCTTGGCAATTAGCTTCATGATCTTGATTTGTATATAATATATATAATTTTGAACATTAGAAAATCTTGTATTTTATATTTTTTTATGAAATCGTAAAAGAAGGAAAAGAAAGAAAATTTATTTGTTTTGTATCTCAAAATACAATTCTTGAAAAGAAATTTCAAAATTTTGTTTGGTTTCCAAAAATCACTCTCCTCTCTCCTCTCTCCTTCTGAATCACTTTTTTTCTCACACATATCTACTCAATTACAACAAAATATTAAATAATTCCAAACTCCCAAACTCCAAAACTATTTTCAAAATATACAATCAAACAAACCAAAAAAATTTCTACTCTCTCCCCAAATTTTTTTTTGAAAATTTATCTCAAAACACAAACCAAACACACACACCATTAACTTCTGAGTTTTTTCATTGCATTTGCGTTTCTACTTTTCTGCATCATTGGAGTGGTTCTTGGGTGGGAGTTGAACATATTCTTGTTAACTATACTTGTAGACACCAAAGCTCATATGGTTTACGGGTGAGTATACTAGCTTTTGTAGCATGTAAATTGCTGTTTCATATCTCTAGCTTGAAGTGAAATTTTTGTCGAAGAGGTGTTTCAAGTACTTTCGTGATTAATTTGTCAGGAAGAGAGGAACAAGAAACGGAAGGCCTTAGAAGATGAGAGAAGGTATTCTAGATTCATTTTCTTAATTTTCTTTTCCTTTTTTTCCGGAGGGTTTTAACCACCACTGGGTTGGGGTCATGGGTTGCTTGAATATCAGAAATTGGCTTTGGTCAAGCCCTTTTTAACTGTTATTTTTATTCTGCAGATCAAAAGAACGAAGCCAGGAACGTGATAGGGGAGTGAGCAGGGATCGGGATCTGGGAGACAGCCGTGAACGGGGGAGGAATTATGATCATAGGAGTAGAGATTATGATAGGTATAATGATCGTGATCGTGATCGTGGGCATGATCGAGAGCGTGACAGAGAGAGAGATCGGTCCCGCAGCTATGATTCAAGGAGTCGCAGGAGGTCACGGTCACGGTCAAAGGAACGCTCCAAGGATTATGATCGCCACAGGTACTTAACACTCATGGTTCATGGCTCATTTCTCTTCCCAGTAATAAATAAATAATGCCAGTAATAAATAAACCAAAAATAAAAAATAAAAAATATCTGGTATTATCAAGGGTTTATTACTTTATGTAGAATTTGGTTTTAAACTAAGAAGCAGGGAAACAGACACACGACATAAACATGCCAACACTCAAATTTTCAAAATATATAGGGCACAATACATGGGAGACATGTGCAAAATATATTTGCGGCCCTCCACACACACTCTCTCTCTCTCTCTCTCTCACATGGTTTCACCCATGATCTCCATACCAGTTTTAATTGCACACAACTGTAGATGTACTCGTCTAGTATATATGTACAAGTGTATGCAACATTTTTAGTTTGTTTTTTTAGCTGTAATGCATATTGTGTTCTTAATACACTCAGCCTGAGTAGTCTGTAGTAAGTACTAACATCTGTTAAATGAAGTGTTCTTATCATAAATTTAGAACATTTGTCTGTCATATTTAGACTCTGGTAATTGAAGACCTCAGTATTCTCACGTATCCAAGGGTTTCTGAGTTGACCATTATGCCAATGTTGCCTTAAAACACCGGACACATTACAGCATTTTGCATTTTCAGAAAATAGAACCAACATACATACCATGGGGTATTTTGCTACCGTTTCAGTTACTATCATTTTCATTGTTCTGCCTCCTTGCCTGCATATATGGCAATGTAGTTTTGTATTTCTGTACCAATTTTGATTTGTCTGTAATAATTTGCCCAATCTTTTCATCAGGCGTTATGATCGGTATTAGCGGACGAGTCCAGCTGAACGGATGAATATGGAAATTGGTGTCCTTGTCTCGGTCAAAGGGGATAGACGTACGGAGAGAAATGATGTCTGCTTTGCATTGAGTTAATATATATTTATTTTTTTTCTGTCCTAGTGGATTTCGTGGATTTGATAGATGTCTTTTGTTATCAGTAGAAGACTACTGTATCTTTATAGATTGTTGTTATGCTGTCTTTTGTATTATACCATTATTGGCTTAGTAACCCTTTCCTATGTACTTAACCGGCTAATCTGCACGTTATGCTGGTTCATCTTTGTCAGTGGCTTTAAGCATGGTTGTCATTGGAAGAACATCCACATCGCTTGCAGTAGAATTGTACGTGATTTGGGAACAAATCACAGAATCCAATTTCTTAGACTGGCTCGAACTTGAGCAGATAGAAATGTGAACCAATTTTGAACAGAGCTTGCTTAGTTCCGAGTATTGCCTAAAGCCAGTTTTTCAGTCTACACCTGTCTCTCTCGATTTGGGACTGGTTATGGAAAATGGTTTATTTATTTATTAGTATTATTAATTTTTTCCCCCAAAATCTAAAACACAGTTTGAGCTATCATGTACAAGTGGCTTTTAAGGGAATTATACCACCTTAATATAAAATTGCGCTTTACGAGAAATGGGTCTTTTTTTGTTTTAGATTGGCATCATGTGAAATGGGTCTTTTAACCTACAATTTTAAAAACAGTGATATTTTGCCAAATAATTTTTAAATTGTCTTGTTTTTATTTTACATGATTTATATTTTTAAAAATATTTTAGCTGAAAAATACCTAAGCTTTGCGTGGTTCTTGTCAATTCCTTTTAAATTTTGGAAACTAGCATTTCAATATAGCAGATTAAAAATATTTACACAGGTGGGGTGTAAAGTTTTAGCATGTTTGAAAACTCATTAAAAATTTACACCCACGAAGATTCCACGAAGATTCTCAGGCCATATTTGTTTGGGCAGACTGGATTAGCATTCTCATGACTAATAGTCTTAGGACTACGAATTCGTTGGATTATGTATCCTATCTTAACTAATAGTTAAGTTTAAAATAATTAGTCCGTATTTTAGTTGTTTAACCAAACATCGGATAAATAATTTTATTGGACTATTAGTCCAATTCCAAGCTCATGTCCACCCAAACAAACATGGCTTCACTGTTTTGTAAAATTCTCTCTCATTTTTCACAAACATGAAAAGAAAAGATTAGAAAAGAATTGTGTCCCTTTCATGGTCCATTTGAATTTCCAGAAGAAAAGAAAAGAAATGCTGTCATGGTCTATTTGAATTGGTTGATTCAAGAAAAAAAGATAGGAAATGTGTCCCTTTCACATTCTGTTTGAATTTCAAAAAAGACAGAATTTCTCACGGCAATAAATATGAGAGATATGGAATGAAACGAGAGAATATGAAAATAAATTCGTTACTCTTATAATTCTTATTTTAAATCTTTGCGCAAGTAAAGACATATAAATTATTATTTTTTTAAATTTTGTAATTTATTCTTTCTTTTTTTCATTAAAGTAGTTTTAATCAAACAAAAGATAAATCTTTTTATTTTTTATTTTTCTTCCCTTATTTCTTTTGTTTATCAAACAAGAGTGACAGAAAAAACAAATTTTATTATTAGTAATTTTTTTCTTTCCCAGCTACCAAACAGAGTGTCACTTTCTCGTCCCCTGATTGCTCTTCTTTCCGCAAGTTTCAAACACGGCCTTGTGGCCTTCGTTCTACAACCCAACTCCCAAACTCCCCCTTTACCTTCCCATTCTTCTTCCCAAACCCAAACCCTAACCCTAACCCTAACCCTAACCCTAACCCATCAAATGGGTGGTTCAAATCTTGCTATTGCAATCACAATCATTGCCTTTATCACCTTCTCATATTACCCAATCCCTTGTTCATCATCACCATCATCATCAATCTATGAAGTTCTTGGGTCACATGGCCTCCCCACGGGTCTCCTCCCAAAGGGCATAACCAATTTTACCATCGACCCCTCCACAGGCCACTTCGAAGTCCGATTACCCGAGGCCTGCAATGCTAAATACGAAACTGACTTTCACTACGACTTCAATGTCTCTGGAACTCTTCGCTTTGGCGAGATCGGCCAACTCTCCGGTGTCTCTGCCCAGGACCTCTTCCTTTGGTTCCCCGTCAAGGGCGTTCGAGTCGATGTCCCCAGCTCCGGACTCATTTACTTCGACGTTGGTGTTCTACGCAAGCAATTCTCTCTCTCCTTCTTTGAAACCCCCAGGGATTGTACTCCCGGTCATCCTGTTTCCTCGGTTGATCTCGATCTTGTCTTTTTCGCTGATGATGCTCGAAATCGAATTGTTCAGGTCAATAATGTGATCTAATTTTAGCTCCTTTTCTTTTTCTTTCTTTCTTTCTTTTTTTTTGGGTTGATAGGTATATGTATTTACATCATAAATATATTGATAGGTGCTTATTATATTCATGTATGATTGTTATATTTTTGGATTTAGGAATTTAGCTTCTTCTTCTTTTTTTTTTTCTTTTTTCTTTTTTTAAATTTTATGTATGTATGTATTTTGGTTTATGTTTATACATGATGAATTTATTAATAGGCGTGTGTATATATGTGTGTGTGTGTGTGTAAGTCTGTATATATACAAGATGAATTTTAATGCTTTTTCGAATTCCTTTTGGGTTGTTGTAAGTGGTAGTATTTTGTTACTCAATATTGCCCCCTTGATGTTGATATCGGACTCTTAATTTCTAAAATTTTAGGTTTCATGTTAAGATTGGGTAATAAGTTTGGTGGGAAATGGTGATAAATGCCAAGAAATAGAACTCTTATGTTGGGTTTGGATCATGAATTTGGGAAGGGATTTAGAACAGAAAGGGACAATTTACCTTCTTTTTCCATTCTCCTTTCTAAATCTCTACTCAAATTCATAAAACACACACAGCAATAGTTTATAGGTTTCATTTCTCACCGACAAATTGATTGGGGGAATCTCTAAATAATACTGTTGGACATCCCACTTATCATAATTAAAATTAAAAAAAAAACCATTTTACCCCTATATCAAGTTTTCAAAATGGACAATGTTCTATATATTTTATTTTTTTATTTTTAAATACCATTTTATACCTAAGGTCGCCATCCTCTCCAGCTGCCATCCCTTCCAATCGCCGCCGCTCCCTCTCCCTGTCGCCCCCTATCGCCACCCACCTCTTTTTTCTACTACTACTACTACTACTGCTGCTGCTGACACCACCTCTCTCTCTCTCTCTCTCTCTCTCTCTCCTTGCAACACTCTCTCCCCCCTTAAACTCATGGTGGATGGTCAGGGCCGGGTAGCGGGGAAAAGAGAGGTGGAGTGGTGGGCAAGTTGCAGCGTTGGGTGAAGGAAGGGGAGTGGCCAGCAGGGATGGATGTTGTTGGGTGGGGTTGGTAGGGTAAACTTGCAATTAAATGGAGTGTTGAAAAAAAAGGTGAGTAAAATTGAAATTTGAGATTTGGGTGCCCAACAAACTTATTAAGGTGCATTTAGAGGCTCCCAATGGGTGGCTGTGCACTTTTCATAATAATGAGATTGCCCATTCTCATTAAAATACAGAGAACAGAAAAAGAAATCTCACTCATATGCATATATCACATATTTTGGTTTTTTACTCATTTAAACATGATAGTGAGGAAACGGAATTTTTTATACCCCTCTTTTCTTAACTGATGAGAAATCTTTTCTTTCCTTTTCTTTTCTCACCCTATGATCTAAATGGAGACTGAGAGATTTCAATTTGGTGTTTGTTGAGTATGTTGTTAACTAATAGTTCTAAGGTTTTGGGGGTATAGTTTTTGGGGTTAAATTAATTATTATATTGTTTCCTTTTGTGCAATGCCAATGTCCTGTGGTATCAAGTTACTTTTTGCTGCATCCATTGCATGGCATTGTGCCATGGAAGTCAATGATTCTTTCTTTTGATTCCTGGTCCCCAACGATTTTATGTATATATAGCATCATATTTTTATTCTATATGCATAGGGTGAGGTATTGAGATAGGATATATTAAATTGATGCCATTATTTTGGCTGTTGATGTATGTGTTGTTTCAAATTTTCCTGATATTTTTTTTAGACTGTTGCCTTTTGCTACAATGGCTCTATTTGTGATGATGAATTGTCTTGAACTAAGAAGTACATGCACTTCTAAGAAGGTAATGTGTCGTGTCGGACACTAACACGACACGATACTCATCGGACATTTCCCAACATTTAGACATACATGAAACACATTGCAAGTTTGAATTTAATAACTTGGAATCTAATGATAAAACAATAATAATGTAATTTTATATTTATTCTCCTCCTTTAGACTTTAAATATTATTATTTTTGACTTAAATATTCATAAAAAAGATATATAATAACTTTTTATCCTTATATATAACATTTAATAAATATATAAAATTATATATTTTGCACATGTCTCCCATGTGTCGTGTTTTTGTCATGTTAGGAGTCCATGTCCATGCTTCTTAGGTCCTGTATTGGCATATGGTGCATGTTTGATTGTACAATGGAACAGTCCAATCTCCTTGAGACGTTGAAACTCCTATAATATTTATCCAATTAATTAATGTTCATTTATTTGATCAGTTTCTTATTTCTATGCACATGTGTTTCTTGATTTGAATTTGTTCGAGAGTCGACTACACATATTTGTACTAAAGTCTGTTGTCATTCTGTTGCAGAATCAACCTGATAATGAACTTGGTCAGGAAAGTGTATCCAGGGCTGTTTCGGGAAGCAGGACTGTGAAGGCAGAGAGGTAGTTTACAAAGTTCAAGAGCTGACTTGGTGGTTTTTCCTGTTTGCCTTAAAGAGTTCTTAAGCGTGGACTATGCTTCCATTATGCATGCTTGGTTGCCAAAAATGTACGACTTTTTTGCATGATTGTGTCTATGCAAGGCTGGTTTTGCAAATTTATACTAATATAGTCTACAGCTAAGTTGCTGAAACTTTGTTAGGCTCTTTTTGATTTCTGAAAATGCCTTCCGCACAGGAGCAGTTATGCCATAAAAATTGCTTCAGTTTTTCCCCCCCATAAAAATCTCTCAACTGCTTCGGTTGTAGATTTGATATCACACATCGTGTATGCACGACCACTAGTTTTGATACAGAGGATAGGAAGATCTAGGTAATGAGAACTAGGTGGTACCTATGTAGGGTGTTTGTTTGGTTATGGTGGTTTTGGATTGTATATGTGTTATTTGTTTATGTTCTCTTCTGATCATAGTACTATACACCACCAAGCTGCATTGAGATATTGTAAATGGACAAAGTTGTATGTATTTGCATATTTTATTTTATTTGAGCTTTGTGTTTTTCTTGACAAAGAAGCTAGTGATTCTTCTTTTTTTGCTCTTTTTTTTTATTTCCCTGTGCTGTCACTATTATTTATTTCCATATTGTCCTCTATTTATTCCAATTCCTTCTTATATAATGGTTTGAACTTCCAGAATTAGTGGGTGTGCTCTTGTTGCTGTTAGAATTTTTATTATATTTTAAGATAAAATAATAAAATTTTAACCTCCCAATCCAAGAGTTAATAGGGCACTTTAATCCATTGGAATCCTCAACCCTTCACCCAGCCACTTTTGTCTAGGGGAAAAAAAAGAACTCTTAAAGTCAATTTCATTCAATATTCTAATTTCAAATATTTTCCTCAATTAGGTTTTTAATAAAAATAGAAGACAACTTCCTAGTCAGATTATTATTACTTTTTTGGGGTTATAATGTATAACTAGAGATGTTAACCATGTTAATAGATAAATCCATAATTATTGGATTTTGCAAAAATATGAAAATGCTCTCAAATTGTCATAATTACAGAGTAACCATTACTATCTTAAAATTTATAGGGTTAATTACACTAATAGTCCCTATAGTTTGAGACTTGTGTCGCTTTGGTCCCTGATTTTTTAATTGTGACACATTTGACTCTGAATTTTAAATCTTGTTCCAAATAAGGACAATTGAAAATATTATTAGATTTTTCAAGGGTAAAATCGTCAATTTGATAAAATATAAATTAATTTGACAAAAATAAATGTCAAAAAAATATTTTTAATTTTTTTAAAATTATTTTTATCCACCAATGATAAAATTATGTAAAATTAATAAAAATTACATGATTAATTTTTTTAAATTAATTTTACATGATCATCATCTAAACACATAATAAAAATTAATTTGATAAAAAAAAAATGTCTAAAAGATTTATCAATTTTACATAATTTTATTTTTAGTAGGTAAAAATAATTTTTAAAAATTCAAAAATATTTGTTTGACATTTATTTTTGTCAAATTAGTTTATATTTTATCAAATTAATAATTTTACCCTTGAAAAATCTAATTATATATTTAATTGTCCTTATTTGAAACAAGATTTAAAATTCAAGGTCAAATATGTCATAATTGAAAAGTCAGGGACCAAAGTGACACAAGTCCCAAACTATGGGGACTGTTTGTGTAATTTGCCCAAATTTATAACATGGTATCTAATTATAATTTAAGTAGGAAAAATATTCATTTATTAATGTAAAATTGAAAAATAAAACCTTTATTTATTTAAAATTAACATTTTTATTACAAAACCCTTATTTAAAACCCTTCTATTTTCAAAATTAATCCAAAACTTTTGAAAACCACAAAAATAAATGCATTTTTTTTTACTTTTTATGATTAAAATATTCATTAATAAGAGTTTAAGTCACAGAATAATTATTTTTGAAAATTTGAGGTATTACATTATTCCCACTTTTTATAAATTATCTCCTCAAAATCTCGCAACACATTGTTAAATATAAAATTTTCAACTACAATACACTAATTATAAGAAAACCCACGGTATTAATTTTTTTTTTAAAATGTAATTTCATATTCAATTGAAAATTTGTTTGATAGATGTCATCAAATATATATATTTTTTGATATTTTAGATCTCATGATAATGAAGTTATAAACACAATAAAAATAAAAATAAAAAGTTGACATGTTTTTGTGCATATTACTCGACAGAGTAAAATTGTTCAAAACAAATTCTTAAAAATTTTAAAAAATAATTTAAACTTCCGAATAGTTTATACAATGAGATTTATGGAATTCAACAAAAAAAAAAAGTTATGGGATTAAATGAGTAAGAAAAACTACAATTGAAGTGTCAAATCTTATGTAGCACTGTAAGAGTTTAATTTTTACATGAAAAATGAAATCCATCCGATATGTAAAATACTAAGGCCAAGTTTGGCATCCTCAAAAAAATTTAAAAAGTCAAAAAGTCACTATCCTATTTAAGTCACATCATTTTATTTAAGTCACATCACCTCTCTAACACATCACTTCAAACCCAATCCAAATCCAACCCATATTTCATAAAAAGTCAAAAAGTACACTTATTTAGTCTTCCCAAACTTGGCCTAAATTGACATTTGGTATGAACTCAATATGTCAAATAACAATGATTTAGACCACTAAAAAATGTACCACTAATAGCACTAATGCATTGGGAATGACAAAATAAAAATAAAAAAACAAAAACAAGGCATAGAAAGTGGGCAGGGCCCACTGTCACATCATTAGTGCTCTCCCTAGTGTTTCTTTTTTAGTGCTCCCACGCATTTTTCTATGTCAAATTTGATATGTTTCAAGTTGTCAAATTTTAAATTAAAAGAATTTCTTTTTTAAAAATAATATAATAATAGATTTAATATATTAGTTGGAAAACTTTTATGTCAAAACATATAATAAAAAAATAGAGTGGTAACCAACGCACTAACGAACATCAAGCGTGGGGTAAAATTTCAGAACTCTTGGTGAAACGGCGCCGTTTTCTCTACTTTAATACACTGGCAGTCCCTCCCAAACGCGAGCCACTGCCGTTGGATCTCCGCC
Organism: Camellia granthamiana; assembly: GCA_036172215.1. Taxonomy (NCBI): domain Eukaryota; kingdom Viridiplantae; phylum Streptophyta; class Magnoliopsida; order Ericales; family Theaceae; genus Camellia; species Camellia granthamiana. Next base: position 58,578,042 of record CM069911.1, read on the forward strand.
ACCATACTACAGCCAGGCCCAACCGTGCTCCACCGCCGTTCTTCCTCCATCTCCACCGCCTGCCTGGTACATTTCTCTCTCTCTCTCTCTCTCTCTCTCTCTCTCTCTATCGTTTCTCCTCAATTTCTAACCCTAACTTGGTTTAATCCAAAACAAAGCCCTGGGCCTCTGGTAGGGATAGGATAAGTTAAGCTCTCTCTCATTGGTTGCTTTGTTATTATCAATGCATCTCTCCTATGAACTTGCATATTATTCAAGTTGACAAAGGATTTTTAATTTAATTTAATTTAATTAATTTTTTTTTTCCAACTTATATGGAGAAGGATTAGAAAGACAAGTAGTGAAAGGAGCATAGAAATCAGAGTTGGAAGCATCAATCGACTGTAGGTAGTTTCACTAGGACTAGAAATAGACATAGCAGGTACTGAAGAGAGGAAGCAAGAGATGGGATTGTAGAATTTCAAACCACATATGGGATGGGACTAGAGGAATGGAAAGAGCAAGGATCAGAAAACAAAAGGGCTCTTAACCATTTCTCAGATAAAGAGCAGGAGACCAAGTATTTGGAGAAGATTGGGCAAAAGGAAAAGTTTGTTCATCAGGGTGTGTTTGGTTTGTGTTTGTAGAGTAGTTTTTGAGATAAAGATACGAAAATTTGTTTGGTTTGCCTTTTTTTAGAAATGGTTTGGGAAAATTGTTTTGGGGAGAGAGTTTTAAAAAAAAGTGATTGATTTGATGTGTATGAGAGAGAGAGAGAGTATTTTGGAAAATAGGTAACCAAACAAAATTTTGAGATTTTTTTTGAAAAAATTTGTTTGGTTTGATTACTCTTGAAAATTTGTTTATAGAGAATTTTTCCTAAATTTTTTTTTGAAAAACAAACCAAACAAGGTTTAGAGACAAAAGGGTTTATCAGAGGAGATATCAAAACAAAGATATCCTTTAGAATAACAATGTTTTGCGTGAGGCTGCAATTTGTGAGAATTATATGATCTCAGATATGGATACCAACTACATCTACAACCAAAACTTTTAAGATTAGTGTATTCTGCGGATTTTCTGAATAGTGATTGAAAAAGTGTAGAATGAATGAGAAATAATAGGCGTGGGCAATCGATAAGAAATACTGCAGTGGCAAAGCCATTGGTCCAAAATTGAAGAGGTAAAGAAGCTTTACACATGAAGGGAATGCTTGTTTCAACTATGTAATATGCCTATATTTCTTTTCAGCTATCCCATTCTGTTGAGGGGTATGTGGACAAGTGAGTTGATGAAAAATGCCATGACTGCAGTAAAATTGTTTAAAGTAGTCCTCATGTATTCACCCCCTCCATCTGACCTGAGAACTTTGATTTTAAGGGACAATAGATTTTTAACAGTGCTTTGAAATGACAGAATGTGGCAAATGCAAAGACTTTAGACTCGAAACTAAGTGGAGAAGTCCAAGTAAATATAGTATAATCATCTATAGGAGGCACATAATACTTGTAAACCATTCATAGAAGGAATAGTGGCAGGGCCCTAAACATCATTGTGTATTGTTTGCAAAGGGGTACTAGTCCATGTTGAAGAGATGGGAAAGGGAATCTGAGACATTTTCCTATGGAGGCAATGAATACAAAATGAAGAAGAGTAATTGTTTCTATTATAAGCATGAGAAGTACAATGGTGCAGCTGCTGTAAAGTAATTTGTTGAGCTTCATTGTTGGATGACTCAATCTATCATGCCGTAACTGGTATCCTAGCTCCAACATTGACAGAAGGAGAAAGAGAGGTCTGTGATCCAGTAGATGTAGAGCCAAGAATGGGATAGCTGCCATTCCAACTCTGCACTATGTATAGAACCTTCCTCGAGTGATTAGCATAAAAAGGAAAAGAGCAATTATTGTCCTTACACAATTGATGCACAAATATTAGATTGGAGGGAATGGAAGGAAATATGCAAAATGTTTTGTTGCTTAAAGGAATGAGAATTTTTGGAAAGGAGATGTACTAGTGTTGGTGACCTTGTCCATTACCAACATAAACAAGATCATTTTCAGTGTAGGGATTTCTGAGAGAAAAATGAGGTAGCTCTGATGTAATTTGATTGGTGTCACTTGTGTTGTGTCAGTCAGCCAGCCATGGCAGCAAGTTTGGAAGGAGGATGTCAATCTTGATTGGAGAAGTTCATCCTGTGATAATAGTTCAAAGCAAGACGACTAGGTTTATTACAAATCTGACAAATTAGTCTAGTATCTCCACTTGATTGGGTGTTCTTAAATTGTGGCGAAGATGAAAAACTATGAGTAGAACGACCACCTCATTTCGATTAGAAAATGATGCCTTGGAGAATTTTTTTTATGACTTATTGAATTCTTGAAATTGCAAGTGTTGGAGGATGAAATGACCATTGCCATGAGATTTGACAAGGCTTTAGCATTACTTTGAGCTTTAAAGGACTGTTCCTCTGAGTGCAACAAGATATAAAGATCTTCAAAGGAAATAGGCTTATTATGAGTCCTAATTGCAGAACAGAAGGCTTCATACTCAGGTTTTGGTAAAGCCCTTGAGAATTATGTGTAATAATTTTTTGTCATCGAAATGCATTGATACTGCAGACAATTATCTCTGAGTTCTTCAACAGATTGAAGATAAATCTCCATGGAAGCATTGTCTTTGTGAATGTTATGAAGTTTCATTTTCAAGTTCAAGATGTTTGATTCAGATTGAAGTTGAGCGTCATTCAAGAACTGACCAAACACCATGAGTTGTTGTCTGGCCAACAACAAAAGATAAAGTTGATGAAGAAGTGTAGAATTGATCAACATGATGAGTAATTGGTGTTGTGTATTTCACTGCTTACAGGCTGGATTCTCCTCTGTGATGATGATACCATCTTTGTTGTGAAGAAATCTGTTGTTGCCGAAGGGTGGTGGTGTCTGTAGGGTTAGGGTTAGAAGGTTGAAGATAAAGGTATTATGGGGTTAAGTGGTGTGAACTGAGCAAAAATAATTTTTCTTTTATTTTAAAATTTTGTGTGTGTGAACTGAGAGAAACTGTGGTGTGCAAATGAAAGCTCTCATCTTTTGCTGCTCCAATTTTTTCATCAAGTATGGTTTCAGTTCTTCCATGTACATGCATATTTATATGTTTACACATATATCTTGCTAGGGTTTACTGCTACATGGATTCAACCTCTTCATTGTGTTCAACTCCTCGATGGAATGTTGAGAGACCCTTTCTCACCGGTCAATTCCACCAGGTTCCCACATTTTCTCCTTCGTGTGTTCATGTGCACATATCTTTTTGTATGTATATATTCTCTTGTTTTGTTTTGTAGAAAGATTAACTGCTTAAGAAAATTGACTTGGTTTAGTACAAGTTAAACTTTTGAATAAATGCCAAGACTTGAAAATTCTTGTTTTTCTCAGCTGCCAAACTTTTTTCATTTTCTCTATCCTTTTTTGGAAATCCATAATTTTTTTTGACAATGTATGTGGTATGTTTAATTAGGAAACAAAGCCATCCTCTCTAATTGCTGAATTGAAGGGTTTTTCCATGGATTCATTTAGGTACATACTTCTTCGGTTATGTGTTGTTTCATGTAGTTTATTTATTGACTTTTGTATAATTTTCCTTTTAAATTTCCCTAATCCATGTAGATTTTATGCATTTACTAATAATAACAAATGGAAATAACAATATTTATCATTTATTGGTTTCATTAATTATTTCCCAAGCAGTCTTGGAATGGAGAAGGCCATAAGTTCCTATAATGCTTCAATTCAGGTATGCTTTAAAGGCATCTTTTGAATGATTAAATGGTACAATTGTGTATCGCATTGATATTGCTCATTTGTTGATTAAAATTGTGTCAAGTTATTAGTAGGTGAATGATCATAATTGTTCTCATTGCTCAGCATGTAATAGACTTGTCAATAAATAAATATTTTAGCTTTTAATTGTTCTGATCTATGCCTGTTTCTTTCTTTCTACACACACACACACATACATATTTATGTTCTTTTGATGGTGGTGGTGTTACGGTAACAGTGGTGGGATAGTGTAGGGACTTGGGATTTTTTTCCTTTAATTAATTAATTATTGTGCGTATAATTACATTGTTATTTTAATTTTGTGTATATGACGTGTTGTGGGTGAGATAATTTGTTTCCTGTGTTAATTAGAACATAATGTGTATGGTGTAGTAATTTAGGTATTTTTGGCAGTAATTTGTGAAATTGGGGTTTAGCAGAGCTATATGGGGACGAGTTCTATTATAAGAAAATTTAAAGTAGGTGCAAATTCTCTCTATTTGTGACCTACCATATGATCTGTTATATAAGTAAGTTTGTGTTCTTTTGATATGCAGGAGCTGCTTGTCATTGACGATCTTCTGTCTTCTTTGGTTGGAATTGAAGGACGATACACTTCAATCAAGAGAGTCCAAGGGAAGGATAATAATTTTACCTTCAAGGTTGATGCATCTATGGATATAGCACTTCAGGTTTGAATATTTTTTGTATGGTCCTCAAATCTGTTGGCATGAGCAATTATTTTATGTATTTTCTGCCATGAACTTGTTTTGGCTGTCTTGATTTAGCTATTTTTTCCCCACTTTCCCTGAAAATGGAATTAATGTGTGCAAAAGGGAAATTACCGAAGTCTTATCCCAAAGCATCAATTTACTTTGACGAGGTTTTAGACTATGTTTTTATGTGGTGATTAATTGTGAATTCAGATTACTTTGAAGTCAAAAACCAGGTTCATGGATTTCAAGCTACAAAAAAGATTCATGGAGAACTTGATCAAGTACCTAATCGAGTATTCTAAAACTCAAAATGTGCTCTTGAATAAGTTTCAACAATCTCGCAAAAATAGTGAAGTATTTAATCAAGTTGTCTAGGGAGTTATCAGATGATTGGGAGTTGATGCATTAATTGCTCATTTAATGTTAGCTTTCACTTAATTGCTTCAATTGATCACAATCTTCATTGTAGGAATCAGCAAAACGGTTATTCCCTTTGTGCGAGAGCTATTTGTTGATTAATCAGTTTGTAGAATCAAGGTCTCAGTTCAAGACCGGACTAGTTAATCATGCTTTTGCTGCTGCACTACGAGCTCTCCTCCTAGTAGGTTTCTGTGTTGCTAGTCATTTGCTCAACTGTTGTTGGGTTTTAGATGATTGCTGTTTTGTTTCCTTCACCTGTAAGCGGATTATCTGCTGTTGTATTCAAAAACCAGTTTGCATGGTGTACATTCTTTGGATTGTCTTATTTCTGGAAACTAAAAATGTTAGGCTAGACTTGAAGTGAATTATTCATAATCTATGATTTCTTCTAAGGTTGAAGTGAAACAGAAATGAAAAGAAGGCCTAGATCTTGATGATCAAAAGGGATCTTGATTTATTTAATTACTATATACTAAGCAAATCTTGTATCTACTTCTCTTGCATGAATTTTTCGACTAATGGACCATATAGTTGTTAAAAGTTAGACAAACTATAGCGAAAATATATAATTACATCATTTCCCTTATCTTTTTAAGCCATCTGCTAATACATTTACGTACCTTTTTCATTTAATTTTATTTGAAACTTCAATAGGGTTATTCTTAAGAATTATACATTTTTTAAGGGGTACAAGATATTTATGTCAAATTCTTAGACTTTGAAACCAGTGTTAGCAAATATCCATTAAGTGTTGATCTCATGTTTATTTTTTAGTGATAGACATGGCCAAGAAGTGACGGACAGGTCACAAAACAGTGTCGAACACATGTCCGAAATTAAAATTTTTATTTTTTAATTATGGACACTGAAAAAAGAGTATCACACCCGTGTCCGAGGAGTGTTGGTGTCCAACACGAAAACGTCACCATCTTAGAAGTGTTTGTTCTTCTTAGCTCACACTCTCTAATGGAGGTGACAAGCATAGTTGTCAAATTGGTACACAAATCGTATATCATTTTTTTTAAAAATAAAAATAATAAATTTTTTTTTCTGCATTTATATCTTTTTTCAGGATTACCAGGCCATGGTGGCACAACTTGAACATCAGTTTCGACTAGGAAGACTTTCTATTCAAGGATTATGGTTCTACTCTCAGGTTTGGCTCTTATCAGAATCCTGGACCTTTTTCTTTGTGCAGTCTTCACTTTGAATGCTCTTTTCTTAAACTATTGCAGCCAATGATGGGACCAATGCAAGCACTGTCAATTGTGATAAAAAAGGCTTCAGCTGATAATTTTGTGGGCTCGGCAGTTCTTAACCTCTTGCAAAGCCAGGTCTAATGTTTGGCTTAGTATAGGTTTTGTTGATGTAGAAGTTATGGAACTTAAACCTTTTACTTGTATGAAGGGTTGCTATTTTTATTTGCTTAGGTAACTGTTGTTTTCTCTGTTTATAGGCTAAGGCCATGGCAGGTGATCATGCAGTGAGGTTATTACTGGAAAAGATGACACAAAGTGCAAGCTCTGCATATCTTGGCATATTAGAAAGGTACTTGGTATGGATCATTGGTACATAAATATGTGCAAGTGGATGTTCTTAATTCCAATGTCTGAGTTGTATGTTAGCATTAAGATTGTGTGTGGTGCTCTCAGGAGGTTTATTGGGGTCTTCTAGTTATTTTAAGACACATAAGTTTGGTGTCAGCTTGTTTGTTGGTCAAATGAAGTGGCTTGAGTCTTCTATACCCTGTTTGATCATGTTGTATATTTGTTTTCTTGTTTGAGGGCTTGACCTGATATAGTTTGTTAGTACTGATCTTAGATATGGATAGTCTCCATCTAATGCTTTAGATGGCTCCCTTGCCTTTTGCATGTGGCAACCAATATGCTATATTCATGATCTATTTGTTTTTTGTTTTTATAATGTATGATCTTTCCTTTCAACAAAAATAAAATATTACATTGGCCATCACCTTATGAATAGACATTGCAAGAAATAAATATCTTCGAATAAGAAAGTCTTTAAGTTTCTTCCCAAAAAGGAATTTAATGTTTGAACTTCATTGTTTACACTACAGTATAGTGAGTTGGCACATAAAAAAGAAAAAGAAAAAGAAAAAAGAGAGGCAAAATCAGTGCATGAGGCTCTCATCATTGGGAAAATTTTACTCAAATTATTCATATTTAGGTATTTGTGGATATGTATCTTTCTCAGATGTTATCATTTTCTTATCGTTTTATTTGCTGTAGTTGATGTTATTTTCTCTTTCCCTTTAAATCATTGTTATTGATGTTATGACTCAATATGGAATTGATTTATTTTAAGGTGGGTGTATGAAGGAGTGATTGATGATCCTTATGGTGAATTTTTTATTGCCGAGAACAAATCTCTTCAAAAGGTATGACTTTATTGATAAGTATTAGTGCATTGGAAGTGTGGTTTAGATTCTTACCTCTTTTTATTTCCAATAGGAGAGTCTTACTCAAGATTATGGTGCAAAGTATTGGCGACAATGTTACAGTCTGAAGGATGATATTCCTAGCTTCCTAGCAAATGCTGCCGGAACAATTTTGACGACAGGAAAATATTTGAATGTGATGAGAGAATGTGGGCACAGTGTTCAGGTTTTGTTATGACTATGTTCTTGCTCTATGGTTCATTTTTTTGTCCCCATAAGCCTTTTTTGATCTCTGTTTGGTAGTGTTAGTTCAACCCCTTAACCAGCACATTACTTTGGCAGGTTCCTGTGTCAGAAAATATAAAATTGACGAGCTTTGGCACAAATCATCATTATCTTGAGTGTATAAAAGCTGCTTATGAGTTTGCCAGTGGTGAGCTTTTAAATCTCATAAAAGAAAAGGTGTGGTTCAGTTTATTCAACAAAAATTACTTGCTCATTTTTCTCAAAATTACGTTCTCTCCTGTTCATATCAATGTCATTAATAGCTTTGTTTGTGTAGTATGACCTAATGGGAAAGCTGCGGTCTATAAAGCACTATCTTCTTCTTGATCAGGTACATATTTTCAATGAATTTATAAGTGGAACTCAATAATAGGTTATCAGGATTCAGTACCCATATATTTTTAGGGGAGCTAGGCGTCTGGTTCAGATTTTTTCAATTGTGTTTACAGAGTATTCTATAGACAGATTAGAAAGGATAATATAGTGGGCTTTTTAGTTGGACGCTTAGGGCCAAAAGCTGATATGCTCTGCTGGTTGGACAAATGTTTGCTGACAATTATATGGTCAATGGCAGTGGCCTAATTTTGTATTTTCAAACATACACCTCTACTATTGAGATCCTTAAGATATATAAAGACAGGAATCTATAATTTCTAGGTCTATTTTTTTCTTCGGCAGAAATTTATTTTGGGCTAGGACAGTGCATCCTGGAACTCATTTCTATGCTATTATGACTGATCCAACAGGGTGATTTCTTGGTTCATTTTATGGATATAGCTCGAGATGAGCTCTTGAAGAAGCCTGATGAGATTTCTGTTGAGAAGTTGCAGGTTTAGTTATTTTTGTTTCATTGGTGGCTAATCATGTTCTCTTTCCTTGAATTATTAAATCAAAGGAAAATACTTGAAGGGTAACTCATATATATATGTTTGTGGTTACATTAGTCTCTGCTAGACCTTGCTTTGCGCACCACGGCAGCTGCAGCTGATCCTTGTCATGAGGACCTAACATGTTGTGTGGTTAGTGGCTGATTCTTTGTGTTTTTGTATAGCGATGATGCAAATATGAATTTCCGAACCCTATTTCATGAATTTTCCATTTTGCTTTCAGGAAAGATCTAGTTTGATCAAAAGGCTGTGCACACTCAAAGATCTTGAAATCAACCAGACTGTTTGTGATGCTAGTGATTTAGAGGAACCAGTGAGCATTACTGGCTTGGAAACTTTTTCTTTGAGTTATAAGGTCTGTGCTTATTCATGACGGATCTTTTCTTTTCTTTTTTCTCCCTATTTTCTCTTATTCTTTGAACTTCCTCTTCTTGTGAATCTTAAAGATATTGGTCTTCTGGTATTGCAATATAGGTAATATATATTCTTTCATTCTCACTTTTCAAATATATTTGGTGGATAGATTGCATGGGTCTCTTTATTTGGGTTATCTTTGTCCTAGTTATTGTCCTTGTGAAGACCATTTTAAATGCGGCGGCCTTATTTGTTGTTGATATGTAAACAATATCCCTTTGATGCCACTCTATATCATGAACACAAAGATCTTGTTTAGCTTGTAGTAGCTTAGATTGTTGACATTGGTGATATAACATGCATTTTTGCGTTGCACGATGAGCGGGGACAAGGCTCCAGGGCCGGCCGGATGGCTTTACTATGGCATTCTTTCAACATTGATGGAGTGTGGTTAAGGAGGATGTGATGGCGGCATTGACAACATTCTACGAATCTGGGCATTTTGAAAGATGTTTGAATGCAACATTTTTGGCTTTGATTCCAAAGAGAGGGGGGGGGGGGGGGGGGGGGCGCGACAACCTTCGGGACTTTTGGCCAATTAGTTTGCTTGGAAGTGTGTACAAGTTGCTGGCTAAGGTGTTGGAAAATAGACTCCGGGGAGTCTTGCAAGTGGTTGTGTCTGAATCTCAAAATGCGTTTGTGGGAGGTCGGCAGATTTTAGATGCAGTTCTAGTGGCTAATGAGTGTGGATTCTCGGATCAGACAGGGCAACCAAGTTTGATTTGCAAATTGGATATAGAGAAGGCTTATGATAATGTTCGGTGGGAGTTCTTATTATATGTTTTAGAGTGTATGGGTTTTGGCAATACATGGCATAAGTGGATTCGGTTCTGTATTTCCACTTTGTGGATGTCGGTTCTGGTTAATGGTACTCCTGCAGGTTTCTTTTCTATGCATCGTAGTCTCTGTTAGGGAGATCATTTATCTCCATTATTGTTTATTTTGGTGATAGAGGCGTTGAGCAAATTGTTGGATAAAGCAATTCAGGAAGGTCTATTAGAGGGTTTTGTGGTGGGTTCTTCCACGAACATACCTTTGTCTGTTTTTCATTTATTATATGCAGATCATGCCCTAATTCTTTGTAGGGCGGTGGTGGAGCAGGTGGGTTACTTGAGATGTGTTCTATTGTGTTCTGAGGCATGTTTGGGCCTTCGGGTGAATTTGAGGAAGTCTGAGTTGACTCCAATGGGGGAGGTGGAGAGGTTGCCAGCGCTAGCGGCAGTGTTGGGGTGCAGGGTATTAGAAGGAGTTGTGGAACACATTCAGTGTCGGTTAGTAGGGTGGAAGAGGCAATATCTTTCGAAAGGGGGAAGATTGACTTTGATAGCATTCTGACATACTTTTTGTCTTTGCATATTATCCCGGTGTCTGTGGCACAACGGATTGAGAAGCTTCAAAGGGAGTTCTTGTGGGGTAGTGGAGGGGAAGTGTTTAGGTATCATTTGGTGGATTGAGGGAGGATTTGCCAATCCAAAGTGGTAGGGGGTTTAGGGGTGCGGAGTTTGGTGATTTTTAATAGGGTTTTGTTGGGTAAACGATTGTGGTGGTTTGCTTGGGAGCCAAAATGGGTGTGGAGACAGGTGGTGGCTGTTAAATATGGGTTAGGTAGGGGGGATTAGGGGACTGGGGAGGTGAGTGGCTCTCATGGTTGTGGGTTATGGAAAAGTATTTGGTTGGGGAGAGTGGAGTCTTGGGATCGGGTGGGGTTCCGGGTAGGGGATGGGTCGAGGGAGCATTTCTGGAAGGATCGGTGGTGTGTGGATGTTTTGATGAAAGATCACTTCCCTTTGATCTTCAGTATTGTGGTGGATCAAAAGACTATGGTGGTATCTTATTTGGGGGGTGGGGATGTGGTGGTTTGGGATATTAGGTTACGATGACAGGTTCAAGATTGGGAGATTACTCAGTTAGTGGAGTTATGGGGTTACTTGTATGGGTTGGGGGTGGTTGGGGTGGGGGAGGATGCCTTGGTGTGGAATGTGGTGGGTGCTAAGGGCCGTTTTTCTGTTTCATCATTCTACTAGAGTATGGTGGGGGAGGTGAGAAGGGATTTTCCTTGGAAGAGTATTTGGGTTTTGGGGGCTCCGTCTAAGTTTGCCTTCTTTATGTGGACGGCAACTTTGGGTCAGAATCTCACACTTGATAATTTGATGCGACGTGGTCATATTTTAGTCAATTGGTGTTGTATGTGCTGTGAAGATGCGGAATCGTGGATCATTTGTTCTTGCATTGTCATATGGCTTTTCGTTTGTGGGGCTCTATATGTTCTCTCTTTGGGATTGTTTGAGTACAACCACGGAGGGTGTTGGACATGTTGTGGAGTAGGTGTGGGGTTCGGGTTGGTGGTTGAAGGCGGCGTGTGTGGGTTTTGGCGCTGTTGTGTTTGATGTGGTTAGTGTGTTTGGAGCAAAATAGACGGACGTTTCAAGAGGTCTCTCATTCTGTGTCTTGGTTGCAGGGTCGTTTACTTACAGTTTTGTATAGTTGGGTTGAGCGGAAGGTTGATCCAAATATGTTTGCTTTTTTAGATTTTTTGGATGATGTGATTGGGTAAGAGTTGGTTTTTTTGTATTCATTGCATCATCTTGATGCTTTTTTAATAAAATTTGTTCATTTATTTATCAATAAAAATAAAAATAATATGCATTTTTACGCATTGTATTTCGTATATTAAATAGAGTGATCCATGATTACATAAAATATAAACGAACATGAATAAATATTTTCTATTTGCACTGCGTATGATATGAGATATATTGATGCAACATCTATTGCATGGCTTAACAAGTATGATAGTGTTTGAAAGCCCAAAACAAAATCGAAGAGTCCCATGACATGATCATCAAGAAGGCTTTTTGGTCAAAATTGAAGTGTCCATGGTAGTGTTTGTCATCAATAGGTCTATCAATTGTTTATTTCATGTTTCAGGTTCACTGGCCATTGTCTCTTGTTATATCAAGAAAAGCCTTAACAAAATATCAGTTGATATTCCGTTTCCTGTTTCACTGTAAACATGTGGACCGCCAGCTTTGTGGGGCATGGCAAGTGCATCAAGTATGGAGCTGAAATCTCTTCCAAAAGTTGTGGATAATAGCTTCTTGTTTTGCTTGTCTAATGTTACTGCAACCTGTTTTGTAGGGTGTCCGTTCTCTTAATACACGAGGAACTGCAATCTCTCGGTCGTCTTTGCTGTGTCGTAGTATGCTTAAATTTATTAATAGCCTTCTACACTATCTAACATTCGAGGCATGTTTTTTCCCTTCAGCCTTATAGTTACCTATTTTATTTATTTTTTAATGTTCCATTTCTTCTGGGTGGTGGCTATTTATCTTTTTTTTTTTTTTTTTTGGGTTGAATAGTTTTTTATCCACTCTTAATTTGTAATTGTTTTTCAAAGAGTGGGAACTTTGTAAAATTATTCCAAAAAATTTCATCAAAGGGTTTTGAGGTCCCCTGTGCTATTGTGATTTCTCGTGTGATCATACAATTCTGTGTTTTCAGGTTCTTGAACCCAACTGGCACGTGATGCATAATAGACTACAAACAGCAAATAGCATAGATGAGGTATATGCATTTTCTTATTGGATTTTATGTATCGTAGTTGTTCAATTTTGTAAAAGCAAAAAATAGAAAACAAAACTTCGTTCCCATATCTATCTCAATTAATAGATTGACAAAGCTACAAGCCTTCAAATGTTTTTTTTTTTGTTCCTGGATGCTTTCTCCTAACACTTTTAACTCGACACTTTCTTCTGTGAAACAGGTTATCCAATACCATGATTTTTTCCTTGAGAAGTGTCTGAGGGAATGCTTGCTTCTTTCTCCTGAACTTCTTAAGGTTGGTTTTTTGATTTTATCATCAGTTCCTGAGTGTAGAAGAGAGAGAGTTTCTTTGCTCAAGTTATTAGGTGATGGACGATGTCATATTCAGCTTTCTGCTTGATATCATGCCTTTTGGACCATGTTGAACTTTTGAACTAATTTTACATGTCACTGTTCCAAAGTTTTTAAATTTTGATGAAGTTTGGATGTTTCAACGTTCCTAAATTTAAATTGATGCTAGATACAAAATTTGGAACCGTACCCTGAAAATATAACAACTTGGAGGGTTTCTCAGAACCTTTATGTTTACAAGCTGGGGACCCGAGTCCCTTCATTTCTAGCTTTATCTTGAATGCTGCTTTTCGTTTTTGTTTTTTTTGGGTCTCTTGCCACCTTCATTTGAGTTGTCTTTCTTTAAATTTTAGTCGATACGTTGTTATTGACCTAGAAAGTTCTAGTTGGGTGGCTTGGCTCGAAAACTTGCTACTATCCATTTTTCTTTTTATTGTATGTTGCGTTTGTTTTTATATATCCGAGTTTTTGCATGTGCAGAAGGTGGAGAAGCTGAAATCTATATGCCTTCAGTATGCTGCAGCAACTCAATGGGTGATCTCATCGTCCATTGACATTCACAAGATTGACTCACCATATGATGCCACTGAAAATGCAACAGTCACCGATTCTATTTTGTATGTTAGAATAAATTATTCTCCCTATCTCTCTCTCTCTCTCTCATTCTTATGAATAATTTGCAGGAAATTTGAGAGGGAATTCAATTCGGAGCTTCAGAATCTGGGGCCAATTTTGAGCAAGAGTTCTCAAGCAGAGCCATATTTAACTCATCTTGCTCAGTGGATTCTCGGCGTTGGAAGGGACCAGTAGTAAGTTCTGAACTCTTTGCTCATTTTTGGGAGTAACTATGTTCCTTATGACTTGATTTTGTATGTTACCTTGCATTTGATTGTATTATTGGTCAAGTATATATATAAGTGTGTGTGTGTGTGTGTGTGTGAGAGAGAGAGAGAGAGAGAGTTTTACTCATTATGTAATTCAGATTATGGTGATGAGGAGACCAGACAAGGTAATGGGGGTGTTGACACGACGACCCTGTTTACTAATCTGTGATTTGAATTTAAACGTGAATGTAATGGGTGTTGTTTTTGTTGGGCTATATATAGTTTGTTTCTTTTGATATTCAATATATTTGGGAAAATTAAAAAAAGAAGGGACGTTTTTCAAAATTTTAGATTTTTTTTTATTCCTCAAAAATAAAATAAAAAAGAGGCTGTAGTAGGCATGTTCATTCATAGATTTGGTGAATTTAGCAGATTGCCTTGAGTCTCTCTCCCCTCCCATAAAAAATTCTGTATATGGGTGAGCATGGTCCGAATTGGTTCGATTTGGGATAAAATGAGGAGCAGTCTGTTGTTTATAATTTTATAAAAATTAAAACCAAACTAATCCATTTAAATCATGGAACTAATCTGAATCAAACTACTTAGACACGGTTTGGCTCAATTTGAAACTATGGTTTTACATAATCTGTTCACAAGAAAAATCGTGTAACATTTTTTAAAAAATTCAACTTATCATAAATTTTAAAATAGTAATGACATGCCCACCAAATAAATACATAACATTAAGCAAATATTTATTAATTTGCCTATGATTTTTCTAAACATAACTTAAACAATGGAAAATTAGTCTAAGGTTTCTCTTCCATTTTTTGTAATGGAAGAGATCTACAATATTATTTTATGATGTCTAAGGTCCCTCAATTCCACACCCATATATCACAGAAAAATTTAACTCTCTCAAACCAAATCTAATTTCTCTTCTCTCTACCTTCTCTATTTCATTTCTCTCTCTAAATTCATACCTCACTTCATTCTCTTCAATGGTTGCCACCTTCACCTCTACCGCCGTGACTGACCTTTATGATCAGACTCTCTTTCTCTTCACCGACCTTCATGATAGGACTCTTGTTTGGGATGTTGAACGATGATATCTGGGTGCTTCCCGAGGTTGTAATCTTTCTTTGCATAGGCGGACAAAGTGAAGCTCTGTGATAAAGATGATGAAAAAGATGAAGTGGGTCTGAAAGGCTGGAGCCCTGTTCGGGTTGGCCCTGTATCAAGCCCAAACCCACTAAACCCACCCGTTGGGTTCTTTCTTTGACAATGACTCTTTCGGCGAGCGAATCAGCAGCGATTCTGTTTGATCCCCAGCTTTGGGTCCACCAATCCTCCTCTTTCCTCTGCTCTATTTTTCAGGTGAATTTTACACATATATATGTATATGTAACTATGAAGCTTAATGAATTTAAGTGCTATTGTAGATGATGACGATGATGATGATGATGGTCATTGTGAAAATTGCGCAATTGGGTTCTTTATGCTTTATTGATTAGTTGATTGTTGTATCAGTAGTTGCGTGTTTGATTGCTGAGAAAATGTGTGAAATGGGAAGAAACTTAAAATTTGAATATTATTAGATTGAAGGTCTGTGATGAAGATGATGAAGTGGGTCTGAGAGACAAGTAGAGTGCTGTCATTGAAAATCACAGAAAATGAAATTTCTCTGATTTTGGAGAGAATTTCTCTGGGTTTGAGAGAATTTCTCTGAAAAGGTTTTTTTGGGAATTTCTCTGGTTTTGAGAGAATTTCTCTAGGTTAGGAAGAATTTCTCTGAAAAGTCCAATTTCTCTGGACTTTGTATCAGTGGTTACATGTTTGGTTGTTGAGAAAATGTGTGAAATGGAAAGAAACTTAAAATTTGAATATTATTAGGTTGAAAGTCTATAATGAAGATGCTGATGAAGAAGATGAAGTGGGTCTGAGAGATGAGTAGAGAGCTACCATTGGAAATCACAAAAACCAATCTTAAAAAGGTCTCTACTCATCTCTCAGACCTTAAAAAGATCTCTCTGTAGAAATTGGTGGGTCTGAGAGGCGTTTTAGGCACAATTCATTTGTCTGTAGAAAGGTCTCTCTGGGAATTTCTCTGGTTTTGAGAGAATTTCTCTGGATTGGCGAAAATTTCTCTATGAAGTCTAGAGAAATTCTTTGGATTGAATTTTCTCTAGATCAATTTGAGGGATCTTAGACATTATTAAAATATTGAATGTCCTTTATACTATAAAATTTTAATACTACGGACCTTAAAAAAAAAAATCCCCCTTAAACAAACATAATATCTAGGATTGTATGCATCAGGTGTATGGTATTTATATGATTTAAATTACATACGGTCCAATTCGATTCTAATCTAAAACCGTGGACTTAAATCCAGAATCGATCTGCAGAGACTGATTCTCCAATTTTTCAAACCAGAATTGAACCATGGATTCAAAAAATCAGTTTAAACCTATCGAATTGGACTGAACTAGTTCGGATTGTGAATTTTTCGATTTCCTTGCTCAACCCTAATTCTAAAAACTCTCTGCCGTATGGAGGAGAAAAAAAAAGACAAAATTAAAAAAAAACAATAATCGATTTATATATAAATAAATAAATAAATAAATAAATAAATAAAACCAATCTTAAAAACCCTAGGAATAATAAAATAAATCTTAATCAAATCTAAACAAATGAATTGTGCCTAAAACGCCTAAATTTGATTAAGCCCTGAATAAAAGTGAAACAAATAAAGTAAATAGAAAATAAAATATGTTCTAAAACAAAAAGAAACAAAAAAATATGATCAAAATGATTGATTTCGTTCAAAATTTGATAGGGTCATCGATTATATAGATCTCGTTGATAGTTTTCTAAAAAAGAGCCTTTTCACTTACTTTGAGCTCGGATTGAAAGTCTCCAGGCTCATTGGATTCGAATGGTCTCAGGCCGCCATCTGCAAAGAACATGTTTTAACTTGCTCAAAGTAACACCAATCTGTTATGCATTTTCTGGACTTTCAAGAAATTTCAATTCTTCAAAAGTAAAACTTCCTCTTCATACATTAGCCAACACATCATCAATAAATATCAATCCTTTCTAACTCAAAGTATAGAAATAATCAAAACAAAATAATCTGAATGGACGTAGTAGAGCTTCAAGTACACAATGAATTCAGAACCTCACATTCTTTTTCTCATCTCTAGCTATATATATATATCATCCAAGCAAAATATCCTAATTGCAACAAAACACACTGCACTGCAGCATCTCACAACATTACAAACGAAAACACCCTTCCTAATCTCCACTTCTTGTACCATTTACTTGCCGTTCCGTCATATCATCTTTAGGGTTCAATAACAAATAGAGGCTGTCAAAAAAACCAAATGCAAAGTCAACTTAAGCCACGAATCAACAAAGATCAAATGTGGATTAATGTCAAGTCATCATCTAATAGTTGGATTAGTCAAAGGAAACTCACTGTGTCCACGCTGACAGGCTTGCCATCCTCTGCAATGATCTCAACTACTGTACCCGATTGATCAGCCTAAATAAAGGGAAATGATCATATTTTTGGCATAAGTATATTATTATAAATCATACTTTCTAAAAAATAAAAAATAAATAAATAAATGAACAGTCTTATAGACAGTACATAATAAGATGAGCAGTCAATTTGCAATCTACGGTAACAATATTAGTTAGAATGTTGGAAATAATAGTATAATGCTACAAGTTTCATGAATTTCTAACACCCCTAAAAGACTGCATAAAGTCAAGTTCTCTCATATTGGGCATGTCCTAATTCTTACTGGAATCAGAGATAGATGTTGAATAAATAAATTTGTCCAAACAGAGAACGCGATTAGTTTCTCTATGTATTTGGGAGGGCCATCCCTTGTGCCCTCTCAAAATCCTTGGCAAGTAAGTGCCAACAATTTTGTCATCAAGTTCTATCATTAGTCCTTGCGTAGGTTTCTCATACTGTGTGGACCTGGCATCTATATGAAATATCCATGACTAATAACTTAACATGGGTTCATTTTCTGATCCGTCACATGATGAGGTGGAGGTTGAATTGATCATCAAAAGAACAATTAGGCCAAAAATTAGAATACACTCTAGGAAAATTAAACTTCCATCAAAGAGAAGCAAATGAAGCTTTCAGAAAGAGAATGAATTATCAACAATGAGAATTTTATTGTTTTGATTCTGAAAACACGAAAGAGAGGCAGTCCTTTTCAACTCTGTGTAATGTAATTGTTACATGTACAAAGAAATTATAAAATTGCAGAATCTAGTCCAGAAAAGAGTTTCTGGATGAGAGTCCTATTAGAGCTAAAGGAGCATATGAAACGATCTTTTTCAGAATTTATATTTCATGCCCATGGTCTAGTAAAACTATTATGCTATCATGGCAATACAGAAACTGAGACATTCTTCCCAGACCACAAGTCACTGGGAAGTTTGGTTCAATTCAATGATAGGGATGGCTTCAGCGGGATGCATCTATTGTCTCTCTAATGCTGTGTTTGGTTGGGGGATTTGGGGAGGGATTTGGAAAGGGAAAGGGAAAAGGTATGTGAAACTATGTGAAATGTAGGTATATTTTTTTCACATTTCACCTACCTTTTCCATTTTCCTTACCAAATCCCTCAACCAAACGCAGCATAAAAGATCACTCTAGATTCTATTTAATTTGCTAAATAGGTAAGAATTCTGTGGAAATGGTTACTTTCATAAAGCTATCTTAGGCAAGAATTCTCTAGATGCTATTGTCTCACAAAGCTATTTTTATATTTTACAAGAAATGAAAACATGAACTAGAATAAAAGAATAGCAGAATACAGATTGGAGGAAAACAAAAGAAGAATAAAACACAATAGGGACACAAACAATGATCCCACAGCTTAACTTGCAATAAAGACAAACATCTAGATGAATCTCACTGAGGATGCACTCCCCCCTCTTAGCAAGAAAATAATTGCAAAGCTACTGCTAACATCAGTATTTACATCAGCCAACACAATATAATTGAGTCCAGAACACTGAGATAGAACAGCAATACATTAAAGACAAGCTGTAAGTCACTTAGAGTCCCACTCTTAATGGTAACAATTGACCCTTGGTGTCACAAGGGTCTTTCCAGGTTCAGTTTGAACAATTTAGAATAAATATGAATGAAATCACTGACTATTTGATCAACAGCAACATGACATGGACTAAGATAATCATGTAAATTGATTGCATACATCTTGAAAATCATACTTTTAAAAATCTTAAAACCCAGGAGAATGACATTGACGGGCTGAGCAGTTTAAACATTCTAATTGTCTCTGCTTCTAACTCAGTTGGAGTTTAGTTTTTATGGAACAGGACTTGTTACAAATGGGTACTTCTCTCGATAAATATGTCCACCTACTAAAATAAGTCAAAACAATTCCCCTAATATCTTGCTCCTATTCCTTCATTACTCATCTTGGGTACAAGTCTGACAGTAGGTGTAACAAGCAATCTCTCTTAGTAAGATGCACATCATGACTTACCTAACAAAGTTAGTTCACACATTATGAGGAATCCATGTGATATAGTTAATTGAAAGGAAGCAATATACTTAATTGAAGGAAACACATGTATGACACAAAAGACAAGCTGTAGAGCAAAAGAAATAATTAATTATAAGCCTTACTTCTATTTCATTCATCAACTTCATGGCCTCAATGATGCAGAGAACCTGTCCCTTCTGTACTTTGTCTCCAACCTACAGAAAAAGATACTTGCGTAAGACAACCAAAGTGAAAACAAGTTCAAAAATAGAGAAAGACGCTGCAAGGCAGTAAAAATCATACAAGTATGATTATTCAAAATCCACAGAAATCACAAATTAGAGAATAATCACCTTAACAAGCGGTGGTTCACCAGGTGCTGGACTTCGGTAGAATGTCCCTGCCATGGGGCATTTAAGAGGTGGAAGGGATGACTTAGCTGACTTCGCAGCAGGTGGAGAAGGTGATACAGATGGGGCTGAAGGTGTGGGTGCAGAAGGAGCAGCCGTAGATGGGGGCAATTGGAAAGTTGGTGGTGCTGCAGCTGGTGAAGGGGGTGAATGCATAATATCAACAGGAGCAGAAGATGTTGGTTGAGGCATGGCCTCCTTTTTACGGATTAAGAGTTCACAATCAAACTGTTTTAACTGCAATTCCACAATATCCCTGGAATCAACTAGCCTGCAAAACCAGGAAAAATGTTGCTCCTTTGATTGAGAATAAATGGGAAAGATACCAAACAAAGATCCCCCAAAAGGTTGAAATCACATACTTGACAAGATTTGCAACTTGACTAATAAACTCAGATATGGATTCCTCTGAAGCCAAAGCTGCAGGAGATGATGGCTTAGCATCCTTGGGTTCTGCTGCTGGTACTTCTGATTTGGTTGGAGTAGATGCAGCGTTTGAGGATTCATCGACAGCAACCTTGAAGGCAACAGATGGCTCCAATAGCGAGTCCATGATAAATCAAAAATTCGAAAATAGATTTTCTAATGAAAACCATTGAAAGTTTACCTCATTCAACTGCGCTTTTATCACGTTGGAACGGTTCCAACTGGACTGCAAACCCTACAATTTGGATATCAATTGCACAACCACATATCAGTACGAGAGTCCTAGAGAGTAGATACCTCAATTTAAAGTAAAATATAATGCAAATGGCTTCAGAAAGTAGAGTCAAGGATCATATTAAAATAAATAACTTTCAAATCGAGGTAGAAAAATGGCGAAATCCACATGGTAAAGACCCTCCTATATTCTGCTGTATTACAAAAGTATCACCTCTTGAAAAGATGATGATACTACAAGATCAAGAAGGCATGCTAGCCATAATGCCAAGGTATTCCCTGGCCTTTTCCAAAGTAATTTTGTGTTAATGGATAAAAGTTTTTTAAAGTCATAGGAGAATATTTGACTTGAAGAGCAGTTTTATCTATTCACAAAAAAAAAAAAAAAAAGTCCTCACACTAGGGCCACATTTTTATAAAAGCTTCAAAGATCACATATAGGTTATGCATTCCAATATTTATTGGTTCAGATCCTCCTACTCCCACCAAAAGAAAGGCAAAGCAGTAGATTCAATTGTTCCAAACTTTCTGGGTATGATGATGATGGTGAATTGAAGCTCCAATGGTTAGACAATTCAGCTATGACGCGAAAAAATGACACTCATGTTGGTCCCTCTTAATCAAGGGTGATAAGAGGGTAGATGGGTTAGAAACTTAACAAGGCTAACATTAAATCAGCCATGCACAAACTCAAACCAAGTTGTCATGCTTGAAATCCCAATCTCTAAAAGTTGCATCAAAATGATGCCCATTTCAACTTTGGTGCAAATAAAAGCAAGAAGTGCAGAAATTTTACAGACACTAAAGGGCTGGTAAACCCGAAATATAAAAAGTACACAAAAAAAAAAAAAAAAAAAAAAAAAAATCCCCTGAGTATTCTCACATACAACAGCTGCTAACACTAATATTAAGGAACAATATCATGAACTCTTCCAAAACAAAGGAAAATGCCTGAAAACAGACACTTCCCAAAATCTATAAAACAACGCCCAAATAGTACACATTAATGTGTGTTTGGGAGGGGAAAGATTACGTATACACCTAACCTTTGGCATAGTGTACAATAAAAATTTAGCAGCGACGTTTGGCATCACATGTTATTGAAAAAAGGGATTTGGAAGTGTTGATTACTTTACTTGTATGACTGAATTACATGACAATCCAACCTTAGTGGAAAAAGTAATTTTTAACTTCAATTGAACTCTCGCATTTAAAAATTTTGCCTTGTGATATAAATGTAGAGTCATTTCATTGTAATGTGGTCAGCAGTAATAATGACTTGGAAGAAGCTCAACCATGATAGCAACTAAAAGCATCATTCTTTAAAATTTTATATTTTACAATTTTTATTTATTTATTAATATTATAATAATTACTAGTATTTCTTGCATGTACAAACATACATTTTTATCACTAAAAATATGCAAAAACCATAAAGCCTAGATCAACTACTTTCAACTTAGCCATGACAAATATTGAAATGTTGAACAGTTAAATAGAACTCAATAAGCCCCATCACTTAAAAAAGAATTATTACATTCATCAAGGCTGTGTTTGGTTGAGAGATTTGGGGAGGGTCGATTTGATTGAACAAATTGAATTATTTCATTTTTTGAAATTAAGTAATTCAAATCTTCCAAATTTATACATTAGTAAATTCAAAATTCATGAAGAAGTTGATCTTAATAGATTTCGAATCACATGAATTTAGATTAGGCAATTCTATGTTTTTAAAAAAAGAAACAGACAAATTTAAATCTTCACATATGAAAATGAGTCAAGATCAAAATGGCTCAATTTCTGATTTTGAATTCTAAAAGACAGAAACACAAATCATCTACAGAATAAAACAGCACACCAAGCAAAACAAGAAACGAGCAAGAAATTCCCAAAAAGAAAAAGGAATGGAACTTGAAAACATCCAGTAATTGCCACTAAAGACAACAGAAACCTCCAGTAAGCTTGGATTAGATTCGCCAATACAATTTTGGTTCTAATGCTCGGTTTTCTCAGCAAACAAACAGAGAAGATAAAATATTCAAAAAAAAAAAAAAAACCGATCTTGCATCGGAAACCAATATACAAACACAAGGGCATAAAAGAAAAATGAGAGAGAAGCAGAGATGGATTACGAATCAATCAGAAAGTCTACGTATGAAAATCAAATAGTAAACACAGGTAGAGATTAAAAGAAAAGAAAAGAAAAGAAAAGAAAAGAAAACCTTGGTGGAGAATCGGAGTTTGGGTCTGGGCGAGAGACGAAAGAAGAGTTTGGAGTGAGAATGGTAGGATTGGGGATGAGGAAGATTAGTTTTGGAGACAGAGGCAACTGAGGCCGTTGCTGCAATAGACGACGACGACGCCATTGCTCCTCCCAACCCAACACAAACCAAGCGCCAGAGTGTGTTTTAAAGACAGAAAAAGACTCCCTTCAATTCAAGCTCGATGAAACCAAAGTAAGCCTCCCTTGAGAGAGAGAGAGAGAGAGAGAGAGAGAGAGAGAAGATATATGTGCCAAGTGACACAGTTACTCAATACTCGTAAGGAGCCTGATCTTGCCAACTCACTTGGGAGGCCAGCTCTACATCATGATGATGGTCCTTCCCTCACAAGGTCATGTGCTCACTAATTTCCTCATTATTATTATTATTAACTATTATATATATGCAACAATTATAAATGCATTTTAGAAATGTGTAACAAATTGTTTTTATATGGGGTTGATTATATTTTTAATCCTTAAACTAGGAGTCTTATAACAATATTTTAATTTGATCTTTAATGTTTAAGTTGTGTCAATTCGATTTTCAATAATTTTTTTGATATATTGGGAATCAAATTAACCCAATTTAAATATTATGAACTAAAAAATGGCGCAAGGCACGTACTTTGAGAACTGTCATAACTCAAACCCGTCCCTGTAGGTTTAGCGTTGTAACTAACTAGTAATCCGTGATTACTGAAGACCTGTTTAACCATAATGACAATAATACAATAAAAAGGGGTTGGCAGAAGCCAACCAATAATAGAATATATCGTCCAATAAGCTGTGAAGACCTGAATGAAAATAAACTTTCATATACACAAATACTTATATCCATAAAACACATATATACAAGACAAGACACAAATTAGGGAATGAAATCCCATTATCATAACAAAAGTCATAAAATATTCACTTGACTTCATATAACATTCAAAAAGAGTAGATTTAGATCACCCCAAAAAGCCTTGACAAAAATAGTTCGGAACCTCACAGTGAGGCACAGCAGGTTGGCTTGACAAAACGGAATCAAATTGACACCGCTAACTTTGCTCAGGTGCCTGGCCACCTACATAAATATAATAAACTGTGAGTTAAAGCCCAGTGAATAACAAATATGTAAAGGGGTTAAGAATGAATGTCCTTTCAGTATTTAAAACAGTCAATTGCATCAGTAGATCATTTACTCAATCAATGTCTCATATTTCATGTCATATCTGTCATATAGTAATCATAACAGTCATGCGTGGTACATCTCATAGCAGAACAATACAGTAGGTCTTAAAGACCGAACAGTCAGTTGATGGCCATCAGTATAGTAACAGTAGTTCCAAAAATTGGAATTGACAGAGATTTCTGTGCCAGTAAACAGTAATAGTAAACAATAGCGGTATGCGATGAATGTCACAAATACAGTTCATAAAATAGAACAATCATTTATTCAACAAACAGTATTGTTTCAGAAATAGAACTTAGTAATATCATTCAAAAAATAATTAACACTTGAACATAGCTTTACAACATTGTTACTCACAGTGGGCTCCTTAAAATACATGCTATAAGGCGCTAAAGATGCGACGTCCGACCTAAACAAACAAATTCAAGCATAACGATTCAATACACAATTCATTTATTCATTCAGTCTGTTTTCTTCGTTCTTTACTTATTTTGATGTTCATTTTCTCGGTTTCTAACCGTTGCTCATCTGTTTGGTTAAATTTTTGTTCTTTAATTCATTCGTGTTCATGAGATGCAAAAGCACATGAAAAACACTTTAAAACCATGCAAACGGAGGCTTGGAAGGCGGAAAAGAGGAGTGGAAACAAAATCGAGTTTGCCCAAAGGGCCGCACGTGCAGGACCTCCACCACACGTGTGCCCTACAGGTGCGATTATTTCAGTATGCAAGCTCCAATCTGCCTTGTTTTCCGCATGTGTAAGGCTCCAAGCCGCACGTGCAGCATTGGGTGTTTTGAAATCCGAAAATCTGCCATGTTGTGGAACTTCAACTAGTGCATATTCTAACTTCAATACCATGCATTCTATACCAAGAACTCATATTTTCATAGAGGATTAACACTTGTACCTTAAAACAAAAACCATGACCAAAGATTAAACCCCAAAATTGGCATGAAGAAAGTAAACTTCCAAATTAATATGTAATTGTAAAGAACATACATGTATGAGCTCTAATCTTCAAAATTCATAGATTTTCCTTCACATTTGAAGAACCATACATGAATTTAAGTGTGTGAAAACAATTTCCATGCAAATCATGCCATGCATGTTAGGGTTTTAGAATCAACTCATCCAATCTTTTATTTATATGATCATATATTCTCAACTCTAATTTCACTTCAAATGTTGAAATGTATAATCATGAAATTTGCAACTTTTGAGCCAAAACTCTCAACTCCCATGGAGTTTCTCTTCAAATTGAAAATTATATGTAAGAAATTGAATGTATGATCATGACTGTTTAAGAATTATGCCATGCATGTATTAATTTTTATTTCTAACCACAGATCCTACAATCAAGTTTATATTCTTCTTAAATGATCTTGAATTCCACAAGTATAAATATGGTTCTTCAAATTGGTGAGATACAAGAGAAGAACTCTTACCTAGAGTTAAAGAATTGAGTTGAATTCCCACTTATCCTTCACTTTTCTTCTTCCTCTTGGCGTTCTAGATGAACTCTCACTCTTTCTCTTGAATCTCCCTCTCTCTCTACGTGTTTACTAGGAGAGCTCCCAAAAAGACCCACTATATTACACTTATCATCATCCTATTCAAGTGTTGAAGAGGATACCTCTAATGTTATTTAGTTCCCTAATTAGTTTGTCTAAGGCTTACATTAATTCCTAATTAAGTTAATTAAACTCTAATAATTTTACTTAAATTAAATTAAACCTCATCATAAAATGATCTGAATTAAACTAAACTTAAATAAATTAAGGTGAATTAGGCTCTAATTCCTATCCAATTTCTTAATTCTAACTTGTTAAAAATTAACGAATCAGATAAGTTTAATTTTCACTCTAACCTATCTGTCTACAATAACAGAATAACAAGACAATACAAATCAATACAATACATATAACATATGGCACATAAGTCACAATTAACACATAATCTCATGATCAACACTAATCACATAATTAACTTCATTAATTTATTTAATTAAGGGAGCAGCTGTCACATCCTCTTCCGCTTAGGACGTTTAGTCCTCCAAACTCAATTACCTTCCTCTGAGAAAAATATATGATCAAGTGAAAAGAGGTCTAGATATCTTCTCTTCATATCATCCTCTCTTTTTCAAGTTGCATAGATGCCACCATGATTTTGCCAATCTACTTTCACTAACATAATTTCTTTGTTTCTCAACTTCTTGATTCGTCGGTTTACAATCTGAATGGGCCGTTCTTCATAAGTATAGTCATCACTCAAAACCATGTGAGTAGGCTCAATAACATGGAAAGGATTCCAGAGATAATCCCGCAACATCGAAACATGAAAGACATTATGCATATGTTTCATTTTGGGAGGAAGTGCTACCTGATATGCCACTGGATTAATTTTTTCAGTGATTTCATACGGCCCAACATACCTCGGTGCTAACTTGCCCTTGGTTCCAAAGCAAGTCTGCCCTTTCATTAGTGTCACTTTAATAAAAACATGGTCGCTCACTTCATATTCCCTGTCTCGCCTTCGGATATCTGCGTAGATTTTCTGTCAACTTTGTGCAGTTTTCAATCTTTGTTGAATTAATTTCACATTTTATGTTGTTTCATGTACAATCTTAGGCCCAAGTAAAGGCCCATCTCCAACTTTTGCCTAACAAATAGGAGACCGACATTTTCTGCCATATAAAACCTCGAAAGGCGCCATACGTTGTGACGATTGGGTGTATTATTCACTCTATTTTTCTTTTGTTTTCATTGGATTTGAAGTGTCCGGAAGTCGTTTTCAAATTAAACTCTTATTCTTGTGTGTTCGGTGTTAATTTCAACTTGTTTCGGTGAGTGCGAGGTCAAGTCTGTAGGGCCTAGAATCGAGCTGAGAAAAAAATTATGGACTGAGGAAATAGGGCCGCATGTGCGGAATTCAGGGGAGGTTTAGGGCAGCACACTGCAATATATGCAGGTGCTGGAAGTGGTGCAGCATGGGCAGGCCGCACGTGCAGGGTTGAGGACTGCACGTGTGGAAGGTAGGCTCCGCTTGTGCGGGATGCTGGGCAGTCCAAAAACCTTATTTTTTTCTTTCTTTTGGGGCTGAATGTATCTCATTTGTTTTTACATCTCTCTCTCTCTAAAAACACTTTTGCTCCTTATTCTCTCTAAAAACCCTCATCAAACTCTAAAGATCTTTGATTTCTTGGAATCCATTGGGTCTAGAGCCATCATCTCTCACAAATCTTGGAGATCAAGGCTAGGACTTTATTTGGTGTGGTGGAAATCGAAAAATCTCTCATCTTGGCTCTAGGGTTTCACCTCTTTTCTTCATCAAACCTTGAGGTATGGACTTCTTTGAGTTATATATATGTTTTTGCTAAGTTAAATGTTGATTTGGAGTTTTCTTGAATGATGTTAAGAAAGTTTTGATTTTTAGCTCAAGAATGTTATGATTTTCAAAAATGGGTTTAAATCCCAACCTTTTTGTCAATCCTTGAGGGTTTTACTTCCATAATTTTAAGAAAGATGTTTTTGGTAAGGTTTCACCAAGAAAATGAGAGGATGTTGTGGTTTTGATAAGAAACCCTAAAAATTTGGGGGTTTTGGGAAAAATGTGGAGAACCCATGGATTTCTTGTCTCAAGAAAATGAATAAGTGAAAATTTCATAATATTGTTTGTAGAAATGACAATTTTTCTTGGTATATAAAGATTGGGGATTTGTTTTAAGTTTTTGTTAAATGCATGAACTTGTGTTGTTATATGATGCTAAAATTGTTGGGTTCCTTGAAAGATGAAAGTTGTGAAATTGGAAGTTGATATGCAAAACATGATAAGTAGTCTTGAAGTGACTAAATCATTAAGAATGGTGCAAGATGGGGAAATGTTGCCACTTGCCAATAATGTAAATTGAACACGTAGCTATTTTGTGATAAATAATGTAAAAGAAGGAAAATGAGGAATGCGGTTGTTGTAGTGTTATTGTTGAGAGATTTGAGAAGGGATAATGTTACGAAGCATTAATAATTGTTGCATTGCACACTCATTTCATCGATTATTATACGTTTTGAATTGAGTTTGGAAACATTTGCATTGAGATAAGTTTATATTGAAATGAGAACTATGGAAATGTTTATGGGGTAAATACGTTAGTAAGTCTGGATAGGAGGTGTAAATGAAATTGATAAGTTGGCTTGAGTGTTCGGGGTGAAAGACCGAAAACACACGGAGAGGAGGTACTACTTCCCTTCCGGTTAGCAACCGGTAAAGTGGGGTTCTTGGTAGTGCTAGTTGAGCTTACTTGCAGACACCAACCTAGGGATTACTAAAGTCATATTTACCGCCCCGTTGAATAAAAATTGTAAATTTTGGAATTTTTGAGACTTCATACTATGGTTGAACATGGTGACTTTTAAAAGGCATGTAAACGAAATTCTCTTTAAATTTGGCATCGCACAGCATTTACATTTAATATCGGAAATTTTGCATAAGCATATATACTTTGTTAAGGATTCTCTACTAGGCTTTACGCGCACCCCTATGGGATTTTGGTGTAGGAAAAGATGTAGTGATCCCGTCAAGTTGAGAGTGTGGATATACATTTTGTGAAGAGTAGATAACTATGTTTTGTTATGATTTAATTGCTAGCCAAAGGCTATTCATGTATGGGTCCGAGAGGCCACTTTTGTGTAACTGGGCTTAAGCCTTGGAAATTGTAAGCTCATGAGGGCATTCTATTATTTTGGTATTTGATGTTTCACATGCTATAGATTCATGTATTTTTATATCGCTGAATGTATAATTCGCATGTGGAACTTTTGTGTAAACCTTGTTGATTTATGATGTAAAGTTTGGAGATTTGCCATTATTATTTAGTGGATGTTGGTTGATGCATTTCATTTTTGAGGGATTATTTTCGGGGCGTTACACCAATGCTCGAATGAAAACTGTTGTTGTAGGTGAATTCGACTAAAGGCAAATGAGTTTCCCAATTCCCTTGAAAATCAAGCACACACACACGTAATATGTCCTCCAGAGTTTGGATTGTTCTTTCTGATTGGCCATCGGTCTGTGGGTGGTATGCACTACTCAATCTTAATTCAGTACCCAATGCCTTTTGTAAACTTTGCCAAAATCTCGATGTGAATTTCCAGTCCCTATCTGAAACAATTGACACAGGCACTCCATGCAATCTAATAATTTCATTAATGTAAATTGTAGCCAACTTATCCGCATAATAAATTGTTTTAACAGGTAAGAAGTGAACAGATTTAATCAAATAGTCAATAATAACCCAAATTGAATCCATACCTCTATTGGAGCGAGCGAGGTAGTTCAACAATAAAATCCACAATGATGTGCTCCCATTTTCACTTCGGTATTGGTAGTGGTTGGAGCAATCTGGTGGGTCGTTGATGCTCGACTTTTACTTGTTGGCAGTATAAACACTTAGACACAAATTCTGCAATTTCCTTTTTCATTCCTGGCTACCAGAAATTGAGCTTCAAATCTTGGTATATTTTTGTATTCCTGGGATGGATAGAAAGTTTTGAATTGTGGGCTTCATGCAAAATTCACTTCTTTAACTCGACATTATTTGGTACACATAATCTACCTTGAAATTTCAACACACCATTTTCAAAAACAAAATCCGGCCTCGGTTTGGATTCTCGTTCATCAATAATCTTCTTCAAAAATTCAATTTGTTGCTGTTTTTCTTTAATTTCTTCAAGAATCGCCGGTTAAGCAGAAATAGCAGCCAATGTCCCGCCTTACTCTCGCAAAACAATTTCAACTTCAAGCTTCTCAAGGTCATGTAGCAATTCTCTTTGCTTGGTAAGTAAGCAAGCCAAATTCCCAATTGATTTCTTACTAAGTGCATCGACAACAGTATTAGCTTTCCCTAGATGGTACAAGATTTGCAGGTCGTAATCTTTTATCAATTCTAGCCATCTCCGCTGTCTCATGTTCAACTTTTTCTGCGTAAAGAAATACTTTAAGCTTTTGTGGTCTATCTAAACCTCACATGTTGCCTTATACAAGTAGTAGCACCAAATCTTCAATGCAAATATTACTGTGGCAAGCTCCATATCATGAGTCGGATAATTCTTTTCATGTGGTCTCAGTTGTCAGGAAGCATATGTTATTACTCTGTCATTCTGCATCAATACACATCCCAAACCGTTATAAAAAACATCACTAAAAATAGTAAATCCATTCGTACCTGAGGGTAAGGTGAGAATCAGTGTAATCACAAGTCGAGTCTTCAATTCTTGAAAGGATGATTCTCTCTGATCAGTCTAATCAAATGGTACCCCTTTCTAAGCCAACTGAGCCAAAGGCAAAGCAATTTTGGAGAAGTCTTTCACGAATCTTCGGTAGTATTTGGCCAAACCCAAGAAACTTCAGACTTCGGTAACATTAATCAGTCTAGGCCAACTCATAACTGCTTCTATTTTCCGTGGGCCGACAGAAATGCCATCTTTACTAATCACATGCCCCAAAAGCATAACACTATCAAGCCAAAATTCACACTTTTTCTGCTTTGCATATAATTTCTTCTCTCTTGAGGTTTGCAAAACAATTCTTAAATAATGTTCATGTTCCTCTTTACTTTTGGAATAAATCAAAATGTCATCTATAAAAACAACCACAAATTCATCGATGAATGGCTTGAAAATTCTGTTCATAAGATCCATAAATGCAGCAGGCGCATTAGTAACTCTGAAAGGCATAGCAAGAAATTCATAAATGTTCGTACCTTGTTTGAAATGCAGTCTTTCTAATGTCTTCGGCTGTGACTTTCAATTGGTGGTATCCCAATCTAAGATCGATCTTGAAAAATATTTGGGCACCTTGTAATTGGTCGAATAAGTCATCAATATGAGGCAACGGATACTTGTTCTTCACTGTTACCTTGTTCAATTCACAGAAATCAATGTAGAGCCGTAATGAGTCATCTTTCTTTTTCACAAATAAAACTGGAGCGCCCCACAGTGATGTACTAGGTCTGATAAATTTCTTGTCCAATAACTCTTGCAACTGAATTTTTAACTCTTTCAATTCAATAGGTGCTATTCGGTACGGAGCCTTAGAAATTGGTTGTGTACCTGGTATCACCTCAATAGTAAACGCAATCTCCTTGTCAATCAAATCCCCTGGCAAATCATCTGGAAAAACATCTGGGAATTCTTTAACTATAGGAATACTGGTCACATTAGCTTTAGTATCAGCAGGCACAGTCAATACACAACACAAATACCATTTACACCCTTTTCTAATCAATTTGAATACTTTCATAAATGAAATCAAATATGGGGGAGGCACAACACTAACTCCGTTAAATATAAATTCAGGCAACCTAGGTGGACGAAAAACAACTTGTTTTGTTACACAATCAATGGAGGCATAATATTTTGTTAACCAGTCTATCCCCAAAATTACATCAAAGTGATTAAGATTCAGAGGCAACAAATCAACATATAAAATCACATCCTCAATAACAATCTCACATGCAGGATACACATAAACACAAGTCATGGACCTTCCAGTAGGTGAAGACACAGCTAATAAATAGTTCATGGGTTCCAATGGTCTAGATAATTTTCTCAAAAAAGCATGCGACACAAATGAATGCATAGACCTCGAGTCAATCAAAATATAAGCATTTTGAGCACAAATACGGAGTATACCTAACATCACTGTCTTAGTATTCTGCACATCCCCTGGTACAAGTGCAAATACTCGGCCTTGCCTTAAGGTTTCTTTCCTGGTAGCTTTGGGATTGGGTTTTAGTGTAGCGGTTGATGCTGCAGCACTTGCTACGGGTCTACTAATGCCTTGCGATGCGAGAGGACAATCTTTGACTATGTGGCTCACCTTGCCACACCTGTAACATGCCCCAGAAATCTTGTAACAAACCCCTTTATGTCTTTTGCCACATTCTAGACAAGGTGGTATAGAATTGTTCCCCTGACTGGAACTATTGGTTGACCCTGTATTTTGTTTTTTACTCTGTGAGTTATTTTGATCCTTTTTTAAATTAAAACTTTGTCTCTTACCCTGCCATTTAGTCACCAGCATCTTAGCCTGCTTCAAGGCTACAATGTTTGCCTTAGCCATAATAGCTCGATCAAGGACATTCACATACTTGAGTAATTTCAAAACATTGATCCGGTCAAGTATCTCTACATTAAGTCCTCCTTCAAATTTTTGAACCTTTTTATAGCCAGTATCTACCATGTGTGGTGCATAACGTGCAAGCTCAGTAAATTTTGCTTCATATTTGGCCACAAACAATAGTACCCTACTTTAATTCCCCAAACTCGAATATTTTGCGATCACGGACACATTGAGGAAAGTATTTATCATAGAATGCTTCCTTGAATTGAGCCCAAATCATACTATCATTACATTCACGAACAAGCATCCACCATCGCCTTGCCTCCTCTTGTAAAGTAAAAGTAGCCAATAACACTTTCTGTGCCTTTGAGCACAGAAACACTTCAAACAACTTTTCAATTTCTAGGATCCATGTCTCAGCTTTCAGTGGTTCCAGTCCTCCTTAGAATGTCGGTGGCTCATTTTGTTAAACTTTTGTGTTAAGGCAATAACATCATCGTTGGCATTTGGTTCAGGTTATATTGGTGGCAGAGGAGGAGGTGGAGGCTGTTGATTCTGTTGTTGTCTTAGAGCTTCAATCAAGAGTTCAATCATTCTCTCTAATCTTGCAATTCTTGCTTTGGGTGGTTTATTTTTATCTACATTTCTAGCATTCTCCATTGCACTATATGAAACATGGTAATAATAAACATAGGAAAAATGGTTTGCTTATTCATGTTAGCACATATACACATAACATGTCCACACACTCATTTATGCTCATGCAATGCCCTACTTGCTTTTCTCGGACATCCTATAGCTTATTTGGATACGTGTGTGCGGTATAACTCGTGCTTTGATACCACTTTGTTACAACCTAAACCCGCCCCTATAGGTTTAGCATCGTAATCGGCTAGTAACTTGTGATTACTGAAGGCCTGTTTAACCATAATGACAATAATACAATAAAAAGGGGCTGGCGGAAGCCAATCAATAATAGAATATATCGTCCAATGAGCTGTGAGGACTTGAATGGAAATAAACTTTCATATATACAAACACTTATGTCCATAAAACACATATATACAAGATAAGACACAAATTAGGGAATAAAATCCCATTATCAAAACAGTATTAACAAAAGTCATAAAATATTCACTTGACTCCATATAACATTAAAAAATGGTAGATTTAGATCACTCCAAAAAGCCTTGACAAAAATAGTTCGGAACCTCGCGGCGAGGCACGATAGGTTGGCTTGACAAAACGAAATAAGGTTAACGCCGCTAACTTTGCTCCGGTGCCTGGCCACCTACATAAATATAATAAACTGTGAGTTAAAGCCCAGTGAATAACAAATATGTAAAGGGGTTAAGAATGAATGTTCTTTCAGTATTTAAAACAGTTAATTGTATCAGTAGATCATTTACTCAATCAATGTCTTATATTTCATGTCATATTTTTCATGTAGTAATCATAGCAGTCATACGTGGTACATCCCATAGCAGAATAGTACAGTAGGTCTTAAAGACCGAACAGTCAGTTAATGGCCATCAGTACAGTAACAGTAGTTCCAAAAATTGGAACTGATAGAGATCTCTGTACCAGTAACAGTAAATAGTAGCAGTAAACAATAGCAGTATGCGATGGATGCCACGAATATAGTTCATAAAATAAGACAATCATTCATTCAATAAACAGTATCGTTTCAGAAATAGAACTTAGCAATAGTATTCAGAAAGTAAATAACACGTGAACATAGTTTTACAACATTATTACTCATAGTGGGCTCCTTGAAATGCGTGCTATAAGGCACTAAAGATGCGACGTTTGACCTAGACAAACAAATTCAAGTACAACGATTCAATACATAATTCATTCATTCATTCAGTCGGTTCTCTTCGTTTTTTACTTATTTCGATGTTCATTTTCTCGGTTTCTAACTGCTGCTTATCCGTTTGGTTAAATTTTTGTTCTTTAATTCATTCGTGTTCATGAGATGCAAAAGCACATGAAAAACACTTTAAAACCATGCAAACAGAGGCCTAGAAGGTGGAAAAAATGAGTGGAAACAAAATCGGGTCTGCCCAAAGGGCCGCACGTACGGGACTTCCACCGCACATGCGCCCTGCATGTGCGATTATTTCAGTATGCAAGCTCTAATCTGCCTTGTTTTCCGCATGTGCTGAAATCCAAAAATCTACCATGTTGTGGAACCTCAACTAGTGCATATTCTAACTTCAATACCATGCATTCTAAGCCAAGAACTCATACTTTCATGGAGGATTAACACTTGTACCTTAAAACAAAAACCATGACCAAAGATTAAACCCCAAAATTGGCATGAAAAAAGTAAACTTCCAATTTAATATGTAAGTGTAAAGAACATGCAAGTATGAGCTCTAATCTTCAAAATTTATAGATTTTCCTTCACATTTGAAGAACCATACATGAATTTAAGTGTGTGAAAACAATTTCCATGCAAATCATGCCATGCATGTTAAGGTTTTAGAATCAACTCATTCAATCTTTCATTTATATGATCATATATTCTCAACTTCAATTTCACTTCAAATGTTGAAATGTATAATCATGCAATTTGCAACTTTTGAGCCAAAACTCTCAATTCCCATGGAGTTTCTCTTCAAATTGAAAATTATATATAAGAAATTGAATGTATGATCATGATTGTTCAAGAATTATGCCATGCATGTATTAATTTCCATTTCTAACCACAGATCCTACAATCAAGTTTATATTCTTCTTAAATGATCTTGAATTCCATAAGTATAAATATGATTCTTCAAATTGGTGGGATACAAGAGAAGAACTCTTACCTAGAGTTAAAGAATTGAGTTGAATTCCTACTTATCCTTCACTTTTCTTCTTCCTCTTGGTGTTCTAGATGAACTCTCACTCTCTCTCTTGAATCTCCCCCTCTCTCTACGTGTATACTAGGAGAGCTCCCAAAAAGACCCACTATATTACACTTATTATCATCCTATTCAAGTGTTGAAGAGGATCCCTCTAATGTTATTTAGTTCCCTAACTAGTTTGTCTAAGGCTTACATTAATTCCTAATTAAGTTAATTAAACTCTAATAATTTTACTTAAATTAAATTAAACCTCATCATAAAATGATCTGAATTAAACTAAACTTAAATAAATTAAGGTGAATTAGACTCTAATTCCTATCCAATTTCTTAATTCTAACTTGTTAAAAATTAACGAATCAGACAGGTTTAATTTTCACTCTAATCTATCTGTCTACAATAACACAATAACAAGACAATACAAATCAATACAATACATATAATACATGGCACATAAGTCACAATTAACACATAATCTCATGATCAACACTAATCAAATAATTAACTTCATTAATTTACTTAATTAAGGGATCGGCTGTCACAACAACTAAAATGTAATTAATTCTTTTATAAAAAATAAAAGCTTTTATCCAATTTTTGAGTGTAATTTTGTCCATTTGATTTGCATTGGCTGAAATACCATACATGCCTGGAATTTCTATTTTCTAGTTTTGTTCTGTTCACATAATTAAAAAAAAAAAAGAAAAGAACAATTACAATTTTATTATTGTAAAAAATTAGCTAAATGCTCTTACCTTTCTTATCTCAAACCCTAATCTTCATCTCTCCTAGCCTCGTCGACTTCTCACACCCTCTTCTCTAACATCATCAATCCCCTCTAACCCATTTTCTAACATTGTAGTCTCTCCCAAACTCTAAGTAAATCATGCACACTACTAGCCCCAAATCCTGACCCTTCTCATCAATCCTCTCCAACCCCTTTTCTAACATTGTAGTCTCTCCCAAACTCTAAGTAAATCATGCACACCACTAGCCCCAAATCCTGACCCCTCTGCCTCTCTTTTATCGTTCGAATTATCAACATTGAGCAAATTGTCATTGTTTGAAAATCATTGAATCAATAATATGTGTTTGGATATCAATCATTAAAACAATAGCTTTTGCTCAGAGGTTTTACAAAGGTCGGGCTTTATGGCGGAGAGAGGTCACAAAGGGAATGTTTGCGGAGGTAAGGGTTTGTGGCAAAGGAGGGTTCGCAACATTGGGGGTTGTAGAAGTGGGAGTTTGTGGTAGATGAGGATACAAGGCGAAGGGGTTCACAAAAGTAGGGAGGTTTACAATAGAAGGGAGTTTGTGGTGGTCGGGCTTATAGTGGTTGTAGTAGCTAGAGTTGTTGGGATGGTAGTGGCATATAGTGGCTATGATTAAAGTTAGAGTTAAGGCTAGGATTTAAAGGATGAAGATGGAAATATTTTTAGATAGTGGATTGTGTATTGAGCAAACTATTAAATTTTAAAATTATTTAGTATGTACATTAAGAAAATATATATTGAGAGTTTTTGGTCTATAAAAATAGAAAATCCCACATAACGTGCCCATTAGTATATGAGCTAAAGGAAGAGAACGAAATGAAAAAAGTGATCCAAATTGCGAATTGTTTGTAAATATAAAATTTATAATATTTTAGTTTGTATTGTGCCCTCTATCTAGTTTGAATGGCAATTTCATCACTTGAGAAAGAGAACAGAATGAAAAAGTTGTCTAGATTTTGAGTTGTATGCAAAAATAGATTTTGTTAACTTTTGATTTTCCATAAGAATAAATGAGATGTCCAGAACTGTAACAATTATAGAGGAATCATGATAATGTGTCATATAATGAAAGTGTGAGAGAGAGTGATAGAACGTCGATTGAGAGATATAACAGATGTGTCAGATAATCAATTTGGGTTTATACCTGGTAGGTCAACAATATAATTAAGCGATCTATTTTTTGAGGAGAGCAATAGAAAAGTATAGAGGAAAGAAAAGAGACATTGATATGGTTTTTATCGATCTTGAGAAAGCATATGATAGAGTGTCTTGGGATATAATTTGGTGGGTGTTAAAGAAGAAATGGGTGACAAAAGGTTACATTGATGTGATTAGGGATATGTACGAAGGTGTGGTGACCACTATTAGATCGCTGGCTGGAGAGACAAGTGAATTTTCAATTACTGTAAGATTACACTAAAGATAAACCTTAAGTCCTTATCTTTTTGCTTTAGTTATGGATGAGTTGACGAGAAATATTCAGGATAATGTGCCACCGGTATGCTTTTTGCGATGATATCGTGTTAGTGGATGTGACTAGAAAATGATTTAACATTAAGTTGGAGACTTCGAGAGAAGCACTTGAATCTTAAGGATTTAGGATAAGTAGAAATAAGACAGAATACATGGAGTGTAATTTTAGTAATAGTAACAATGAGAGTAGAGGAGAAGTGAAGATTGAGGGCCAAGTATTACTTAAAAGTGAGCATTTTCGTTATTTAAGATCGATTATCATAATGGTTGGAGAGATTAGAACGGATGCTGGTCTATAAAATTAGGGCGGGGTGACTTAAATGGAGAAGTGTGTCTGGGATATTGTGCGATAAACGAGTACCCACTAGATTAAAATGAAAGTTATATAGAACGGCTATTAGACCAACAATGTTGTATAGGACGAAGTGTTGCCCAAGTGTTGTTGAGATGAGGATGCTTAGGTGGAAAAGATAGAGTTAGGAATAAGTATATTTGAGAATGGGTAGAAGTAATTCTGATAGAAGATAAGTTGAGGGAGAATAGATTGAGATCGTTTGGTCATATACAAGACCAACAGAGATAGTAGTGAAGAGATGCAATACAATAATAGTAGATGGAACTGTTAAGAGAAGGGACAGACCTAGATTGACGTGGGCTAATGTAGGAGGCTTTTCCCAAACTAAGGCCTCGTTTGGGAACATACTAATTTAGTAACTTTTTAGCTATTTGGCTAAAATATGAGCTAAAAAAAACTAATATATTTGGGATGACTTTTTAGTTTTTTACGAAAAGATGTGCAAAAAGTAGAGAGAAAAGAGAATATTTGACTTTTTGGTATGGGTTGTTGGCTTTTTGGCTAATTTAGTAACTTTTTGGCTTTTTGACTAAAAAGTTTGGTTGCCAAACGAGGCCTAAGCCCTTTTTGCATGGTATTTCCCAAACTAGGCCACCTTTTGACGGATTTCCCAAACTAAGCTAAAGTGCTATTACAAATCGCGTTTTTACTGTTAGGAGGCCAAAATTTGATGAATAGTGAAATCGCTATTCAAAATCGCGATTTTAATTAAGAAAGCGCTGTTTCAAATCGTGCTTTTAACATAAAAAAATTTTGTGAAAAAAACGCTATTTAAAATCGCGCTTTCACTGTGTATATAATTTTTTTATTTTTATTTTAGAAAACGCGATTTGAAATTGCGTTTCTACTGTTGAGCCACAAACCAAAGCCAACCCACACTCTGACACACGCACATCAATGGGGGGCACCCACAACACTCAAGCATCATTGAAATAATATAATTTTTATATATAATAATAATTTATAATAATCAATTATATAATTTTTATAATTTTCGTAAATATAAATTATTTTTAGGTTAGGAATGGTTTGATTTATAATACGTATGCAAGGATAAAAAATTTTATAATCAAAAATAATTTTTACAATTTTTATAATCAAAAATAATTTATAATACGTATGTATTATAAATTTTTTTATAATAATTTATAATACGTATGTATTATTTAAATCTTTACATTTTTTATTTAAAATTTTTTATAATAAACCCATCTTCACATTTTATAATATGTATGTATTATTCAAAAATAATTTATAAAAATTTATAATTAATACGTATGTAAATAATTTAATACGTATCTTCACATTTACATTTACAGTAAACCCATCTTCACATTTACATACGTATGGTTTAAGGGTAATTTTTTGATAAATGACTTAAATGATAAATCAAATCATCCATAACCTAATTTTTTTTACCCTTACATACGTATGGTTTAAATAATTTATAAAAATTATTGCCATACGTATGTAAAAATCGATTATAAAAATTACAAAAATTATTTATAAATTGATTATAAATTATTTAAAAATTATTATCAAAAATTATTTATCAGTACTAAAATTTTTTACTTTTTAGATAGAAATAACTAAGGTGCATCTAAAAAAGTAAAAAAAAAATGTTTAAAATAAAAACAAAAAAAAAAAAACGAAAATAAAAAAACTCAGTTTTCAAATAACTAAATCCAAAAAACTCAAACCAAATATACTGAATACTTTTTAAACAATTATGTTGACATTTTGAAAAAATTTGTATTTTATAGAAAAAAATTTTAGTTAACCAAACAATTGTTTTACTTTTTTTTGATAAAAAAATTATATAATAAATATATAAAGTATAGAGTGAGTGAAAAAAAAAAAAAAAATAGGAGTTGGCGTAGATTGAACCCGCGCCTATACCAAGCCATACGTATGGTTTAAAAATTGCAATTTATAAATAATTTTTGATAATAATTTTTAAATAATTTATAATCAATTTATAAATAATTTTTGCAATTTTTATAATCGATTTTTACATACGTATGACAATAATTTTTATAAATTATTTAAACCATACGTATGTAAGGGTAAAAAAATTTAGGTTATGGATGGTTTGATTTATCATTTAAGTCATTTATCAAAAAATTTACCCTTAAACCATACGTATGTAAATGTGAAGATGGGTTTACTGTAAATGTAAATGTGAAGATACGTATTAAATTATTTACATACGTATTAATTATAAATTTTTATAAATTATTTTTGAATAATACATACGTATTATAAAATGTGAAGATGGGTTTATTATAAAAAATTTTAAATAAAAAATGTAAAGATTTAAATAATACATACGTATTATAAATTATTATAAAAAAATTTATAATACATACGTATTATAAATTATTTTTGATTATAAAAATTGTAAAAATTATTTTTGATTATAAAATTTTTTATCCTTGCATACGTATTATAAATCAAACCATTCATAACCTAAAAATAATTTATATTTATGAAAATTATAAAAATTATATAATTGATTATTATAAATTATTATTATATATAAAAATTATATTATTTCAATGATGCTTGAGTGTTGTGGGTGTATGAGGATCCTCTCCTTGCAAGTTTCTACTTGCGTCCGTCCTTGCAGGGCTTTCGGCCCTACTTTTAGGCCCAATTTTGATAATCTGAACCGTTCATATTTTATGATTTATTCAGTATATCATACCTGTAAAAAATCAAGTTGATCGGATATCAGAAAGCATATGTTCGGAAAACTGTTTATTAAATTCTTTAAAAAAATAGTTTTTAGTTCAATTTTTCAAACACATACTTTCTGATATCCGATCAACTTGATTTTTTACAGGTATAATATACTGAATAAATCATAAAATATGAACGATTTGAATTATCAAAATTCGGCCTAAAAGTAGGCCCGAAGGCCCTGCAAGGACGGGCGCAAGTAGGAGCCTGCAAGGAGAGGCTCTTGACTCGTTGTGGGTGCCCCCATTGATGTGCGTGTGTCAGAGTGTGGGTTGGCTTTGGTTTGTGGCTCAACAGTAGAAACGCGATTTCAAATCGCGTTTTCTAAAAAAAAAAAAAAATTATATACACAGTGAAAGCGCGATTTTAAATAGCGTTTTTTTCACAAATTTTTTTTATGTTAAAAGCGCGATTTGAAACAGCGCTTTCTTAATTAAAATCGCGATTTTGAATAGCGATTTCACTATTCATCAAATTTTGGCCTCCTAACAGTAAAAGCGCGATTTGTAATAGCGCTTTAGCTTAGTTTGGGAAATCCGTCAAAAGGTGGCCTAGTTTGGGAAATACCATGCAAAAAGGGCTTAGTTTGGGAAAAGCCCCCCTAATGTAGTAAATAGAGATATGAATCTCCTTAATTTGACTAACGATATGGTCTTGGATAGAATCGAATAGAGAAGAAGGATTCTTATAACTGACCCTATTTGATAAGACTTAAGATTTAGTTTGATTTGGCTTGGTACACATTTTATACAAATTATATGTGACGTTATTATTTTACTCAGTCCAAAATAGTTGAAAGCATATTTGCTAAAAACATTTTTATAAAAATATTTGTAATAAATATATTTTTATGTAATTTGAGAATTAAGTTGAAATACTTCTTAATTTTTTTTATTATAGATATATAAAAAGGATCCAGTTTGTCTCTAGTTGGAGGTCAAGATTGGATCCTTTAGTCCGCTTCGTGGGCCCACTTTTGAGCCTTGTTTTAATGATTCGAATCGTTCACATTTTAAGATTCATTAAGTACATTATCTCTGTAAAAAATCAAGTCGATTGGATAACGGTAACTATGTGTTCGAATTAGTTTTGTATAAAAAAAATAGACGGTAAAAAAATAAACAGTTTATACAAAACTGATTAAAACACAGTTGCTATTATCCGATTGATTTAATTTTTTACAGAAATAATGTAATCGATGAATCCTAAAATATAAATAATTTAGATTATCGAAACGGAGTTCAAAAGTAGGCCCACTGAGCGGGCTAGAGGGTTCAGTTTTGATCTCCAACTAGAGACAAGTTAGATCCTAAAACAAAATGTAAATTGGTTAACTTGCCCAAGATTGGGGTTGTACTAATATGGATGACTTATTTTTTAAAGTTAATTGCAGACACCACATAAATTATTGCTTAATTAAAGGAAATAAAAAACATAATTTGGTTAGCCAGCCCAGGATTAGGATCGGACTAATTTAGTTCACTTACTTTTTTCACGTCTACTATTACTAAACGAAATAACATAAAAAAACAAAAACAACATAATTTGGTTGATAAGCCCAAGATCTGGGTTGTATTGTTTAGTTGGCTTATTTTTTTCAGAGTTAATTACACCGGCACAACATCAACTATGACATATTATTTTAATCTCTCCAATTTTAAAATTGTATATTTAGACACGACAATGTAAAAATTATCACTTTCCCACTTCTAGGATGGGTTACATATATAGAGTTTTATTTTATTATTTTTAATGTATAATTTTAAATTTTAGAAATTGATATTGAAAAATGCTTGAAACTCCTTTTTTTGTAACCCTCACAATTCTTTTGAATCTCAATCATTGATGTATGTGTAACACTCACTTAATAAAAAAGAAGTCTCAATCAATGTTGATTGATATTTAGAGAGGGGTGCTGACTAGTTCATCAATCATTGGATGAATCCTAGAGCCTCAGAGACAAATCTCATCGTGGTTTCCAAAAACCAGGTATGTAAATGACTTTTAATCTAGCAAACATAAAAATTACAATCTAAACAAAACTAACAGATTAAATTTTTTAACACATCCTCTATCAGCCAACCTATCTATCTTATTTATAGGCTTCACAATTCAAAAGCTCACTCACTCCTTCACAAGACTAACCAACACTTCACAGTTCAAGAACCCACTCTTGCTCCAAACTAACTAACAAACAGAGACATGAAAAGGCAAAAATGATAAGCAAAAAGACAAAGGGTACCTCGTATTCTCCCAACCAACTTTAGCCTTTGCTTTGGACTTTCCATAATAATTGTATCCAAAAATAACAGAAAGTTATGAATACAAAACTATTATTACAAAAGTGTATTATTGCGTTAATTTTAAATATTTTACAAGAGAGTAACAAGAAGGAGAATATCAACTGGACCTGGCACCCTCAATTGCTCCAACTAAATCATCAAATTTGGCCCCGGTGACTTCTTTAACAACTTTACCGTCTTTAAGAATCTTGAATGTCGGAACCACCTTAATTCCTAGCTCCTTTGCCAATGGCTGCCAATAATTATCAAAATAAACATGAGAGAGAGAGAGAGAGAGAGAGAGAGAGAGTTGT
This sequence comes from Camellia granthamiana, assembly GCA_036172215.1. NCBI lineage: Eukaryota > Viridiplantae > Streptophyta > Magnoliopsida > Ericales > Theaceae > Camellia > Camellia granthamiana. The sequence goes on from CM069911.1 coordinate 58,620,643, forward strand.
TGGAAATGTGGAAAACCAACCTTGTTATCCTTGTTACAATCAAGCTTTAGGAAAACAACATCAAGGTACTTCTCCGACAATTCTTTAAATTTGGGGGCGATCACCTTGCACGGACCACACCTACAATTATTTCAAAGTAACAAAAAAAATCAGAAGTTAAGAAAACGAAAAACATTGAAGAGATTAATGGCCATTAGGAAGTTAATTGATCCAATGACATGACAATGCACCAAAATACAATGCATATAACACAGGCAAAATAAAAACTTTCACACTTCAAGACAATTCCCAATTCATTTTGCAATCATAAATACTAGGATCAGGCCCATAGGCTGATCTAACCTGCTCTAATCTGATCCAATCCCCAACAGCATATATCCAATAAAAAACAATAATACTAAAGAATGATGATTTGATGATTATCCAAAGCACTTCCAATACCAGACATTCTAATTATCAGTTCATATGTACATTAATGATCAATCCCAGACGTAAATACTACTAGAAGGATTTCACACACAATGTGCACATCAGCTCTACCCCTTGCCTTACCATTTATTGAATTAAACAACACCCCCCCCCCCCCCCCCTTCTTTTTCTTTCCCTTAAACATCCCTGATTCCCTCTGTCAAACTAATTATCAAACTCTTTCAGACTCCACAAAGATTGGGTTGTTTAAATTGAAATGCTTTAATTTTGTATTTCAACCACTCTCTAAACTAGTGAGTTTCTTGCGAAAACAAGTGCAACAAAGCTTCAAAAACCAAGATCATACAGAACTGGCAAGAGAGATAGGGCAAAGAAAACAATTTAAATAAATTAATGTTACATTTACCATGTTTTTAAGTACTTACCAAAAAACCTAAAAAAAAAATGCCAATTACTAGATTACAAACTTGAACATAACTAACTAAGATGTAACAAAATCTATAAAACCTTTCTGAAACAGATGATAAGATCTTGATCCAGCAGAGAGAGAGAGAGAGAGAGCTTGAAACCCATTAACTGCCAACCAAAAGGTTTTCTGATTAGTAGCAATGCCACTAAGGGCCCAAAAATTTCTTCTGTTAAGTGCATACTTTGATGCAAAATCAGCCATCACTTTTGAATTAGTCATCATCGCCAAGTTCTAAACACGCTGATTTGAAGGTAGTTTTAAGTTCTAGTCTTGTATCTTGATCGACAAATTTCTCAATTAAATTTTAGTTTCATAATTCAATTACATAAAATTTCAACCCAATTAACTCAGTACGAACATTTTCAGCAATTACAAGTCTCATTTTTATTAACACTACTTCCTAACTATTGTTCTCACAATCTAAAGCGCAGACAATAATACATTAAACAGTAATTTCAAATTAGTAGACTTTCCAGAATGGGTTCATCAAAAAAATTCAGGAAATTATACTTGCTCAAATTAAGAAACTAAATAAATAAATAAAGGAAAAGGAAAAAAAAAAGAAAAAAAAAGAAGACATTATATATGTATGGGTTAATTACTTCAAAGTATACAAGCTGTTACATTTTAATCCTCAATCTTCTAATCTTTTAGTTTGGTTCTTAAAGTTTGCGATCTCTTACACTTGAGTCTGTCACCGTTCAAAATTATTAACAAGAGGACGGTTATTTTTGGAATTTTGTAAAAACCTCAACAAAATCAAAATGATCAAATCCAGGTATAGTTATGCATTTTGTAGCATTTTAGTTCCTAAAATTTGCATTTTGTTTCATTTTAGTCTGAGAAGTCTCCACTTTCTTGCATTTTTCGTTAATATCTTTTAATTTTGTTGCATTTATGTCGTAAAATAATGAAAATATCACTATTCCCGTTATTGATTTTGATCTACGGCACAAAAAAGTAAAACAATTAAAAGATTAGGACTCGTTCAAAAAAAATTAAAAGATTAGGACATAAATGTAATATAACACATTTTGGGACTATTTCAGTAATTAATCCTAACCCTAACCCCATATATATATTTATACATATTGCGATTTGCAACAACACAACAGAAACAGACTATTTCCAGAGTATGGTACTGCAGCTGAATACATTGATTGAACACAACTCTTTACCTGGCAATAGCAATATAGATATAGATATAGATATAGAAATAAGTACCATTGAGTGTACATGTCGAGGACGACAGTTTTGTCACCGGCGGCTTTAACGAGAGGCCAGAAGGTGTCCTTGCAGACCTCGGTGACCTGACCTACAGACACAGCCACGTCCAAGCTCGATCTCACTCTCAGGCTTCTTGAACCACCAATCTTCTCTCTCCTCTTCTCCAAAACACTCCTTGAAACCCTAGCGGAGGACCACTGGTCTCCTCCACCGCTTAGGCAGACAATTGAATGATTTGATGTCCATGAACCACAAGAAGAAGAAAATGAGGCTGAGCGAGTGAGAGGGACTTGCAACTGTAAAGCCATTAAACACACAAATCTCTCACACACACACACACACCTCAAATTCTCTCAATTTTGATTGGTTGATTTAGAGAGAGAGATAGAGAGAGAGAGATATGGAGGATTCTTCAAGGTGTGGCGCTCCGTTCTTTATAGTTGCAGAGTGAGTGACGGAGAAAACTGGATCGTGTAATTTGAGATGTGAAGGTACGAAACTGCCCTTCTGGTCTTGATGTTCATTGAAATATCTAGGGTGTTTTCGTCAATTGACTTGTGACAATTTGTGGCACACATCTTTTGTTTTTTTCTAAAAATAAAACAAAATAAAATTGCCCATCAGAATTTGAATATTTAGCCTCTGTTTGGGAAGTGGGTTGGCTTTTTGGCTTTTTGGCTTTTTTGACTTTTTTAACCTGGGCTTAAAAGTTTGGTTTGGGAAGGGCTTTTTGGCTTTTTGGCTTTTTTGACTTTTTTTGTGAGAGAGGAGTGTAATGATTATGGGTTGGATGTGATGTTTTGTTTTTTGTGACTAAAAAAGCCTATTTTGTCTTATATGACTAATTTAGCCAAAAAAAACCCACAAAAGCTCTTCCCAAACACCACACAAAAGAAAAGAAAGATAAGTAAAGTTTGTTAACGGCCTTGGCTCTCTCTCTCTCTCACTCTCAATCATTAAGAAAGAATATTTTATTTATACACACTTTTTAAGAGAATGTATATCATACCATATGCTCTCCCATTTTTACTGACCACATTTAGGCTAAGTTTGGGATACCCCAAATAATCCAAAAAGTCAAAAAGTTACTCAAAAAGTTAAAAAGTTAACACTATTCACCAAAAGTCAACAATTACGGCTGCACAACTCCCAATTCAAATTTTACTCTACAAACCAATTTTTACAATTTTTTATTACACATTTTTCCATAAAAAGTCAAAAAGTTAACCCAAACATCCATATTTTCAACCTCAATTTTTTAGTCCAAAAAGACAAAAAGTGCACTTATTTAGTCTTCCCAAACAAGCCCTTAATTTAATTTGATTTTCAGTTTTTTAATTTAATTTTTTTGAGTATCACTATGTGTTGCCACTTACACAATCAGCACAGTAATGAGTTGGTATAAAAGCAGAGAACTGTATAGATGCTGTATTGCATCCATAAATCCTTCTATTGCTTCCTCTGTTTTAAAATATTAATTTTTTATTATCTTAAAATATTAATTTTTTTTAAAAATTAAAAAATAAAATAATATGAATTTCATATTTTGTCTTTCTTTTAAATTCATTAACAACACAAAAAAATATAATTATGATAATTTATATTTCCAAAAAAAAAATATACTACCAAAGAGTAATTTTGAAAATTTAATATTTTCAAAATATAATAATTATACTATTAAAAAAAGTTAAATTCTCAAAAAGAACTACTATTTTAGGATGAAGAGAGTACTGTTATTTTAGGTTCCATTTGACAAAGGATTATTTTAATTAAAGTTATTTAAAAATAATTTTTTTTATAACTTATTCAAAAAGATTAATGATTCATTCTCATTCATTCTACAAAATCAAACATTCTTTTCTACTCACACTTTTATTTGCAAATTTTTCTATAAAAAATAAAAAAAATTCTTCCAAAATATATTATTTTTCTTCGCTTTATATTTTAATATAAAAAAAATCACTTCCTAAAAAGACTATTAATAAGGTCTCGTTTGGAAACATATTATTTTAGAAATGTTTTGATTTTTTACAAAAAGATATGTAAAAAAATAGAGAGAGTGATGTAACAACTTATAATGACTTTTTAACTTTTTAACTAAAACTGAAAGTTATCAAACGAGAGCTAAGACTCAACTTCCCTATTCCATAACATTTCATTTTGGATAAGCATGACTCAAATTGGAAGTCATCATTGGTCCCCATCTTTAAAATATATATATATATATATTGAAAATAACATGAATCAGAAAATTTTGGAATTTTTTTAAGGGACATGCAGGATTTTGTTAACAGCTTTGGCTATCAGAAGAAAAATTCTGTCATTGTAGCCATCAGAAACACTTCCTGCTCAGAGAAGTTTGGTTTTTCTACATGTTTATAAAATAACTGGTTGTTCATAATATCATATGCCTAATGAAAGAAATAAGAAACTTTAAGAAAAACCTCTGAAAAAACTTCTTTCACAAATATTATCGGATTTCCCTCCAGGGACTTCCTTTTTTTTTTTTTTTAAAACTTGAAATTCATGTTATCCTGTAAATTTTCTATTCTCGGTTGTGCAAATCCCTCAATTAGTTCTCTGCAGAGCAATGTAGAGATTGAATATATATATATATTTTGATCAGTAAATGTTAGTTGTTAATTGTTAGATTAGCAGTTATGAAAGAAAACTTCCCCATCCTTAATAAAGTACTTAAATACTTGCACTCTCTTAATTCAACTTCTTAAGAGAGTTAAGCCCATAACCTCCTTAGGGACTAAGTCCTAAGGAAGGTATAATAACCAACTAGGTTAGGCCTAGTTGGTTGTACTGATTGAATTAAAGTCAATTTCACCAATCCAAAATAGATTTACAAATATATTGTCATACATATTCTAGGAAGAAAGAAAGAAAGAAAAAAATATGATGAAGAGGTTTTCTCATCTCTTCTAACCTTTCTGAACCATTCGGGGCTTAAGAGTAGCCATCATTAGTGACTTGTGAGTGAAACTTAGAAGGCAACATTGCCATATCAAAGAATCATATAACATTTTCATTAAAATATAAATAGAAAATGAAATCATATGGTATACAAAAATCAATTAATGCCGCCGCCATTCTACTTTGTCCAACAACTCATTACAGGTAACTGTGCAAGATAGCCAATAGCGACAATAATGCTAATGGCCATCCTGTATTCATACTACAAGCCGAAGAAAGTTCTTTGGCTCCAATTTGATAATCATGTCCAGATTGTTCATCCTTCACTTTGATGCCGAGAGAGCCTGAGATCAACCGAACAATTTACGTAAATTCCCACAATTTTTCAAGCAGTGGGCTACCTTCCAACAGAAATCATCAATGTCGTTATATAAACCAAATGGAATTTCGTTCAAATTCAAGCAAGTACATCTTTCAACGGAAAAGGAGAAAGGAACATTTACGACACTGACAAACAGGTAGAAATGATTTAACAGCACATTACACTCAATTCTATTTCAGTCTATTCACTATTCTAATTCTTGGTTTTATGCAAAACAAGCTTATAATTGATAGTGCATGTAACCCATCCAACCATTCAGAATATCCTCAAGAAAAATGGAAACGAAATGGAAACATCGAGTCAAATACCGTAAGGTACTCAAGGACAATAACAATTGATACTTCTTTTCACAATTGGAAAAATTAGAAGAAAGGAAGAAAGAAATAAAGAAGGATTTCCAATATAAACAACATACAGGAAAAGGAAAGATTAAATTATGAAATTGACCAAAAACCGTAGAAGTAACTGAACAGTATATGCTATACTCACAATTGTATTCACTCCACCCAATTGTCTGATTTTCGAGATCATACACAACCAGCTTATTTGATAGGACCATATCTGCATTTGAGAGGAAAATATGAATTAATAAGAGTACAACTTGTCATTCAGTTTTTTTGTTCCTTAATGTAAATGGCATTGTCCATCAAATCAACAAGTTGGCTGTTCTCAAAGATTTCCAGCATTGTCAGTCCATATGTTCAGAGTGGATTCATCAATAATTTTATGTTACAAAAAATTCACAAGGATTACAAATAGCAACTGAATAATATTGTATAACACTGTCAGGAATTTGTCCTTGAGCGATAAAAAGTTTAGCATATAAATCAGAACCTATTTTGTAAAAAACCAGCTTCAGTATAATAGGCTAATTTTTTGGTTTTAGTATAAAAGGTGGTTAAGTCCTGTCCTGGGTGCTGCAAGGTGTATCTGACATTACTTTATATTAATTATAGATTGTAGGTGCTTATACCACAACCTATTCTAAGCGGGGGTATACACACCATAAGTTATGTCCGCTAAGCTCACTGGCAGTCGAGCATGACTGCCACTCACGGCTGCTGCTCAGGCAAGAGCTCTAAAATGAATACATGGTAAAAGATAAGGTTGGAACAACTTGTTGATAGGGGTGTAATCAGTTTGGTTCAGTCAGGATAGAGGAAAAATTTAACAACCAAGCTCTTTGGTCTACATTAACCTTTAAGGGTTTTACAGAAACTTGTAGAATCTCATATGGGAAATAAATGTAACGTAGATTGAGGGTGAAGGATGCTCTATAAATGTCTCTCTTCCTAACCTTGCAAATTGTGTAGCTATTGGTCACTTATCTTCTAATACTCAAAAAGAATCAAAATATGAAAAATATTTAAACATAATATTTTGGTCAGTTCGGTCAATATTGTTGTAAAACTTTTCAAAACCGAAACGAACTTATACCTTACGAAAAACTGACTGAAAACCAAAATTTCTGTAGGTCTTGGGCAGTTGGCTTGGTTCCAACCATTTTTCTTATAGCCCTACTTGTTGACGTAAGTTTTGAAATGATTTAACACAACTTGGGTGAACAGCCTAATGCCACAACCCAAATTCACCAAAAACAGAGTTGTGTTTTAAAAGGCTCTCATGTATAAGAAAGTTGAAATATAAATCCAACAAAACCACTTTGAATGATACCTCCCAAAAGATTTAGTTCCTTTCCATCCTTCGATTTCATCCCACTATTCTGCCAGCCAATACACCACTCATCATCCTGCAAAAATGAAAATAAGGAAGATATGAAGTAAAAAGACCTTTAGAGAATATTATAATAAAAATTCAGAAACTGATGTGCTACATAAATAACAAATTTATAACTACAAACAACCAATTAAGCCATATAAATTGCCACAACAATGTATAGAATGGTTAGTGTATGAGGATAGAATTCCAATATAGACACTCAGTACTTGTTTTGAATAGCCTCTCCCCTTATGTTGATCAAAATGATAAGTGGTGACTAAGTTGTAACGTGTTCTATCAGTAGCCTCAAGCCTTCCTCCTTTTCCAATATTAGCATTTATGCTCTAGATATCTGTGCTTTTTTGTAGTAATCACTCGCTAGTTCAAATCCTCATAAGCAATACATAGAACATGATACTCTTTACCATAATCTGTGGATCGAAATATAGCAGCCATCATCAATTCCATTAATAGCTTAGTACAGCATTATATCTTGACCATTTTTGGTTCATCCAAAGGAATCCGTTCTCTCCATTTCCGATGACTTTTGCTTAACATATTTTGTGGATTTGTACTTTAAAAAGTGAGATTTAGACTTTAAATGCTGCTCAAATGAACTTGGTTGGTTTGACCCATTTTGACTATTTTCGACCTAGGGAAGCCATTTTCAGCCCCCATAAGACATTGTTTAGGGCATAAATAAGGTCCAATACAAGGCTTCTAGGCCCTAGTACACTTTAAATGTGGCTTAAAAATTAAAATGGAAAGGGGTTATGTCATGTAGCATTTGGTTACTCGATGTGCCTCAATGTTTATGCATTATATTGTGTACTATTGTGAATGAAGAGGATCCAAGGGCGTGTTTAAGAACTAAGGTGAGTAAGAGGGATGCTTGGAGTAAAGGTTTTGAAAATTTTGCACTCAGTGCTTTACTTATGTAGAATACTAATGTTATCTCCATGTTCCTATCAAAAGCCATGTTCTAAATGCAATTTGTAAACCACAGACATACATTATTTTGAAATGTGATTGAAAAGCTATTTTGTGCCATGTCTGGGAGGTCCTCTAATGGGAGACTTTAAATAAACCTGTTTGTTCATGATGATGATGTGAGGAGTCGTCCTCTACCACTATATGTGGTTTTGATTCACCACATGGAGGAGTTCGATTGTCTTGCCCATTTTGTTAAACCCAAAGTACGATGATGATGAGCAATGTTTTATTTCATATGAAGTTATCATATCCTTTGATTATAAATTGAGTTACGCTTTTAATTGCAATGTACCCATGGTACCCAAGGGTTTTCATTATTCACTGGATTGTTGTAGCTCACCCCATTCATTTAGATATTTCAGGGGATGCAGCTTGAGATGTGGATCCCAGATTTTGTGTACATTTTTGTATATGAGAAGATGACTGAAGTTGTGCCATACTTTCAAAGACTTTAACTATGAAATATGGTGAATTATCTTTTGAGACTTGTTATGTACATCTATGTAATGTGGCCTTTGTGAGTGGCCAAGGATGTAATGACTCAAGACACCTAGTCTTTTATATAATGATATGAAGTTTGGAACTTAGGCACTAGCTCTGATGGATGGTTTATGACATGCATAGCTGTTATCATATGTTTATCTTATGCTTCCTATGAAAAATTAATATGGTACAGCCGCACAACACTTCAGTTTAACAAGGCCTTTGGTAGCAATCACTACTGGCCGGCCACATACACCAACTTTGTGTGTGTCATGGGTTGGGGGTTTTGACAAACATAAAATATTTTGTTAACATACTTAGGTTCTATAAACATAAAATATTCCAAAAAGAAAGAAGAATATACCTAAATTAGAAACTTGATAGTTTCTACCACCTTGAGATTGCAATTATGACTACCTAATTTAATGACAAAATTATAAAATAATGTAATGAGATTATGCACAGTTCTCATCTATGTTATATAGACTTGTACCAGGTGTCGGTTGTAGGTATGTGTTTAAGAGTTAGATTCATCTAATTTTCACGTTGAAAGACACTAGGTCATTGCTGGATTCGTATTTTGGAAGTACTTTATTTGTTTTTTGTTTTAAAACTAACATAGAGCATTTCATGCACAAAATGGGAATCATAAGCCTATACAGTAAACTCAACTGCTTTAGCATACTTGTTGGGTGTATGTCCAACCAACCATGTCAGACTGACAGACACATATATTATATACCCTTACCCAAATGTCTCATGTTCAAAACGGGTACTTTACAAATTTAGAAAAAGATGTGTAGAATAGCTTGTCAAAGTTCTTCCATCTTAGAATTTATAGATTTTGTAAAACTCTCCATTACCATTCATAGCAATAGACAGAAAGATTTGATCCAACAACTAAGGATATAAACTACATGACAAGGATCAAGCTCGAACTTGCAATTAGCATGCCCTCATTAAACATTCACTTAGGTCTTGAAATCACATGCATTATCTTAAAATTAAAAGAAAATCTGTAAACTACTACAAATTAATCACAAGAAACAACCATATTACCAAATCATATAAGAAATGAAAATTTTCATCAAGGCCTGAATCTCAGATTACTTACACGATGTTGAAACAGATATTCATGAGGATAAACAGTCAGAGAAAGTGAATTCTCAAAACTAAAAGTGACAGCCGGAAATCCATCATCAACACTGCAAGAGATTAGGCAAAGAAAAGATGTTCCAAGTAAATTAAATTGATTTCCAACAGAATTTGTGATCCAAGTATAACATATTCAAGCATATAAATCGGGCCAAAAAAACAGCACTGACGTAACTGATGCACATACTCAACAACCTTTGGATTGCAATGAGTACTATATGGACTTGTGACCTGATGATATATATATATGATTACATGTTATGTGAGATCGTCAATTTATAATGAATATGCATTGTCAGATTTTTCTCATCACAGTAGTCAAAGTTTATAAGTTTCAATGCAACAAGATGTTATTTGTAACAAGTAATGTGTTGTTTTAATGGGTTAATTGATCATGATTTATACATGAAAAAAGTTGAACCAGTATTAGTCTGAACAAGGCAAAATTGTTCCATTTAATTGATGCAAATTGGATAAAATGACCTTTTGTGTAAGTATTATACTGCCCCCAATTTCTATAAAACACAAGATTCTTATTTAATTACTCGTCACCTCTACGATCAAATCAAATATCTAGTAATCTAAATAAGGGTATATTACGCTGACACCCCTTGAGGTTTGCTTTCAATACAGATTCCCTCTAAGGTCTTGGAAATTACGTTGTCCTCCCTGAGATTCATAATTGAATTATAAGTTGCCCCCATCGTTAACCAGCCATCAAGTCAATTAACGCCTTTTGCTGACATCATCAATTATTTTTTTAAATGCCAATTTTACCCTCTTAGACTCCCTCAAATCCAGCAAGCAAACTCTCCCCTCTTTCCCAAATTCACCCACCACTGGCCCTCACTTTAACTTCTCTTCACCATAACCACTACCCCAGTGCCGCCACCTTTCTCCAACAACTGCCTCCACCATTATATCCTATACATATATAGATACATGCATATGCATACCAATGTAACTGTAAGAATCAAGTCGGTGCAAAATAGATAACTCATAAATTCACCAAGTAGATGTTATAGAATAGTAGAATATGTCATGCTTAAAGATTTATTTTGAGATGCAAACAATCTCTAATGTGAAAAGTGCAGGAAAGAAAAATGGGGTTTGGTTGCAAATATAAATGTGGTTCCAAATAAATAACACACTGCCATATTGCTTAGTTCCTTAGAAATATAGCAGATACTTATGGTTTCAGCTTAATTTCTACGCAATTGTTTATAGTCAAAGTTGTGGAAAAAGAACATGAAGCTACATTCTCTCCATTGTTCACAATCTCTCTCTTCCCTATTTTTCCACCACAGATTTGTGTTCCATGCTGATGACAGTCCAGTGCTGCAACAATTGATCTGGGAAGGAATGGCTGCGTTAGTGGTTGGTGGGTGACGATGGGTTGCGATGGTGGTGATGGTTGGTGTGATTGGGGTGGCGGCGGCCATGGGTTGTATTCTACATACTAGGGTTGTAGGGATGGAAACTAGAGAGAGGAGATAAAAGGAAAGGGGTAATAAAGTCATTTCAATTTTCTGTTAATGGTCTTAGTGGAGGTAATTCTATTCGTACACCACAAATATTCTCATTGCACACCATTTTGCCGTTTGGATATTAACTTTTGAACAAAAATCAATTGTTTGGATATTGTAGGTACTTGTATCAAGCTCAATACATGGCAAGCCCTACAAGCGCCACATTTCCAAAACCCCACCCACGTGGCAGACCAATAAGGCACCACGTCGGGCATGTCGTATGTTTGATACATGGCGAGCCCTATGGGCGCCATGTGCCAAGACAACCAAAACTATATGCTTAGCCTAAGCGGGAGCATATATACAAGCCCAAATATATCTAGATATGAAGAGCCCTGCAGCAGGCAGCACCATGGCCCCGCAGGGTCCATGGTCCTTCATACCTCGCTCCAAGGACAAACAATAATACAATCAGTCCCCAGTTCACTTGAACTTGGATTGATAAACACTGGCTCTCCTAAACATTGAAACAAGCCCGCGGCCCATGCTCCTACTTGGTCGCCCCTCTCCTAAACATTGAAATAAACCCGCGGCCCATGCTCCTACTTGGTCGCGTGGAAGCGAGCCCTTGGCTCTCCTAAACACTAAGGTGGGCCCTAGCCCATTTACCTACTTGGATGCCTGGGTTGGGAGCAGGACCCAGGCACTACTGCTCGGGATCATCAGAGGATAGTGGACTGGCGGCTGAGGTCATGGGATCGTCGAGATGGTTGTCTTCTTGCTAAGACAACTCTATCTCGACCAGGCTTGGAGAAGAGGCAACAATGACCTTACGTTCATGTCATCCGATGCATATACGAAACGTTACTTTCTGCCTGCCATGAAACGTTGCTCTCCGCCTGCCGGCAAGCCACAGACGGCAGAAGGGCTGATATCACTTCGGGCAGAGTTGAGGAGAACGAGCCACCTGTCCAACAGTTTGCTTGGGCTCCAATACTCCTGTGGCCTATATAACGTATCGTATATGCACTGAGATACAATAATAACAATACAACCAAGTCTCATGCTTAAACACCCTCTCATACTTTACATTAGTGTTAAAAGGTCTATCACTGCCAGCCTCTCTCTCTCCAAGCTTGCCTTGATCTCCTCCTCTCCACCTCCGGTGATCCTAAGCCATTGAAGTGCCCGCCATCTTCCCGGACTACCTCTAACCACACCTCTCACCCACAGATATCAACTGAGTGAACAGGGTTTTTGTTCGAACAAAACTACTGTTCACTAAGTTGATATCCAAACAATTGATTTTGAGTTGATATCTGAATGAAAAAAAATGGTGTGAATTGAGACAAAGTGTGGTGTGCAAATAGAAAGACAAACTTTGATAGGGGGGTTAGTGAAATTTCCAAAATGTGATGGGAGAATCTATATTAAAGGCAAGCCTTAGGAGGTGCGGGTGTAATGTACCCTTTAAAATAACAGTTGGAGTTCAAATGATGGATATGCACCCTGATGAGAGTTCCTGTCTAGACCTAAGTGGTATCTAGGTTCTTCCAGAAGCACAAGCTAAGGCATTGGAGCCTCAATGTCCATTGTCCTCTCAAGAAAGCTATTTGATGAAGTTTGTATCTCCAGAAAAGAAAGGAAAGAAAAAATCATAGAAAAGAAGAAAAAAAGAGTTTAGTGGAATTCCTATTTAGGACATAGGATAGGAATATGACACTACACAAATTTTCTCTATCCTAGGAAAACACCATTGTTGATAAACTTAAGAATTTCTGTAACATACTTCCACTTCTGGTTTTTCTTGTAGAATTCTAGGACACAATCCTTGATTTGTCGAGGTTAGAATGCAAGTGGATCATATTCTCTTAATGAATGTAAGCATATTACACAACTGGATGAAATATCAACCCCATTAATGCATTATAAGACGGTGACCTTGAATATTACCTTTCATGGTATATACATGATATCTAGATATTTCATAAATAGAAAGAAGAAAAAATCATTCAGGGAAAGGGTCCTTACTTGCCAGTGAACTTAAAACACGTGAACTGCTGCTGAACCCTAAGCAATTTCAAATTGGGTTGCGCAGCCAAAATCTAACAACAAAAATAAATAAATAAATCAATAAAGAGTACATACATCCTTAATTAACAAACTCTAAATAAATATACTTTGAAATACTTGGCATACCTTTGTCATTAGTGGGTTAAACAATTCATCCCCAAGATATGCCAAGGTTGTACCACTATCCATTATCATCGGTTTTCCAGAATCAGTGTCAAATCCATCGGATGGAAGTTGTAGAACAGCATCACCCACCTCAATTGACTTCAAAATGACATTGTAATGTGCCCTAAGATAGTAATAGAACTGTACTTTAGAACCTATTTAAGGAACTAAGCATAAATGAATACTAAAATAATGCCACAGTATAAAATCCACTAAAAACAGATTTGAATTTATCAGATTTTAACAGGAAAGTTGCAAAAAAAAAAAAAAAAAACACTAAGTAATTGCTAATTACAGTCATAACATGCACAGTTAGCTTCTAATCACTTTATTAAAGACTGACAAAGTCATATTTTTCTTCAGTCATATGGTTGAACGCCCAAAGCATCAGAAAGCAAAACCAAGAAAATCAATCTGGTCAAGACTTGTATCCTAGAGCATTAAATTGTCAGATGGACAGATAAAATATCATAAAAGATAGCCGACAGATGAGCATATCCAGATTTTACTATTTTCTGTAAGTTTCAGCTGTGAAAATGACTCTGTCAGGAATTTCTCCTGGTTGCTGAAAAGAACTGAAATTGTAATACCCTAGTTATTACTTTGCATACTATGCATGCCATTCAATATTATTTCTTATACAAGAATGGCTTGTGCCCTTTTGTTTCAGATGCATGCTATTCTTACAGCATGTTATCCTGTGAATCATATGTACTTTACAATTCGTGGTGACCAATTGAAAATAAGTTGAGAGAGAACTAAATAAAATAGTGTGATCATGTAAACGAAGGCTTCTAGATACAACGTTAAGGAAGAGTGATATTACCACTATAAATGGAAATACTAAGGGGAGGGTAAGACCTAAAATTGACATGAGATGTTGTAAAAAAAGATATGAATTGATTAAGTTTAACTAAGCATACAACTCTTGACAGAGAAAAATGGCAGAAAAGGACTCATGTAGCCAGAACAAATTAGTTGGGACATAAGATCTGGTTTTGTTTGCTTTATTTTCTTATTTTTTCTTTAGTTCCAATTAAGCATTCATTATGCTAAGTATTTGTTAAAGTATTCATATAGGTTTCCAGTAAGTTTTTTAAATGTTTCCTTTATGTTTTGCGTAAGTTTCTTACTAACATTCCTGGTTAGGTTGCCCATTAAATTCTTGATCCGCTTCCCATTTCCTGGCTAGGCCTAGTTGGTTTTTTAATCACATTGGGAAAAATTGTTGCTTCTATAGAACTTTAGTCAGATCCTAAAGCTCTAAATGGTCACTTCCATCAAATGGGATGCAAAATGTTTGACGGATATCAAATTGGAAAGAAGACAAATCTCATCCAAATGACAAAAAAAACTTATAATTGCACCGCATCTTAGAAATAATGATATAAAATTACATACTGATTTGGGATAATTGGAGTTGCGTTCAGTTTTGGCTGCACCACTTGTCCAATAGCAAAGATTCCACCTCCATTAGTACCGTCCAAGCAATGTGCAAAAATTTTTTTCACCTTTCCAGCCAATGCTAGCTGTGATAACATGGAAGAATTTGATTGTCCAAAACCAAGGATGCCATCAAGTGCTGAAGAAGTACCTAGCTGACCAGATTGCTTAGATGCACACCTATCTTGGACCAGAAAATTTTATGTAAGCAACAGAAGCAACATTGTAAATAAATTCTTCTAAATTAATTATCATGTTTTCAATGCGGATTAGACCTAAGAATCAGACGTATTCAGAACTTGAAAAACATGTCAAAGGTAATATAGATATCACTGATCAAACTAACCTGTTAACAACCATTTCATTTAAAAGCTTAAATTATAAGATGTAAGTAACTATTTAAATCCTGATGAAAATATATATGTATATTTATTTATTTTTATATGATTATTACGTCAACAAGGCCCCTTCATCCGTGCGCAAACTCTCCTTCATGAGTAGACCAAACATGTACAAGTATTGTATTTATTATGTAGGCAGTGGGATTCAAATATAGCCTTCCTACTCTAATACCACACTCACTCTGACCTCATTTAGAAACTAAAGTTGTTAAAGAAGGTGTATCTTAACTATTTAAATCCTCAGCATAACTTATCTACCAAAAAACCTTCAATATAGGGTAGCAAAACAAGCTACATAAAGCTAACTAGAAAACTGACCATGAGTGAGATAATACAACCTTAAACTGTTTTCTGTGTAAAACAAATACAATGATAATTTATGGCATGACAACATTATGACCCAATGCCCACCATAAATAATTGGGACAACCAAATTCAAATAACGAGAAAGATCACCTTCACAACTTGGAAACATTCATTTTGGTTAAAAAAAATCAAAGTAAAATAAAACCTATTTTAAGCAAATAATCCAAATTTTCTTCACACAACAAAGATCTTGAGCAAGAGTGGTCACACTTCGTGTTTTAGTTGGTTCATGAGATTGTGATCATTCCAAAGCCAAAAGTAATGAGCACTTGAGATGAAAAAAATATTGGTACTCTTGTGGAAGAGCTCAACCTCCACATAATCCAGTTGATTATAATAAGTCCTACGCTAAAAATAAAGTAATCTACCACATTATGATGTCATAATACAAGGTTCTCGAAAGAAGATGCAAGTTCTTGTGCTCTATTACAACTTTGTAACCCCCGAAGTGCAGTTCTTGTTGCACAACTGATTAGTAGTGAACCCATACATAAGTGAGATGATATTCATAAACCATACACTCATTCAATTAATGAGTAGGTGTTTCAAGAACTTGATATATATAGCAATTCTCTAAGATGCCAAGCACATATGCGTGAGTGTATTGTTGAAATACACTCCAAAAGTAGAAATGTGAACTGACCCGAATGCTACGCTACCATTCATGGGTGTAGTTTGAAGGTTTCCGGAAGCTCGATCCAATTGTATATTATCTTTGACAAAGTATCCTGAACTTGTGCTCCCATCTCCGTAAGTAATACCATATGAACAGACTGATCCAACCTTGCAATCAGAAGGGTTGAATGCCTCGACGCAAAAATCTTGGTCACAGGTAACCAATGATCCAGTTGTGGAGGACTTTGGATCAAAAAGTCTCAGTTCTACCTATTACACAGTAACCCTGACAATAAATTTATCTTTAAAAAAACATTATATTATTTGAAAGTTGGAACCATGAGGAGAGCTATATAAAATATTTGAGATAACAAACACAAAAACCAGAAAATAAAAATATAAACGTCCAAGTAAAAGAAGGGGGAACATACACCAAGGTCACTTTTTGTAGGACATTTGTCGCAACCAAAACAATTCACCCACAGAATGTCACTTCCCGTATCTACCTGCACATAATAGTCGTTTGGAGGAGTCCCAATGCCAATCTTAGTGTAGTAGAGCCTAATTCAATCAGCCAAATAAAGCTCCAACTTCAATAAATACATCCATACTAAAAATATACATGATGCATAGTATCAATGACAGTAGCACAATTGTAAAACAATAATACTACAAACTCAGACTTTATTTACTATCACATCCCATGTTAGTTTATGTCTTCCCCTCTCCCTAACATTTTCATTTATGGTGCTAATATTGCACACTCTTCCTTACTTTGCATCTATAGGTGTGATACCCTGTTCCGTAATATGTTAATTGGTCCTTAATTTGAGTATGATTAGGTGTTTAGCACGATTTTATGTGCCATTTTGTGAATATATATGATTTTGAAATTCTATCTGTTCACCGTAGGAATATCTGTTTGAATAATCTGCTTTGGAAATTAAATTGGAGGCCTTATCGGCCACAGAACCCGAAATCGATTACGCCGTTGTGATTGGCATAATTTTTAGAACCTACGGTAAAATTTAATTGGAAATTGATTCGGATCAAAATAATTAAATTCAAAACGATTAATTAGTTCCCCATTACCTTATTATTATTATAATGCCAATAGTGGGTTTTGTTGGGTAAGGGCACTACACTCTCTATTCTCCCTTTATGCTTATTTGACTGATTTGGGACTCAAATTAGAGGAGAGTCGGCTGTAGAGAGGGAGAGAGGAGAGAATTGTGCAAATTGTAGCTTAAAGCTTGGGAACCTTGAAAATAATCCAAGAATTGTTATAGATTGTGAAAATCAAAGCTTCTAGGTGAGTAATTCTTGGATTATAGTTTGTAATTTTGTATGTTCAAGCTAATTGGGTGATCAAGAGTAAGATTGGAATGAAATTAGGTTGGTTGTTGAATTAAAGCTTGACATATGCATGCATGTAAGAAATTGTGTTGAAATAGCATGTATAAGCTTGAAATACATGATTCAAGTAGAGTTTTGGTTGAAACTCATGTTTTGATCACCATTTGTATTGTCTAAATTGAGAATGTGGCTACCTCATCACATGCATTTACAAGTTATGAAGATATGAGCTTGAATGTATGAAATTGTTATGTTAGAATGAGTTTGATGGGAGATTGGGGCATGCATGTGAATTAATTGTGAATTGAGCTCCATTGGGTTGAGACTTGGGGTTTACATCATATTAGTATACTTATATTTGAGAATTGAGCCATAACATGAATGATTTGTTGGTTGAAAATCGAATTTGAGCTCAAGAACACATTCTGGGTTTTCCAGAATTTTGAGGTCCGCTCGAGCAGGAGAAACTCCACTCGAGCGTAAATTTCGTGCTCCCAGCACTTTTTGCAGAGTTGGATGTTCGCTCGAGCGGGATATTTTACGCTCGAGCGGGGAGCTTTTGTAGAGAGGCTTTCCGCTCGAGCTCCCTAATTCACGCTCGAGCGTAATTTTGAGGTAACCAGTACTTTTGCAGGCCTCTTGGGTCCGCTCGAGCGGGGAAGTCCACGCTCGAGTGGGGACCCTGTTTTCTGAAATTTTGTTCATGCGTTCTGTGTTTCGTTTTCCGTTCTCTTTCACTTGTAATCACTCTTAGGTATGTGTTAAGCATTGTAAATGAGTTAATGAGATAAGAATAAAGCTTAAAGAGGAATATGTGAATTAAGGAACGGAATGAATTGTTAATGACCCTTTTGTGTTCATGGAATGTGTAGGGTCAAGCTCCAGGGCGAATCCACAAGCCGATCACTGTGAGTAATATCGATATTTGAAAGCTTAGCAATGTCCAACTGTTTATTCCCTTATAAGATTTATGAGTTGCTAATTGGGATTATGGACAAAAGTCTGACATGAACGAATAAATAGACCGAAGGTCGTTTCGATATGAATATAAATGGACCTAAGGTCGTTTTGATAAAAATAAATGGACCTAAGGTCGTTTTGACACGAATGTATGGGCCGAAGGCCGTTTTGACGTAAACGAACGGACCGAAGGTCGTTTTGACAGAAATGAATGGACCAAAGGTCGTTTTGACAGAAATGAACGGACCAAAGGTCGTTTTGATAGAAATGAATGGACCTAAGGTTGTTTTGACATGAATGAGTGGGCCGAAGGCCGTTTTGACACGAATGTATGGGCCGAAGGCCGTTTTGACGTAAACGAATGGGCCGAAGGCCATTTTGACAGAAATGAATGGGCCGAAGGCCGTCTTGACATAAATGAATGGGCCGAAGACCGTTTTGACATGAATGGAAATTTGAATGGGCCAAAGGCCAGAATGTTTGGAACTACAGTCACTTGATTTGAATTTCGTATAATTATGTATCTGTTAAATAGAAATATGGATTGGGCCCAAGGCCGTTTGGAACATGTTGTTCTACATCGTTATGTAACTTCTGTATTTGATTGATATTATTTACTGGGCTATCGCTCACGCTCATTCATGTGTTTGTAGGTGAGCCAAGAGAAGTCCAAACCAAGCCCCAGTGAAGTCTGCCAAGAACAACATGAGTTTTGGAGAGTTAGCCTTGTGTCTCACGCACGAGACCCATCCTTGCTATTTTGTTATGTATTTATATTTTGTCTTGCTGGCGAGGACTTTGTGTATATCTGTATATAGTTTTGTTATGGGTTGACTCAGTTTGGATGATCTTGTTTGTAAAGGATTTTATAGTACTGTATTTTGTTATGGGTTATTAACGTATATGTGTATGGTTTGTTCGATGTGCATATAAGCATGGCTCTATGGACAAAGATTTAAATTTTGCTTCCGTTTGGCCCTTTTACTCTGATGAGTTATGTCTGTTTTGGTTTAAGGCCGTAGGTAATCTCGGGATTACTGGCCGGTTATGTCCTTAACCCATAGGGGCGGGTTCGGGTCATGACAATAGGTTTTCGTTGTACATGACTAAACCATCTTAGCCTTTTGTTTCTCAACTGAACTTATGCAACCAAGAATCTAGTAAGAATCATAATATGAAACATAAAATCTCAGCAAAAATAAATAATTTTTGACACAATAAGTAAATTCATCTGAAGTATTCATTACAGAAAATTCAATCCATTACTGCAATGAAATAAAATTAATTGGTATAAAGATAAAAACAAATAAATTAATGAAATTAGTTCCAATTTTACACATGCCAACTATATGCAAAATGGAAGTAAAGATATTTACAAAATGAATATATCACAAAATATAAGTCCGAAATCAAAATTCCAATTTACAAGAAGTAGAGATATTCACAATTATGTATTTTTCATTGTTCAAGTACATAAATAAAATAAAAATAGAGATAGATTATTTACCTCAAAATAAGTTTTGTTACTCGTTTATATGATTATATCCACTACTGTAACCACTGGACCATTTGGATGTTGCACATTTTGAACAATATGCTACATATAGCGTTTATAAGAAAACACCATAGAGTAAGAAAACATACAGAACCTAATATATATAGAGGATTTTGGTTAAGAAATAACTCAGTACATGAATAAAAGCTTATCTTTATGTTTTCTTCTCTTTATTAATTTTGATATGCTTGATTTGTGAAGTCTTTATAAGAATGCAAAACACTAAATATGTAACATAATCAATTAACCAGGTTATAATTCAGACCAAAACATTTTTTTTTGGGGTCTAAATAACTTAATTTGATACTAATTGACACTGCATAATCATTTTATAACAAATTAGTTTTGAAAACAAACAAATTGAATCCAAAATCATCAAAAAGAAATATTAGATGCTTCTATGAAACAAAGAACGTTTATTGAAAGAATATTAACCTATACGACTCCAGAATTCTTTTTATGATGAAATAGAGTAACTGGCCTCTCATTCCTATTCTATTATGGAAATATAAATGTCTATATATATATAATTACATGCTAGACTAGAAGGGACAACAAAAACACAACTTCAACCCAAAAACAAACCTAGTAGAATACTTACGATAGACCCACTTTCACTACTGGGCATCGACATCTTAATGCATTGCAATTTGGAAATTGAATATAGATCAATCTTTATGCATCTCAGCATCTATATAATCCGAATCAGCTACCAGTTCAAGTCTATAGTAAAATAAGTAAAAATAAGATATCTAATTCTATCTGTATTGAGACCTAAAAAAATCCCTCAATTTGGCCCACAATGTGGCATGATAAGCGTCAAATTTTGATTTATACATACCCAAAAAATCTTTGATTTATAACATATTCAACCATTTTAAATTGTAGGTCTCTAACATTTCTCGTATCATATGAGTGGCTTCTAATATCCATTTTATGATTCAAATTAATGGAATTACACTCTTGATCTTGAATATTTTTTATTATATGTGTTTATGACAATACAATACCAATAAAAAAGGAGTCTGGATTTGTTAAAGTTGAAAATCTCAATTTCACGATAAAGTTGATTCATTATTAATTTGAATTCATTTCGGTAATCTAAACCGTTCATCTTATACAATTAATTTCAAAAATTGTCAATGTAAAATATCAAGTTGACTCAATATCAATTGTTATATTATCAGATTATTTTTATCTATACGGCTTGCATATTTTTAAAAATAAACTATCCCTATATTATAATATATATATATATATATGATTTGATCTTTGATCGATTCAATTTTTTGCATAGATATTTTTCTCAACTTGTCATATGAGATATTATTAACATTGGTACTTATTAATCCCACAATATACCAACTTCACGATGTTCAACTTTAACAAATCCGAACTGGAGCACAATTTGAAGCATTAATAATGAAATTCAATAAGTTCATTAATTCGATTGTCACATTATAATATTAATTAATTTATTATTTATTTTTATTCTGTTTATTTGAAGAATAAAGGTTGGGACCCCTTTACCCCTTGCCACGTGGCAAGAGGTGATTGGAGGAGCAGGAAAAAAAAGAAAAAGAAAAAGAAAAAGTGACCAATGAGAGAAAGAGAGGGGGTCCAGAGGGAGTCCTAAAAAGGGGATGAATCATTGTTGTTATTTGAATTGCACACATCTTGCACTAGTATCATATATATATATATATATAGAGAGAGAGAGAGAGAGAGAGAGAGAGCTAACCCGACATCAGTGGGATTGCCATTGCCGCCCAAGGAGAGATCGACGGCGAGGTTTCTGCCGTGACGGCGGTCATCGTGGGCCCTTAGAGCATCCAATGTCCTTTCACGTTTCGCAAATTTATGCTTTACATTGAACACGAAATTGGCTGAAACCAAATTCGATGAAGCAAAAAACAGTAACAATCCCAACACAAACACAGCACCCGAAACCACGAAACTTCCTCCTCTTCTTCCGAGATCCATCAATCAATATTGTTTTATATACATATAACTATAATAACAAATCTGTATATCAACGACTTGTCTATAAATTTTTGTTTGTGGATTTGGAAAATTTAGGTAGAGAGGAAGAATTCAAGGCCACCTTTGTTTGGGTGGTGGGTGGGAAGGTGGCAAAAGCTGAAAGGGAACAAATTGGAACATGAAAAGGGAGGGGAGAGAGAGAGAGAGAGAGCGTTCGCGGTTTAAACGGCAAACAGAAAATTGTTTCAAACTATAATTAGGTAATACTGTGAGGTCTCTGTTTTAAGTGGGTTCATAATATTATTATCAGTAGAAACTATTGTCCATCCAACTTGGATATTGTTTGGGATTTATTTTTATTTTTTTATGAAGTGAAAAAAAAATTAGAGTACATTATATTGAAATTTTGTTTTTTTGAATTTTGATGAAAATATAGTAAAATCTCGTTTATCAACTATATATTTTAACTAAAAAATCAAAAAGTCACTATAAGTTGTCACATTACTCTTTTTATTTTTCTGTACATCTTTTTCGTAAAAAGTCAAAAAATTACTAAAATAGCATATTTCCAAATGAGGCCTTAGTCACACAATTTTTAGCAAAATTAGACTAGTCTTTTATTTTAGTAAGATTCACTAGACCGAAATTAATACATGATGTGAAGATATAAGAATAAACAAGAAAAAAATATACATTTAAGTGTAAAAGGTATAATAGCATTATTTTATTTTATCTATTTTGGATAACGAATAGATAAAAAGGCAATAAATATTATATAAATTAGAATGTCAAGAAAAATCATTATTATTATGTTATTATAACAAAATTGCGAGATTTGTTGTATCTATTCTAAATCTCAAGAAAAATTAATACAATTTATTCAAAATTTTATATATTTAGAAATAATTTTTTAATTGTATGAAAAATATGAATAACTTATAGGGAGAATTACTAGTTAATGGTAATCAAAAAAAATATTAACAAAAACATGATAAACATTATAAATATTAATAATTAAAATCATAAATTTTTTCACTCATATGTAATAATTTTTGAAAACCCACCTTAGGAGTAATAATGTCCTACTTACATGTATGATTTGCTTTTTTGTAATTTTTTTATTTATTTAATGACTTCATAACTTTTTTAAGCATCACAATTTCGAATACTTGACATCTACGGCTGATTTGACTTTATTCCCATTGTGTAATGTGAACAAGAAAGGCATCCAAAAATGAGTGTGGAAAAACATAGTACGAGTTGGGTAGGAGATGTTAGGGATTTAGACACTAAAAATATTTAAATATAAAATTTACTTGAACATGAATATATGGATAGCAAAATTATGAATAAATTAATAAATAAATAAAACTTGTGATTATTAAAGTCCAAACCTATGTGTGTGAAACAATAGATACAGTTAGCTTTGTTAAAAATAATATGAAAAGAGATGTTATATTCATATATGTTGGAATGAAATAGTTTGGAATGAAATAATCATTCTTTTAAGTATCTCTATGAGAATGGACAATTTGATAAAATAATTATTTTATTTTAATGAATTAAATGCTACCTTAATTTGAATTCAATTCGTTTAAAAATCGTTTGTCACGTATGTATTTATTTATTTATTTATTTTTGCCAAGATTGTAAGAAGTTAAAGGTGTCACCACATTTTTTTATTTCAAAACTCAGAATTTCACACTTTTTATCTTATTTGTTTAGCTTTTGTCCAATCACTGGAAGGTTGAGTCCAGTTGCTTGGGGCTTTTCCTAAATTAAGTCAAATTAGCAACTTATTTCTTAAACTAGACATAGTTTGGACGGAATTATCAAACTAGGTTAAAACGTGATTGTGAACCACGTTTTCACCTTTTATCGCGAAAAATTTGTAAAATCGTAAAAACGTGGTTACAAACCACGCTTTTAATTAAGAAAGCGTAGTTACAAACCACGCTTTTAAGCAAAAAAAATTTTTTGTTGAGAAAACGTGGTTCCGAATCACATTTTTACTGTTGACCAAGGAAACACACTTTTAAAATATATTAAAATGTGAGCAAAATAAAACTTAAGTGGGATGTAGCCCAAATGGTAGTGCACTTGCTTAGCCTGGGAGGGGCGCGCTCAACACCCCACATCTCCAAATTGTTGCTATTTTTCAAATTAAATTCAACTCTTTTTTTTTTTTTTTTTCTTTCCACTTACTCTATACTTTATATATTTATTATGTAATTTTTGTATCAAAAAAAAGTAAAACATTTGTTTGGTTAACTAAAAAAATTCTCTATAAAATACAAATTTTTTCAAAATGTCAACATAATTGTTTAAAAAGTATTCAGTGTGTTTGGTTTAAGTTTTTTAAATTTAGTTATTTGAAAACTGAGTTTTTTGATTTTCGTATTTTTTTATTTTTAGTGAACATTTTTAAAATTTTAAACATTTTTTTACTTTTTTAGATGCACCTTAGTTAGATGTATCTAAAAAGTAAAAAACTTGTGAAAAAATATTTTTAAAAATTAATAAATACATAAAAATACAAAAAATGTACTGAAAAAATATATTTTAAAAAAAAAATACAAAAAATGTGTTTTTTTAAAAAATACAAAAAAAATTTTAAAGTATTTTTTTTTTTTTTTGTATTTTTGGTATTTAATGAATTTTTAAAAGGTTTTTTTCACAATTTTTTTTTTTTTACTTTTTAGGATATTTATGTTAGGTATGTCTAAAAAGTAAAAAAAAAATTGCTTAAAATATTTTAAAAAATCAGTAATTATCTTTTGACACAATTATTCGTAAGCAATTTTTAAGCAATTTTTTTTAACTTTTTAGATGTACCTAACATAAATATAGCTAAAAAGTAAAAAAAAATTGTGAAAAAAACCTTTTAAAAATTCACTAAATACCAAAAATACAAAAAAAAAATATATACTTTAAAATATTTTTTGTATTTTTTAAAAAAACACATTTTTTCAGTACATTTTTTGTATTTTTATGTATTTATTAATTTTTAAAAATATATTTTCACAAATTTTTTACTTTTTAGATATATCTAAATAAGGTGCATCTAAAAAAGTAAAAAAAATGTTTAAAATTTTAAAAATATTCACTAAAAATAAAAAAATATGATAATAAAAAAACTCAGTTTTCAAATAACTAAATCCAAAAAACTCAAACCAAACATACTGAATACTTTTTAAATAATTATGTTGACATTTTAAAAAAAATTGTATTTTATAGAGAATTTTTTTAGCTAACCAAACAAACGTTTTACTTTTTTTTGATAAAAAAATTACATAATAAATATATAAAGTATAGAGTAAGTGGAAGGGGGGAGGGAAAAAAGTTGAATTTAATTTGAAAAATAACAACAGTTTGGAGAAGTGAGGTGTTAAACGCGCGCCTCTCCTAGGCTAAGCAAGTGCACTACCATTTGGGCTACATCCCACTTAAGTTTTATTTTGCTCACATTTTAATATATTTTAAAAGTGTGTTTCCTTGGTCAATAGTAAAAGTGTCGTTCGAAACTACGGCTGCGTTTGGTAGAGTTTTGTAAATATGATTTGAGAGTATGAGTTGTATTTTGAGTTTGTGAGTTGTGGAATTATGATATGAGCGTAGAAAATTTATTTGGTTATGGTTTTTGAATAGAGTGTTGAATTGAGTGTGAAATTGAGTTTTGAAAGTTTGATTTGACATGTGAAGTAAGAAAATTTGTTTGGTTATGAGTTTTGGAAAGAGTTTTCAAAACTTAATTCAAATTATTATAACTCATAACAAAACAAACTACTTTCACACTATTGAAAATTTTGATTAACACTCATAATCAAACTCTTTTTAAAATTCAATTAAAAAAAATTATTATTAACAAAAAATAACATTAATCAATTTTTTAATTGAAAGGAAATTTTTTTTTCAAAATAAATATTTAAAAAATTTAAATCATAAATATTTAAATAATTTAAATAATCTAAAAAATTTAATAAGTAAAAAATTAAAATAAATATTCAAAAAATTTAAATCGTAAAAATTTAAATAATTTAAATATTCAAAAATTTTAAATAATTTAAAATGTTAATATTTTAAATTTAAAAATAACTCTATATTCAAATCGTAATCAAACACATAAAACAAAACTCAATTAAGAAATTATTTTTAAAACTCATAACCAAACACATAATTCGAAACTCCATACTACTTTCACAACTCTACACTCAAATCGTATCCAAATACATAACAAAAAAATTAAAATATTTAAAAATATTTTTATAAAATAGGGTTTGAATTTATTTTTATAAAATATTTAAAAATTTTAAAAATTAAAATCGTAATATTTTGAAATTAAAATATTTAAAAATATTCAAAAAAATTAAAAAAATTGTAACATATTTAAATATTAAAATATTTAAAATCTTAACAAAATTAAAATAAGTTTGGGAAGACTAAATAAGTGCACTTTTTGACTTTTTATGAAATATGGATTGGATTTGGGTTGGATTTGAAGTGATGTGTTAGAGAGGTGATGTGACTTAAATAAGATGATGTGACTTAAATAGGATAGTGACTTTTTGACTTTTTGAATTTTTTTGAGGATGCCAAACTTGGCCTTAAATTGAGTTTTGAAAAGAGTTTTGAATTATGTGTTTGGTTATAAGTTTTGAAAAGTAATGATTATATTTTGAATTGAGTTTTGAGAAATAGATGTAGAATTATGATTTGAAAGCTCTAAACAAACAACACACTCAAATCAATTGGTAGAATTATATTTTGAGAGACTTACCAAACAGAGAACGTTTTCTCAAAAAATTTTTTTTTGCTTAAAAGCGTGGTTTGTAACCACATTTTAGGTATAGATCAAATTTCCTTAAAAGCGTGGTTTACGATTTTACAAATTTTCAGCGATAAAGGGTGAAAGCGTGGTTCACAACTATGTTTTAGCCTAGTTTAAGAATTTCGTCCAAACTAGACCTAATTTGAAAAATAGATTGTTAATTTGGCTTAATTTGGGAAAAACCCCCAGTTGGTTCTCTCACAAGGGGTGGGGATTTGTGACATGTCTTTTTCCATATCCATCTATTATATAAGGTGGAGGGTCTTTTTAACCTACAAATCTTGTGATAGTTTTATTATTTTAATTTTAATTTCTTAATTTTTTGATTAAAAAATAAATTTAAATAATTAAGAAAATCTCCATTGGTTAACTTTTATTTCATAATCCCACATCGAAAAAAGAATTAAAAAATGAGTTGTTATACTCATATAAAAGAAATCTTATATTCCCATTTCCATTTAGTGAAGAGTCTTGTGAAAGTTTCAATTTCTCAACAAAAATTCTCAATTCACACAATTTTAGTGCTAGGATTTCAACTTCCAAATGAAACCATGCTCTATTATTGATATCCAAACAATTAAATTTTATTCAAAAATTGATATTTGAACGATACAAATTTCATAAACTAAAACAAAAGTGTAGTGTGCAAATAAAAGTTGACAAAACAACTGTGCATGATGTTTAACAAGATTGTCTACCAGAATTGTCCATGTGTTTGATGTTCTTCTAATAATATTAAAATAAATGAAGTGTACAAACTTACTTGAATCCAAGTTCTGTTCCTATAATAAAAATCATAGAATAGTAGTTGGTTTTTATTTTTCAAAAGTTATATGAGATGTGCTGAAATCACTAGCATAAAAATCATAATTTTGTGTTGATGTTTATATGTTTCCAACATCCTGAATTGAAGAAGATCTAATCTATATATTATATAAAGAAAGTGGTGTTTTTAGTGAGGAGTCTTAGGAGAGTTTCAATATCTCATACTAATTTTCTTGACTCCATTGACTAGCTTTTATTTGATAATCCCACATCGGAAAAGAAGGAAAAAAAAAAATTATTTTACTCATATAAAGTAAATCTTATACTTCCATCCCATTTAGTGAAGAGCCTTGTGAGAGTTTATATTTTACAATTTCACATAGTTTTTATTTTTAAAAGAATTTTGTATGAGATTTTAAAACTCTTATAATATTTAACTTTAAAATAATTATAATTTCACATCGAGAAAAGAAAAAAAAAAAGTGAGTTGTTTCATTTATATAAAATGTTACAATCTCACATTTGGGAAAAGAAATAAAAAGTGAATTGTTTCACTTATATAAAATGAATCTTATAAAAAGAATTTTAAGGGAGAAGTCCTTTACAAGCTCCAAACCCTCATTATAAAATTATTAAATTTTCTTAATTTTAAACAATTAAGAAAATTTCCATTGACTAGTTTCCATTTACCTTTTATTTTACTATTCCACATTGGGGAAAAAAACGAAAGAAAAAAGTGAATTGTTTCATTTATATAAAGTGAATCTTATGCTCCAATTTATATAAATTATTGAAATTTTTTAATTTTAAACAATTGAGAAAATCTTCATTGGTTAGCTTTCATTTAACTTTTATTTTACAATCTCACATTGGGAAAAGAAGGAAAAAGTGAATTGTTTCACTTATATAAAAAGTGAATCTTATGCTCTCATCTATATATGCAAAAGAAATTTTTTATTGAGATGCCCTATAATTAATACCAAATTTTTTTGAATTTTTTAATTTTAAACAATTAAGAAAATCTCTATTGGTTAGTTTCCATTTAACTTTTATTTTACAATCTCACATAGAGGTTTTGATTTTAAAAATAATTTTGTATGAGATTCTGAAACTCTCATAATATTTAACTTTAAAATAATTACAATCCCACATCGAGAAAAGAAATAAAAAGTGAGTTGTTTCACTTATATAAAGTGAATCTTATACTCTCATTTACTATTATAGTATTGTGTATGTTTTAGTTCAAGATGGTTTAAATTTTAAAATAAAATTTAAAGGTTTTAATTAATTAAATCATTTTCAGTTTGATTGATTCACTGGTTTAATCACAGTTTTAGTTGTTTTATCAAAATATATTGTGTAGATTTGTTTGATTTGAAATAAACTAAAATTGACCTTATTAAAAATTGAACGACTGAGATTGCTTGATTAGAAATGAACTTCTTGTCCAAATAACTATTAACTTTTATTTTACAATCTCACATCAAGCAAATGAGAAAAAAAATGAGCTGTTTTACTATATAAACCTTATGCTTCAATTTAATATTGTAGTATTGTGTACATTTCAGTTCAAGACAATTTAAATTTTAAAATTAAAACAAAATTTAAAAGTTTTAATTAATTAATTTTTGTATAATTTGAGTGGTCATTTGACTTGGCCAATAGGGTGAACCGTTTTAAATTTGACTAATTTGCTAGTTCAACTGCAATTTTAACGAAAATATATTATTTTATCCCTTCCATAGCACGGGTGATACCTAATTTTTTTGAAAATGGAAGGGGGAAAAAGCACATATTTGACAGTTAAAAGGCTTCAAATTTTGATTTCACTATGGGTAGATAGTATATCTTTTGACAAAATGATCTACTAATAATTTTAATGCTACGTTTGGATTTGGTATTTCTTAAAGGAAGCAAAGAACTAAAAAAGATTTGTCAATTTTATTTTTCCAACCATGCAAAGGATTAAAAAACTCTCAATATAATTTTCCACTCTCTAACAAATCATAGATGATAGAACCAGTGTGTAAAATGCCCACGGCCCTACCAATGTTACCAATGTCAGGTGCACCGGTGATGGTGGGAATATCCTAACTTTTCCAGAACATACTGGTGATCACTCCCATTATAAAATGACATGAAATAATATAAGTTACTTTACGTACAATTGAAAGAGAGCTTGCAAAAAAAAAAAAAAACTTTGAACTTTATGTGTAAGGGAATTATTACAAGCTGGGAGAGCTCTCACTAGGTGATGGAAAGAACTGCGATTCTACCAATTAGAGCGTGCCTGAAAATTATTAAAGATAGGAGCTCACTGAAATAATTAAAATCAGGAATGATAATAGTTTACACAGATTCTATTAGATATAAATGTTAACTAAATCAACAGAGTTCACCGGTGGCTAGGGCTTTGATGCTACAGTTGGAATTTCCAGCGTCAAAAAAATAACAATTATAATAATAAAAATAAACAAATAAATAATATGTTAACTAGCCCTGTAATACTCATCCACAAGCTGCCAGATTTAGAAAAAATACGTCACCTACATAATTTTGTTTTAAATATAAAAAAAAAAAAATACTAAGATATACAAACATGATGGAGCAAAAATGAGTAATTAGCTCCATACCCGCAAAATCTTTTATCACATCTCAATGTCTTCCAAGTCCGGTAAAGGAAATCGGAGGATTGCTGCAATACCGGTCAGCTGCGCCAGTTCTGTGATCCCATATAATAACTTTAGACAATCTAAACTGAGCTTGGTAAAATGCAAAAAAGAAAAACAGAACTACAATTTTTAATACATCCTCTATCATAGAAATGCCTTTTCAATGTTATTCAACTATATTTTTGTTCGAAAATAAAAATATTTTCCAAACTTAAAAGACCCTATTTCCGGTTATACAGGAAGAATTTGATTTAGTGTTCTCCATCTATTCTGGCACAAGTTATCAATGGCCAAGACAACCATCATAATGATGCAAAAATCAAGTTATAAAACAATTGACACAAAGGAATATATAACGAAGAAACTGTACTTACGTTCTCCAGAGACATGCATGGACGAGAATATGAGAGCAGTGCCCCCCGAATCCTTGACTGATTTGACCAAATTAACATATTTTTGCCTTGTTGCTATGTCGCAACTCCTGAGATCCAAAATGGCAATAACAAATCGATGAAACTAAGAAAATAAAAATGATAACTAACAAACTTCAGCCAAATACATGTTTTAGAATAGTGCATGCCAAAGTTGACAGAAATACTTGATTAACTAAAATAGGTAGTGAAAAAACACTCGGCCTGTTTGCTATTGTTTTATTTTCTGTTTTTGTCTTCAAAAAAATTGAATATTGGAAATGGAAACATGTTTGGTAAGCTGTTTTTTGTTGCCAAAAAATTGCAATAGTTCCCAAAAATTTTTAAAAAAAATGAAAAACAAAAAAAGAGTTCACTTGTTTTGAAATTTTTTTTTTAAACCCCTCCACCCTCCTCTGGCAACTCCCCTCCTAGTCCAGCAAACCCTTCCAAACCACCAACCAACCACTACCCCTCTTCTAGAAGCGTCCCACCCCCACTCCTACCCCTCCAGCATCCCCTTATAAATCCTGCCTCCCCTGAGAACTCACCAAACACGTTTTTTTATTTAATTTTTTTATATTAAAAACACGTGCACCAAACATGTTACAAAAAACGTGCAACATTACCAAATGTGAAGGTGAAAGCTTCATCAAATAGATGTGTAAAGTATCTCATATTTCCAAGAATCTGCCTCCAATCGGTGTGTATTTTGAAGTCCAAAGCGGAAGTGTGCTAATGTTACTAACCTGAAGAGTTCATCAGTGACAAGAAGGGTTTGGACAGCCATTCTTTCATGGGCAACCTCAACATGCTTTGGTCCATAACATGCACGATCTGGATCCTACATAAATCCATTGAGACTCAATAACCACCTAAACAAAAGTAAATTTACATATATAGATGCATGCCTATACATATGTACACACGTGAGTTCTTACATATGTATCATATTCAAAGTTTTAACTATCATCCTGGATAGATAGACGTTCATTTGCCAGTAAAGTAGCATGTTTGTAATAGTTAATTCCTAGTGAGACTAATAATGACCATAGTTAATTGACAAGCCATCTCCATGACCACTCATCAAAAGGTTGCACCAACTCATTACCTTCTTCTGAATCAATATGACAATGACATCATCTCAATGACAATGACATCACAAATCAAAACTATCTAATCTTGAACCAAATATTTGTTACTTAAAAGGATGTCAATTTCATGAATTTACCTCATAAATGAAAAACAATCAGACATGCCTAATTGTTTTGACATAAGTATCATTGTTCATGCATTTTTGAATTGGCATCACAGTTGCAAACAAATATAAGGAAAATGGAACATAGACATCAAGGGTAAAACCTGACATTAGAAAGCATGTTGAAAAATTCCTTAAGAGCTCGAACCTGAATAAATTGGAAGGAAAAAATATTGACCAATATTAATAAGCATCTCTGGATAAACAACAAAAGCTAAGAAGGGAGAGGATGAAAAAAACTCTCAATTCTCAAACAAAATAAAAAATATCAGAATAAAAATATTGACCAAAGTGAGCCTGCAAAGCTACCTCTTCTGCTGCTTTTGTATCTTTTATAATATTCATGACATTTGGAGCATCCAAAACCTCTCTCAAGCTATGCCTGTAAAAGAAATGTTTGATATTCAGATGATGTAATGATTTCTCTTGTACAAACTTTGTAGAATAGTAAGATATCAGAAACAACTGCGAGTAATACATGTGTTAGAACTTTAGAGGCATCCAACCCAAAACCAATGGGCAATAGGTGGAGAAACCTCTATAGACTATATTAACAAAGCTTGGGTGGTTTAGAGAAGTGATGTGGGACAAGTCTATAATACTTCCTTGCATGTACGGCTCAGTCACACATGGAAGTGAGTGATAGAGAGACGAAAAACAGAAAAAAGGCGAAGATTTGGCCCAAGAGACCACAAAGACCTAGCTTTGATACCATGTTAGAACTTTGGAGGCATCAATGAAGATCAATTATTTCATCTAAAATGAGTGATTGCTTTAACATGGTAGAGAGTGATCCACAAGACAAAGTGGCCAAAAGATGTGTAGATCTAAATATGACGAGAGATTTCCTATATGTTAACTTCATTGCCCGAAGATTAATGTATCCAATATCAGTTCAGAAACAGCATTGCTCTTATTCAGGGATTCTTACACGCGTGCGCACACGCACGCAGAGTTTATGGCACACTCCAACTCTAAACATACAGATATTTGTCAACACAAAGAACCAAGAAGCAAGAGAACCTTCTTCAGATTCATATTATTTCAAATATGTGGTAAAATTGCAGCAGTTACGTTCACAATACAAATTTTCTGTTTAACTAACTCGTGCTGTGTTACCAGAAAATGCTAATCCCCTAGCAAATTACATATTGATATGAACGTTTTGAAACATGGTACAATTTCATTCCAAAACGGTAAATTTAGTGATCCGAAACGATCCCAAAATTTTTTGTCAATATATTTCCTTAAATGTTACCTTAGGAGGAAAAAAATCAAATATAATGAATTAAAATCTAAAGTAAGTTATGTTTTGACAAGACAAAAACATCAAAAATGAGAAAAAGTAACAATACATTTTATTAGATGCCTAATAGTTAAAAGAAAATTACTTTAAAAATACCTCAAATTCTTAAGTGTAATATATACAAGTCTACCCCTATCGTTCTACATTTTAGAGCATGTGGCATATCACGTTCACATTCCACGTACCGGAACGATCCACGTTCCAAGTAACATAGGTCTTGTGAACACGAGAGAGAGAGAGAGAGAGAGAGAGAGAGAGAGATGTATCATACTTGTATCCCGAGGTTGTATGCACAAGAATTATGCGTGACTTGTTCTCAATAATAGGTCTCAGCTGTTTCCTTTCGGCCTCCAACAATAAGTGACGATGAAACTGATCCTGAACCACAAATGAAAACAATTCTCAAATTTCAAAAAATGACCCCTATAAAATGTTCATATCCTGGATATGCTAAGCCTCCATCAATTTCCAAACTTCATGTCAGGCAGAAAATTGTTAGAATAATAGTAACAAGTCCTTTAAGTTCAGCCTACAACTCAGTTATTTTTTAAATAAATAAATAAAACAATTGCAAAAATGAAACGAAACAGATTTATTACAGACCTTTGTGAAACCTGGACTTGCGATCACAGCGCAACGAACAACGTTGAAGTCAATGTGTTTCAGGAAAGCCTACAACATATTAACAGACATGTTAGCCATTGCATTCAGCAACACTTATTCCGAAACTCAAATATGGCAGGAAATGAATTACAAAATTAGGATAAATGACCTCACCGTTAAAACATTGTCAAAGAACTTATTCAAAGCCTGTAAAGACAAAAAAATAGTAGTGAAAATTAAAATTAGTAAATGCCTGGAGAAACCACAACCCATGTCCACTGATGGAAATTTTGAGACAGTTCGATTCAATCTTGAGAAAGCAAAGAACATACTTTATCGTAACCAGCAATAGCAGGCCCATGCTTGCGAGGAATTGAAGCTTCTATTCGAGAACGAGTAATTGTAACACTGTCGAAACATTAAGCGCAACAGTTTAAGAAAGTTACACTTTCAGACTTAATGACATATGTTTAAGAAAGTCAACACTTTCATACTCAATTATGCTACCTTTTACCAATAAGGAATAAATGTGCCAATCCCTCTTGCATTAAGACCACAGCCAGATCAGCACTTGCAGAAGGGTCTAAAATCAAGAAAAAAGAGACAAAGTCAAGATTATGGAAGTTAAATCTGTAACCTTTGTTACACAAACAGAAACATGATTTTTTTAGCATTGCTGTAGTGAAGGATTGCCTATGCAGCTGCCTAGGTGCCACCCTTCCTTGCCAAACAACTACCACTGGAAACAGATCTCAGTGGGCAGGTGCTTGCCAAATGCCATTAGACAACACAGACACTAAAAAGACTAAAGTGAGATGTCCATGGACTTGTCTATAACTCTATGTGTGTTATTGCCATAGTAGCGCTTCGGTAATGTAGTTGGGTGTGTATGATACAGACACCCAAAACTAGAAATCTATGCAAAGGAAATCAAATAAGCAGAATATTGATACCACAGGATGCCTGCAAAACATTTGGTTTTAAGTACTAAATACCTAGCAATTTTTATTGCTTCAAACATCATAACTTCTCAGGTGGTAATTTCTAGAAGGATACCCATTACCTGTGAAAACTCATAATCATATATCCAATAAACAACAGAAAGGATGACATATGAGTATTTAGGTCTTCAACCTACCACAGATTTTAAGCAAGGTGTTACATACATTTTTCTTCCTAATAAACTTTTAAAGTCTTCGACCCACCATACATTTTAAGCTAAGAGTTAAATATAAATATTTTTTTTTGATAAATAAATAAACCAACTTTATTAGAAAAACATCAAGGTGATGCAAAGAATACAAAAACCCAAATGGAAGAACAATCAACTCCTAACCAATGACACCATCCAAAAAAATCTAAAAAGCAAACATATCCGGATCAACCGTCCTCTCAAACCAACTATACAAAACTATTAGTAAACAACTCTCAAGCCAAGAAACACTATGCTAAACTTCTTGAAACGTTCACTTATTACGCTCCAACCATACCAACCACATCAAACAAAATGGCACCGGGGGGTGGTTGTTGAATTGAACATGTCAAAACTATCTACCTAGCACACTCGATACAAAACTGTGTATAATGTCAACCACCATTTCAATTTTCAATGATATATTATTCAATTTATTGCATTTAAGTAATTCAGAAGCACGCTGGCCTTTCCTGCCACTTAGTCCTACATGGGGTACACACCATCTCTTAGACCATTAAAACCATCTTCAAGTCTCACCAGGTGAATATACTGTGGAACAGCCCAAAGGACATGTAAAGGCCAAACTTCAAAAAGTACAGAAGACTGAGGAAAACTTATATAATGAACACGAACAAAGAGAACCAATTTTATGGTCTTAAAGTATCAAACCCAGAGAAATTTATGAAGTTAAAACAGTATACCAGAGGCTTGATGGAGTACATCTAATGCCAGCGAATCCCAAACCTCCTAGAAGATTTTGACAAAGAAGTTGTGTCAGCAATAATATATACCCTATTCAAAACAAAAACAAAAAAAGAAAAGAAAAGAAAATTCCAATCATCAGCATGACTTTATGTTGCTAAGCAAGATGTTATAGGTTTTATGAGGGGGGGGGGGGGGGGGGGGGAGAGATAGGAACATGAAGAACTGTCTCTAAAAATGATTACACATCACATGTATGAGTCAAAACATGGCAACATATATGGTACAGAAAAATGGGTTACAGATACGTCAACATATGTATATGTAAAATTATCCTTTTAAGTAAGCTATATTCATTGAAAACGACAAAAGGACGCAACCCCTATACACTAGCAGTATACAAAGCTAAAAAATGATATGATCCCAACAAAATTCAACTCTCCTATAAAATCAATCATGAAAACTAACCACCACAAAAAATTCCTTTGACCCAAAACTGAAAAGAATAAAATAATGACATCTTAATCCTGTGAATCACCATCTCTATATTTTCAAAAGTTCCTCACCTCCTCTACACAAAAGACATCAAGGTGCCACCATCCATACCCCTTCCTCACACTCTTAGAATGGCACCCTTAACCCTATGACTCATAAAATAGGACAACAATAGCTGATGTCACCAAGTCACTTTGAAAATAGAAAATAACATGCTTCACAAATCTCTAACCAGCTGACAATGTAATAGGAGATAACCGATTGAGTCCTTCCTACACATGTAACACCATTGGCTTTGGTGTTATATGTACAGGAGGGGTGAAAAGAGTATAGGCCATCTTATTTTTTATTTTATTTTTTTATTTTTTATTTTATAAATAGGCCATCTTATTTTGCATCGTCTGGTGGCCTTAGGGTGATGGTTGAGGCTATTTCAGTTGGAAGAAGTTTATTGGGCAACTCTATTTACCATTGATCAGTTATTTACTATTGATTTTAGTAGCTTTGGCTCAAATAAGAAGTCACGGGTCCTTTGGAATTGTGCAATTTGTGTAGTTTAATGAGTTGTGTGGTTCAAGAGAAATGCAAGAATAATTGAAGATAAATGAAGAGGTAATTTATGGGATAGGATATGCGATTTGACTTCCTTTTGGGTATCGGTTTTGGCACCTTTTAAAAGAATTCCTTTGTTTCTTATTAGTAGTGATTGGAGGGCTGCTTCGGCACCTTTTAAAAGAATTCCTTTGTTTCTTTTG
The DNA here is from genome assembly GCA_036172215.1 of Camellia granthamiana. NCBI lineage: Eukaryota > Viridiplantae > Streptophyta > Magnoliopsida > Ericales > Theaceae > Camellia > Camellia granthamiana. Next base: position 58,657,797 of record CM069911.1, read on the forward strand.
GAGGATATTTTGTCCTATATTGTACTTTCTTTTTCTTATCTTAAAAATATTTCTTGTTTTTTGCTTATAAAAATATAAATAAATAAACCTAAACCTCTTAATCCCATAACTCAAACTTTGATCTCCTAACCTCTCTCAACCAGGGTTTCTATAGGCTCACCACTCACCCAATACCACTTCTAGACCAATAATAGGTTAGTTATGTCATGAAACTTTGAAACCTTTGATAATTACAAAAGGAAATGTGGAAAAAAGAACTCCAAAATACCTAGCAATAGTATATGCCTCCACTTTTGAAGTCTTTCAATGACCCAAAGAAGCTAGGAAAAAAAATGTAATACTTACTTAACCAGAACATATTAACATATTCTCTTCTGTGCCTAAAAAGAGGAAACGGTGATGGAAACAAACTAAGATGACATGGCTTTACAGCAATTTGAGACAACTAATTGCTTTAAAAAGGACAATTCATTGATGCTAATCACTTGAAATATAAAGAGAGCCAGGCATTTTTATAGCTGTGTCAATTTACACATCTGTACACATTACCCTCCTACTACCCACCCACCCCCTTGCAGCTGGGGTGGGCTAGGTCCGAAGAGAAAGGTGTCCCCAAAAAGGAAAAAACAAAATAAAAGTACCCTGGTGAAAAGGACCCCATAAGAACCAACATCAAGTTTACAAGAGCCTATTTTTATGTGTAGCAGTAACTCCACCAACTATGCCAATATATTCTGCCAATCTCTGATATTAAACCATAAATTTAAGTCAAACTCCAAGGTTTAACTGTTGTTCACAAAGATACCTGTATCGCTGTTAAATCTAAAACTGCTAACATATTAAACCACAACCATCTTTGGTCTTTGACCTGGTCCACAAAATATCTAAATTATTCTCACTATTTAAATTTTAAAAACAGTAACTACTAACTACCAAACAGGCAAATAGAATCAGTTGAGTCATCTCTCTCTCTCTCTCTCTCTCTCTCTCTCTCTCCACACGAGGCATGAACACGCTTATCAAATGTGCACCAACTTCTAGTTATATGCATGTGTAAAAAAAAAAATTATCATGTGCTGAAAACAAAGGAGCAAATATGCATACCATCCACAGGTTAATGTCATTTACAAGGCTTTCCTTTCAATTAAGACATAGCATAAAACCAAAATCAGGCACTGCTTTTCACCAAAATAAATAATAATAATAAAAAAAAAAATCAAAATCCTAATTAAGTGGAGATATATCATATCACAATGTTTTTACCCTATTTCCAGCGTGCATGAAGTGGCTAGAGAATGGATTAAATGTAAGTAGTTGGAGATCCAATAGAACTAACAAGAGAAGCATACCTTTCTTAAAACAAAAGGTCGATGCAACTCAATTTCAAGCGTATGGAATGCCCCTATCTGCAACAAGATATAGTCGGTTTACTGCAGCACTATAAACCAATCAGCATATAAATGGACTTGATTTGAGTCACACCTACCTTTACATGTTCGTTCTCTAGAATATTCTTTCCACGTATACGCAAGACAGACCCTTCTTTGTCATAATCCACAGCCTATTAAAAAATTCACAAATGAGGATACATTGTTTAATCTTAATGTCTTAGTTAAAAAGGTCTGAATTCTGTATAAAAACGCTGTTTCCATATCAAGCTACAAGCGTATGCATACATATAAGCTTATGAATCCTTCCAAAACCATTATCTTTTGGTTTAAAATTATTTATAACTGTCCTATCAAAATCTATACGTCGTATGTATAACTTATAAGAAGATAGTGCATACTTTCGGTTGGTAAATTATACTTGATGAAACACGACTTTTCTTTTTCTTTTTTTTTCCCCCCCTCTTCTTTTTGATTAACAATGAAGGAATAATATCATTATAAAAAAGAGTACAAAGAGGAAAAGGAGGACAAGGCACACCCCATCCCATAATTCTATGATGGTCTGACACGTCTTTCATCCTCTTCAAAAAAAGCCCCAGGCTCATGCATGTCAACCTATGCAAGGTTGTGCAGCTCATACACTCATTTCATGTCATTTGAAACACATATCATTGTACAAAACCCAGCAAAGGCCAATTTGACTCAGCTAAGGACTTGCATGGAAGTTGGTCAACCCATATGCAAAAGAAAGCACAAATTACATGTGACTTCCAAGTCATCTCAAACAACCCAACTATTTTTGACAAGCTGCAGTGATCTCTTCTTTCATCACCTCTATTCTAATTGAATCAATCTATACTAGTATACTTGGATAAAATTATTTTACTAACCAAAACAAAAACTTTATTCTTTCAGACATTTATGGGACAACTGTGAACGGTCTTAACATTATCTTACCTCAACTTTGATCTCCAATTTTAGCTTCACACGTTCCGCATCTCTCCCTCCAGAGGCCGCTTGTCTTAAAACTTTCCTAAAACAAATCGTATACATTGATCATGAGAACTGTTTGTATCAAAACTAGTTTTGTTTAACAATTAAATTTTCCCTGCATAGAGTAATAAGCATGCAAAACATCAGGATTTCAGCAGCCTGTATGACCAAAAGAGAGGGTACAAAAATCTTTGAAGGAAAACAGACATAATTAATCCCAATATTGTTGATAAAGAAAATAATTCAACATAACATCCTTGCAAGCAACTCAAATTTCCACATGCAACAATAACATATAAACTAGAAAGCACAAGCACACCTGCTAGAGTGTCGTGTCTACGACTGCTGTTTGATACACGCAACAGCAACATAATCATTCCTATTTCTATAGTTTTACTAAAAATCTGTCTTAATCCAGCTTAACTTAAATCCTTTAGATTATAAATTCTCTCTCCACAATTCTAGGTCAAAATTTACTCCTCTTATGTCATCAACTAAAACTATACAGTTTATAAAATTATAAATATTATGATATCCTCTTGAATGTTCCTAGTAGATTCATTTATAGTTAATGCAAAAAGGCAAGGAATCGGTATTGATCCTTGATGTAAACCTATTTTTATTAAAAATTCACATGTTTCTCCTCATATTGTACAAACAACCATCACAACTCAATTATACATATATTTAATTGCATCATCATATCTAATTAACACTCCTTTATTTTCCAAAACTATCCACATTGTATCTATCTAGGAGCTCATATTATCTATCTAGAAAACCTATCATATACCTTATCTAAACAAATAATCACCATATAAGGTCTTTGTTTCCAATCCCCACCCACAAAATAAAATAAAATAAACTAAAACACTTATCACAATGCAAACCAACAGAATTTTTCAATGCACATCTGTTGGCTAGAGAGAAAATAGAAAGTACCCCCATCTTATACTTAACCCTGGTCTAGTTTGCTTTCTCCAAAACATGAAATCCTCACCTTCACAAAACCATATGCATAAGCATCAAAGGTACGGTTGAGTGCGGGTTCTTCTTTTTTTTTTTGATAAATAAAGACACTATTAGCTAAAGAGCATCAAACTGATACTAAAGAATACATCTGAGCCACCCGCGGGTGGGGGGTGGGAAACCAACTCTAAACACAGGGCATCCATAAAATCCACAACTGCAAACAAATCCGGGGACACAATCCTCGTCACCCAACTATACAGAGTCACCAAAAACCGAGCCTTCAACCACCAAGCCATCCACCCCCTGAAAAATGAGCTGATTCCACTCACAACGGAGAGATGATTGAATACAGGTTCTTGTCTTCTCCTTCCCCAAATCATGAAATTTTCTAGTCTAGTTTAGTCTTAAAAGCATAAAAAACTGTTCTTTCCCTAAATTTTCTCACTATGCAACTCAAATTTTCAGGGGAAAAAAAAAAACAAACAAACAAACTTAGACAGTAAACGAAGTATATAAAACACAATCAAGAGAGGGGAGAGATACCTAACGGTAACAGCTAGGACAGTGTCGCCGGTAGCTATGAGATTATAAGCAAGCCATAAGTCATCTGCCTCCTCTGGAACCATCTGAATCCCAGCAAATACCAATACCAATACCAATACCAATTCAATCGAATTACAATATACTAATTACAAAACAATCGAATCCCAGAAAACCTAAAAAACTAAAAACTTTTAAGGTTAATTAGAGAGAGAAAGAAAGGAGCGTTACCTTGACGCTACCAGGGCCGTCGGGGATATAGTCTCTACGAACGATCTTCATAGATAATCAAACACTCTGAACAGAAACTTGAATTGTGTAAATCTCACAACAATTTCATCTACTCTGTGAGGAGATTTCTTCAGCTCAAACGAGAGAGAGAGAGAACTTTATTCGGAGTTTGGTTTGGGAAGAACTTTGCTTTAGTTGTCCGACGGTGGTGAGGACTCGTGGAAGAGTATGGCCCAATGAAAGAACCCATAACCCAGTCCAAGGTAGGGTCCCATGCTTACCCACAATTTTTTTTATTTTTTTTAAAATTATATACATCCTATTATATTATGGTTATTATATTATGATTGGCTATAATGGTTAAAAGTTCACTCTTAAAACACCATTCAATGATGGAATCTCGTTCGGGATGGCTAACTTTAGTCTGATTTTTTAGGTTTTTTATTATTATTTTAATTTAACTAAAAAAAGTTATGTTTAAAATAAATTTTGATTTTCTATAATTGATTTGATAGTTGTGAGAGAAAAAATAAAATAATAATGATTTAGATGTAATATTTTATCTTATTAACTAAATTAGTAGGTAACCTGTGCAACGTATGGAAATTTATGTTTAAAATAGAAAATTAATTTTGAGTCTTATTAGTCTACGTATAGGAAATTTTAACAATTGAAAATCAAATACAAATAAATTTGTTAATGGCTGATGAAATTTTTTGTCAATGTGTGCGGGATTCTATGTAAAAGACTCCTAAAAATAATTTGTTTCAAAGTTAAAAAAAAAATGTATTCTTAACCTGAAATCAAATCTCCATTTGTGTTAATTAAATTTATCAAAAATCATGAATTCCACTTGTATCAAAATAATGTTTGTCCTAAAAAAATAAAAATAACAAAAAATTCTGTAATATACAAATTATGACTTGATTATAGCTCATGGTGTATTGTTTTGGTTGATAATCGAAAAGGTCTCTACTAATTTATTATATTTTTGATTGTCTAAAGTGGTGCATCAGGTCTTTAATTATATTTCAAGTGGTGTTTAATTATGATCTATTACAATACTTTTATATGATAATATTTAAGTATTTTATTACACACAAAAAAAAAAAAAAGAAGCTTAAGGTGTGTTGATTCAAAAGTAGGGTTTATGCTTATATCGGTAAGATCGTAAAAGTTATTCACATTGGTGCATAAAAAATTACAAATTCAAATCATAAACAGTGTTTTCAAAAAGAATCAAGTATAAAATCTCTACAACCTTAATAATTTCAGTTCTCAAAGGGGTTTTGATTACTTATGTGACACATCATAATAACTTTAAATTTTTTTATTTCAGCTAAATTATTTTTGCATATTTTTTGTGGCAGAGCCAGTGAAGGTGTATTATTTGTAATACTATAAATTTAAAATTTTTATTTAAAAATTATTCAAGAAATATCAATGGGTGCCTTAAAAATAAACAATCATTTTCGATGCATCATTATCTATATAATAAAGTATGATGGTTTTTAAATTTATCCTACATACATTTGTCATACTAGGACATTTAATTTTTGAATTTGTCCTACATACATTTATCCTACTAGAACCTTTGGACGGCTTAAATCTATTCAAATTATAACACAACCACTACAAAAAATTTGACTTTTTGCGACGGCAAAATACTATCGCAAATACTCAAAATACCGTCTCAAAAGCTTTTTTGCGACGGCAGATGACTTTTAGCGACGGCAAGTGGGAGGTCGCAACAAAGGACGTTGCTAAAAGGTTTTAGCGACGGCTATGCCGTCGCCTTTTTTTTTTTTTGCGATGGAATTCTGCCGTGGCCATTAATATGTAAAAATCTGAGATTTTTTGAGATGGCACTATGTTGTCATTGCTAAAAGTGTTATTTGCGACGGCAAAAATGCTGTCGCAAAAGTGTTTTATTGCAACGGGTAACTTGCCGTCGCTAAAAGTTTATTTAAGACAACACGACAACGCAGTCTCTAAAAGGTTATTTGCGACGGCAAATAATACCGTCATGAAAGGTTTTTTTCAACTGTTGCCAATATCTTTTGTGACGGTATTCCTTATGTCGCAAAAACAATCTGATTCTAACGTTTTTTGAGACGATGTGGTGCCGTCTCAAAAAAAAAAAAAACTGTAATAAAATTATTAAAAATATGAAAATTACCTGTATTAAATGAAAAATAACTAAAAAATAAATCGATAATTGCATGATAATATAAAAATTCCAGCATAAAAATAACAATTCATCCATAATAAAAATATTCTTCCATTTATAACAACACATCAGCAAAATTATCCCACTACATAATGTTGTATAATACATATACAATATTTAAATATATAATGTTGTTCACAATTCAAAATAACGTAAATCAAAAACAAAATTTTTCGTCATGATTCTTCCATGGGTAACAAAAACAAAAGTTAATCGCAATCTTCACACACCTGCATTCCACAAGAAGCAAACTGCTACTGGGGAAATATCTGAAAACAAAAAATAAAAATAATTAATGACAATATAATTATGTGTTAATATTTTAATTACAAAAAAACATAAAAAATTAACTACTATATAATTACAAAGATAATTAAGTAAATAATTTTGGCTAGACAGAAATCTGGCTCTAACTCCCAAACCGGGAACCCGATTCGAGCCCCGTCTTCTCCCACAAGTCTCTCATGCCTAGGCGGTTGTGTGCCAAGTTTTGTGCTAATTCGACCTCGTTTGATGATTTTGAGGCATTAACACCTCGAATTCAAGTTTCTTAAGGAACTGGTTTGTCTAGAGTGAAATCTGGCTCTAACTCCCAAACCGGGAACCCGATTGAAGTCTCGTCTTCTTCCACAAATTTCTCGTGCCTAGGCGGTCATGTGTGCCAATTTTCGTGCCAAACTGATGCCGTTTGGTGATTTTGGGGCGTCAACACCTTGAATTCAAGTTTCTTAGGAAGCTAGTTTGCCTAGAGTGAAATCTGGCTCTAACTCCCAAATCGGGAACCCGATTGGAGTCTCGTCTTCTCCCACAAGTCTCTCGTGCCTAGGCGGTCGTGCGTGCCAAGTTTCATGCCAAACCGATGCCGTTTGGTGATTTTGGGGCATCAACACATCGAATTCAAATTTCTTAAGGAACTAGTTTGCCTAGACCGAAATCCAGCTCTAACTTCCAAACCGAGAACCCGATTCGAGCCCCGTCTTCTCCCACAAGTCTCTCGTGCCTAGGCGGTCGTGTGTGCCAAGTTTCGTAACAATCCGACCCCGTTTGGTTATTTTGGGACGTCAACACCTCGAATTCAAGTTTCTTAAAGAACTAGTTTGCCTAGAGTGAAATCCGGCTCAACTCCCAAACCGGGAACCCGATTGGAGTCTCGTCTTCTTCCATAAGTCTCTCGTGTCTTGGCGGTCATGCGTGCTAAGTTTTGTGCCAAACCGACGCCATTTGGTGATTTTGGGGCATTAACACCTCGAATTCAAATTTCTTAAGGAACTAGTTTCCCTAGACCGAAATCCAGCTCTAACTCCCAAACCGGGAACCCGATTCGACCCCCATCTTCTCCCACAAGTCTCTCATGCCTAGGTGGTCGTGTGTGCCAAGTTTCGTGCCAATCCGACCCCGTTTGGTTATTTTGGGGCGTCAGCACCTCGAATTCAAGTTTCTTAAGGAACTAGTTTGCCTAGAGTGAAATCCGGCTCTGACTCCCAAACCGGGAACCTGTGACAACCCTTACCTCTGATTAGTGCTAATCTGTGTTTTAGCATGATAAGTAATTGATTATGGCAAAATTCTGAATTGATTGCATAAGTGTATTACCTTAATTGCATTTCTATCTGTTTGTCGTAGATTGATCTGTTCGTGTTTTAAGTTTCGAACTGCGAATTGAAAGCCTTATCGGCAACCAAATCAGAAATTGATTAGTGTCATACGCTAATTAGGATTTAGGTGATTTTATGGTAAGTTTAATTAAAATCCAATTTGGAATGATTAAATTAGAATTATTAAAGCTAAATTACATTGGTTTTATTTTCAATATTGTCATTTAGTGGGCCACTTTAGAGGCATTGTTTGAAGTGTAATTCATATCATTTGATGCACCATTATTCAGCCATTTTCTTAGACCAAACCGTATGAGAGAGGGAGAGTAGGAGAACAAGGTTGAATTCAACAAGTTTTGCTTGAAATTAGAGGAATTGAAGGGAATTTGCAAAATTGAGCTAGCACACTTGAGATTCAAGACCTACGGTAGAGAATTCATTCCTTTTAATTGTGAACTTAAGTTATTTCTTGCATGGTTCATGGTAAATTAGTGTTTAGATTCAAGAGTTGGGTTAAAGTGTTGAGTTAAGAGTGAATTCATGCATGCATGTACATGTTCTTGAAATTTGAAGTTGTTTTGCATGAAATCCTTACATGCATGTGCATATTTTAGTAGAGGTTCATGAATTCACCATGATTTTGAGCTAAATCTTGCATTTGGTCATGTTTTGAAACATTAGAGTTCATGGGAACTCATGCATATTTGATTTTGCGTTGTTCTTGCATTGTTCTTCTAGTTTCTTTGAAATTGGTATTTAATTGGCAAACTTTGGGCTTTGATTTTATCAATTGATCTGCAAAACATGTTGTATTATGAGTTTCCAAATGTTTTCCAGAAAATTAGCCCAAAAGATTGAGTTTTGATGTGTTGAATACTTGGTTTGAGCTTTGGAGGCAAATCTGGAAAACCCAAATTTTGCCTTCCACGCTCGAGTGACCACCTTTGTGTTCAGAGTTCCGCTCGAGCGACGGAATGTTGGCTCGAGCGTAGATTGCAAGCTCTCAGGTTTTCTGCATGTGCAGACGCACGCTCGAGCGAAGAAACCTACGCTTGAGCGAGGACTGTGTCTCACGCTCGAGCAAGCGTCGAGCGGAGATTTTTAGCAACCAGTACTTTTTGCATTTTTACAGACCGCTTGAGCAAAGGAGTTCATGCTCGAGCGACCCCTTTGTTTTGGCACGCTCGCTCGAGCATAGAAAGCCACGTTCGAGCGAGACTCCTGTTTCAGCAAAAATTTGAAAAGTGTTTTAAAGTGCGTTTTCGCATCCTCATTCCATCCTAGGCATTCCTAGGCCAAATTTAAGGCATCTTAATGAGGATAATGTTATAGAACCACACCAAGTCAAGATAGGGGCTAAGTTGTTATCCCGAACGTGTAACTTAGTGTGTGTTCGTTCTGTTACTATGTAGGGTTGGCATCCGAGGACGCTCATTAGCTTGCCTATAGCCTAGTGCTCTGTGAGTAACAATGTTGTAAAGAAATGTTCAATTATGATTATTTCTGAACAATTTACTGTATTATTTTCTGAAGTGAATCTGTTTATTGAATGAATGTTTGTCCTATTTTATGAATAGTACTCGTGGCATCCATAGCAACTTACTGTTACTGTTACTGCTACTGTACTGTTACTACACTGCTACTATCACAGAGATCTCTGTCAGCTCCAATACTTGGAACCAATACTGTATACTGTTCTGATGGCCATCAACTGATTGTTCGGTCTGTTAGGACCTACTGTATTGTTTTGCTATTGGATATACCACATATGACTGCTATGGTTTCTAAATGACTGATATGACTGTTTAATTACTGAAAGGACATTCATTCTTAACCTCTTTACACAGTTGTTATTCACTAGGCTTTAGCTCACTGTTTATATTTATATGTCGGTGTCCAAGCACCGGACCGGAGCTAGGAGCATCGTGTTAAGCTCTTGTTTTGTCAAGCCAACCATTGTGCCTCACCTCGAGGTTCTGAATACGTTAAAGCCAAGGCTGTTTTGGGGTGTTTTAGATTCCCCCTTCTGCCTCTGTTCTATAATAAATGGTTAAGACTTGACCGTACAGTTATAGTTAGGGATTTGGTCCCTGACATGGATGTTTGTGTATATGTCACATGTACATATGTTTTGGTTACCAATGTGGCATGTTTATAAAAAGTCTTTTTGCATCCAGATTGTCACAGCTCATTGGACATCTTTTATTTACTGTATTGGCTTCCGCCAGCCCCTTTACTCTGTATTACTGTCATTACTGTTAAGCAGGCCTTTGGTAATCACGAATTACTGCCCGGTTGCGATGTTAAACCCATAGGGGCGGGTTTGGGTCGTGATAAAACCCGATTGGAGTCCCGTCTTCTCCAAGTCTCTCGTGCCTAGGCGGTCGTGTGCACCAAGTTTCATGCCAAACCGACGCTGTTTGGCGATTTTGGGGCATTAACACCTCGAATTCAAATTTCTTAAGGAACTAGTTTGCCTAGACCAAAATCCGGCTCTAACTCCCAAATCAGGAACCCAATTCGAGCCCCGTCTTTTCCCACAAGTCTTTTGTGCCTAGGCGGTCGTGTGTGCCAAGTTTTGTGCCAATCCGACCCCGTTTGGTTATCTCGAATTCAAGTTTCTTAAGGAACTAGTTTGCCTAGAGTGAAAGCCGGCTCTGACTCCCAAACCGGGAACCCGATTGGAGTCCCGTTTTCTTCAAGTCTCCCGTGCCTAGGCGGTCGTATGCGCCAAGTTTCATGCTAAACCGACGTCGTTTGGCGATTTTGGGGCGTCAACACCTCGAATTCAAATTTCTTAAGGAACTAGTTTGCCTAGACTGAAATCCGGCTGTAACTCTCAAACCGAGAACTCGATTCGAGCCCTGTCTTCTACCACAAGTCTCTCGTGCCTAGGCGGTCATGTGTGCCAAGTTTTGTGCTAATTCGACCCCGTTTGGTGATTTTGGGGTATCAACACCTCGAATTCAAGTTTCTTAAAGAACTAGTTTGCCTAGAGTGAAATCTAGCTCTAACTCCCAAACTGGGAACCCGATTGGAGTCCCATCTTCTTCCATAAGTTTCTCGTGCCTAGGCAGTCATGTGTGCCAAGTTTCATGCCAAACCGACGCCGTTTGGTGATTTTGGGGCGTCAACACATCAAATTCAAGTTTCTTAAGGAACTAGTTTGCCTAGAGTGAAATCCGGCTCTAACTCCCAAACCGGGAACCCAATTGGAGCCCTGTCTTCTCCCATAAGTTTCTCGTGCCAAGGTGGTGGTGTGTGTCAAGTTTCATGCCAAACCAACACCGTTTGGTATTTTGGGGCGTCAACACCTCGAATTCAAGTTTCTTAAGGAACTAGTTTGCCTAGAGTGAAATCCGGCTCTAACTTCCAAACTGGGAACCCGATTGGAGTCCCGTCTTCTCCCACAAGTCTCTTTTGCCTAGGCGGTCGTGTGTGCCAAGTTTCGTGCCAAACCGACGCCATTTGGTGATTTTGAGGCGTCAACACCTCGAATTCAAGTTTCTTAGTGAACTAGTTTGCCTAGAGTGAAATCTAACTCTAACTCCCAAACCGGGAACTCGATTGGAGTCCTATCTTCTCCCACAAGTCTCTCATGCCTAGGCGGTCATGTGTGCCAAGTTTCTTGCCAAACCGACGCCATTTGGTGATTTTGGGGCGTCAACACCTCAAATTCAAGTTTTTTAAGGAACTAGTGTTCCTAGAGTGAAATCCGGCTCTAACTCCCAAACTGGGAACCCGATTTGAGTCCCGACTTCTCCCACAAGTCTCTCGTGCCTAGGCGGTCGTGTGTGCCAAGTTTCGTGCCAAACCGACGCCGTTTGCTAATCTGACGCTGTTTGGTAATTTTGGGGTGTTAACACCTCGAATTCTAAGTTTCTTAAGAAACTAATTTGCCTAGAGTGAAATCCGACCCTAACTCCCAAATCGAGAACCCGATTCGAGTCCTGTCTTCTCCCATAAGTCTCTCGTGCCTAGGCAGTCGTGTGTGCCAAGTTTCGTGCTAACAATAGAAAATCCTTTGTCTTTTTTCTAATTATGGAATTAGCCTCTATCATATTTGGCTGTGTACAGTTAATGTATGGTTATAATTTGCTTAGAATGCAAAGATACATTTTATGCTTGATCTTCTGGTGGTGGTGTATATAGAGTCTCATCTCCTGCAACTATTAGGACATGCATCCCACGTTTCATAAGTGAAGCCCAAAAAATATATTAGCAGTAGGATAGAGGAAACCACTGATCTCTAGTCTTAATATATGGCAAACCGAAAAAAAGAAAATATTTTCACCTTTTTCCCTCAAATGAAGACTTCAATTTCAGGACGGAAACTAGCAAAGGTAGCCAATTAATGACTATTACTTATCTATTAGGATGCATTTCAATTACTTTTTTTCACTATTTACTTCAAAGTCTATTTGTCTTGACTCTTGACTACGGTCAAGAAACAAAATGTCAAAACCTTAGCTAACAACAATTTATTCAATTATAATCCATTTTGCAGCACAATACATCTAAAAGCTCAAAAAACAGTTCATCCAAAGAATTTATTTTACTTTTAAATAAAACATAAGGAAACTAGAGTAAATTGATGTCTGGCCAGAGAAACCCATAGTAAACTTGTTGAAAGGTGGGCCTGAATTACTTTTAAAACCAGTGTGCGCATACAAGCACATAGATGGTTTAACTTCGGTCTTGATCACCTGAAATATGAAGTGTGATTGATCTGTCATGACAGGTTTGGGTTTCTATGGATTAACATGAAAAGATGGCTTACTTGGAGTGACACAAGAATATTTGAAGCAGCTTGTCCGTAAGTGTCGTGGAAATGAACAGCGAGCTTTTCCAAAGGTACAACATCAATAACAGCTTCAAGCATTGGAATAGCAGTGCCTAGGCAAAAAGAAATGGGGGGTAAATACATAAAAATAAGTGAAAGAGGGAAAAAAAAATGTACAATTCAGGAAATGATTGAAGGATTTATTAAACACAAGATTTTAGTTAATATACATATTTTATTTCAATTCTATAATTAATCTTATCATCCTTTACAAGGGAGAAAAGTAAACAAACATGCACATTATTTGTTCAAATATACTGTTCCCGAATCCCATGGGAGCATCAATTTACACACGTTTTTCTCAATTCACACCCTCCTTTCATCGGATATCAACTACCGAAGAAAAAAGGGTTCAATTATCAATTACCAAACAAAAACCCATGGTTTGGCTATACCTTTGGTTCGGTAATTGATATCACAGTACATAAGAAAATCCACCAACAAAATAAAAACTTATTTCAATCCTAATTTCCATATTAGGGGGAGCAAAAAAACAAGAAGAGGAAAGCAACAGTTGCCTCTCTATAAAATAAATAGTTTAATTAGTCAAATAAATGGAAAGCAAAGAGCAAAACAAAACATAAGAAAACCCACCAACATAAATACATACATATATATATATATATATGCATACAAATTGACAACATTTACATTTGTCTCTTCACCTTTAAGCAGCCAAAAAATTCAATCAAAATTAGCCCCTTTTTTTTAACTAGGTGTCGGGGCTCTTGACTAATACCAGAACCTTGAAGTTAAAAACAGAAAATATTTGTCTATAAACCACAGTCTACTATTTTAGTTATAAAGACAGAAAGCATAACAAATGAATCCAACAAAAACACAACCAAACGTTTGAACTGTGATTATTTCAGAATGTATCTTTTCTCTCATGGTTGGCCTTTTGGGGAAGGAAACTAGTCTCCCTCAAGTTATTGACACATATAAAATGATGGTAATTAAGCGAAAAATAACAGGCCCTAAAAAAAACCCTTTTAATTATGATGATATAGTATAGGGAACAAACAATAGTTAAGAAGTATCGACATTCTTTTCATAGTAATGCTATAGACTTCGAAAAATTTCACAGAAAAGTGTCCAAAAAAAACCAATGTGACAGCATTGTGCTAGAATGAATGTACACACACTATGTAGTGTTGCTAGCATAGCATTCTGATCACTTGAATTGTTTTTAGATATGTAAAATTTTTCTTCTCCACAATATCCTTAGTCTATGGTGGAAACAAAGCCATAGTTAGGAAGTATCAATATACTTCACACAGTAATGCTACAAACCCAGAACGCAGTGTGGCAACATTGTGCCAAAATGAATGCAATACTACTAGCATAGCATTCCGAACACTCTTCTCCACAATATTGTGTAGGATATGGTGGAAACAAAGCCATAACCAATATACTTGACACAACAATGCTACAAGCTCAGAAAAAATTCATTAAGAAAGTCCAAAATGCAATGTGGCAGCAATGTGCCCTGGTGGATGCAATGTTGCCAAATTAGCATTTTGAACACTTTCCTAGGGAAAAAAAAAAAATAGTATAGCATGTTGACTACTTTCCTGGCAAGAGTTCTAACTTCTAATTCAAAGCATTTTTTGCTAGCAACAAGATGATTCAAAAAGAGGGAAAGAGAGGGACAAACCCATAAGGATGTTCAGCTATGACCAAGGCATTTCCGGTGATTTCAGCCAGGAGATGCTCCCTGGGTTCTCCCTCAGCATGTAACACACATTGTTGCAGAACACAACACCTATGTTAAGCAGATTATTAGAGATGGCTAATTGAAAACCCTAGGAGAAGATTCAAGATTGCAAACCCTAGGAGAAGAATCGATGGGAAGGAAGAGAATGCGAAATTGAGATTATAGACGGTGCTGCTCACCTTAGTAGACGATAGTGCTCACTCTTGCCGGTACAGACGGTGGTGACGGTGGAGCTTCGAAATCGAGAGAGACAGAACTTTGAAATTGATAGAGAACTTCGAAATCAAAATCGAAATTGCTCTGAAATGAATCTCTCGCCCCCTCTCTGAGATGAATCGAAATCACTGAGGCGACGAGAGAGAGGGCGGTGGGGGAGGAGGTGTGGCGGCGGCAGTGGTGGTCATCGGTGGCGGCACCAGAGGCGACGACGTAGGCGGAAGAGATAAAATGAGAGGAGAAAGAGAGAGTGAGAGGGAGTGCTAGGTTAGGGATTGGGGAGATCGTGAGAGAAAAAAAAATGGAGAATTGAGATAAAATTATGGGAAAACGAAAAGAGTTTTTTTTTTTTTTCGTTAAATTTTTTTTTTTTTTTGTAGTTAATGAATTTATTTATTTATTTCATTTTTTTAGTTAATGAATTTTTTTTTTTATTTTTCATTTTTATTTTTATTTTTCATTTTTCATTAAAAATTTCGTTGTTTCATTTTTATTTTAATGAAAAAAAAAAGTTATTATTATTTTTTTAATTTGGTAGAAGTAAGGGTAATATTTTAATGAAAAAATATTTTCTATTAAAATAAAGTTAATTTTTTGTGGTCAATGTTTTTTTTTTTTTTTTTGCGGCTCGTTTTTTTTTGTTACTATAAATCAGGAACTAATTTTTTGTGGTAGATGAGAGGGAGTGGCAGTAGTGGTGAAGGTGGTGGTGGTGGTGATGGCGAAGGAGATTAGTGGTGAAGGCGAAAGAGATTAGTGGTGAAGTTATGGTAGTAGTAGAGGAGATGGAGTGGCGGTGGTGGAGGAGAGGTAATGGTAGTAGTAGTGGTGGTGGATAAGAGGTGATAGTGGTGGTGGTGGTGATGGCGAATGAGATTAATGGTGAAGTTGTGGTAGTGATAAAGGAGATAGAGTAGCGGTGGTAGAAGAGAGGTAATGGTAGTAGTAGTGGTGGTGGTGGATACGAGGTGATAGTGGTAGTGGTGGTGATGGCGAATGAGATTAGTGGTGAAGTTGTGGTAGTGATAAAGGAGATAGAGTAGCGGTGGTAGAGGAGAGGTAATGGTAGTAGTAGTGGTGGTAGTAGAGTGATGGGTAGTAATGATAGTCGTAAAGGTGGAGTGGCAACAGTGGTAGTAGTGGTAGTAGTGGAATGGCATTTGCAACAGTGGTGAAGATGGTAGAGAAGATGGGTGGTATGAGAGAGATGAGTGGGAGATAGATAGAGAAGAGAAATAGAGAGATAGAAAGACAGAGAGACAAAGACAGAGTGATAAGCGAGAGAGAGACAAAGTGGTCGCTAAAAGTGCATTTTCTTGTAGTGTCTTAATAAATTGAGAGGGAGCTTGGTAAATAGAGAAGATGAGAGGGAGAGAGTGAGCAAGGCGAACACAATGAGGGAGAGACAGACAGACAGACAAATAGATAGGCAGACAGAGAGAGAAAGAGAGAGACAAGAGTGATGAGTGAGAGATAGAGACAGAGAGAGAAAGAGACAAAGAAAGACAGAAAAAGAGAGAGAAACAAGAGATGAGCGAGAGATAGACAAAAAGAGAGAGAAAGATAGCAAAAAGAGATGAACGATAGAAAGACATAGAAAAAGAGAGAGAGAGAGAAGAGAGATGAGTGAGAGAGACAGAAAGATAGAGATAAAAAGATGAGAGAGATAGAGAGAAGAGAGACGAGTGAGAGAAGAGAGATAAGCGAGAAAGACAGAGAGAGAAGACAGATGAGAGAGATAGAGAAAAGAGAGATGAGCGAAGAGAGAGAGAGACAGATAGACAGACAGACAGAGAGAGAAGAGTGATGAGTGAAAGAGAAGAGAGAGAGGAAGATGAAAAAATGGGTAAAAAAAGATAGACAAAGAGAGAGAGAGAGAGAGAGATAAACGAGAGCGAGAGAGATAAAGAGAAGAGAGACAGAGAGAGAAGAGAGATGAGAAAGATAGAGAGAAGAGAGATGGACGAAAGACACAGAGAGAAAGAGAGAGAGAGAGAGACAGACAGACAGACAGACAGACAGTGATGAATGAGAGAGAGAAAGAGAAGAGAGACAGAGACACAGAGAGAAAGAGAGAGACTGACAGACAGATAAGAGTGATGAGTGAGAGATAGAAAGAGAAGAGAGACAGAGACACATAGAGAAAGAGAGAGAGAGACAGATAGAGAAGAGTGATGAGTGAGAGAGAGAAAGATAAGAGAGACAGAGACAGAGAGATAGGAAGATGAAAAAATGGGTGAAAAGAGAAATATTCAAAGAGTAAGACGACGTCGTTTTTATTTTTATTTTTATTTTTTTTATAACAGAAAAATAACGTTGTATTTATTTAAACCATTTTGTGACTATATATAAATGAAGCCATCTCAAAGCCACAATATATGTATATATATATTTACTTTTTTTTTTGCAACGGTACCTATTACAGTCGCAAAAAACTCTTCTTTTTTTTTTTGCGACTGTAGCTGGTGTCGTTGCAAAAACTCTATTTTTTTGCGACAATAATCTCTGTTGTCGCAAATACTCTATTTTTTTTTTTTTGCGACAGCAATTTCTGCCGTCGCAAATACTCTCTTTTTTCGCGACAGCATTTTATGCCGTCGCAAATACTCTATCTTTTGTGACGGCAAGTTGTGCGGTCACAAAAAGTTCCGTCTTTTAAGCCCCCTTTTCTTGTAGTGAACGGCTGAGATATATTTTCCAAAAAATATTCTGCATGTACATTTTCTATTTTCTCGCTTCTCTCTCTTACTTTTTCCTTTTCTCACCTATCTTTCCATGATCTTATGATCCTGCATTTCTCTCTCTTTTTCTTTTATTTTTTTTATTTTCTTTCATTTTTATTTTTCTCTCTATTTGTTTATTTTATTCTATTTTTTCCTTTTTGTTCACTTATTTTTATTCATATTATATCAAAAATTCTACGATCCCAGAATTAGGAATCAGATTTTATTTTGTGTAGTAGAAATTAAATTAATGAATTTTATAGTCCACAAATTAAATGAATTTGAACAATTAATTATTATTTTTAAATATATTGAGTACATGATAGATTTCATAAATTTAGACCTTATATGAATCTTTAACATCTATATAATAAAGCAGGATGGTTTTTGAATTTGTCATACACACATTTACCCTACTAGAACATTTGGATGGCTTAGATCTATTCAAATTATAAAACAACTGCTGACATATATTTCCCAAAAAAATCCTACACGTACATTTTTTATTTTCCCGCTTCTCTCTCCTATTTTTTCCTTTTCTCATCCATTCTTCTATGATCCCATGATCCCGCCTTCCTATCTCTCTTTTTTTTTTCTTTTTTTATTTTTATTTTTTTATTTTCTCCCATTTTTATTTTATTTTCTCTATTTGTTTATTTTTATTTTATTTTTTCCTTTTTGTTCACTTATTTTTATTCATATTATATGGAAAAGTCTATGATCCTAAAATTAAGAACCAGATTTTACTTTGTGTAGTGGAGATTAAATTAATGAATTTTATAGTCCATAAATTAAATAAATTTGAATAATTAATTATTAATTTTAAATATATTGAATACCTGATAAACTTCATAAATTTAAACCTTATATGAATCTTCAACATATTTTAATAAAGCAGGACGGTTTTTGAACCTTCATCATATTTTTGTTCTATTAGGACATTTGGATGACTCAGATCTCTTCAAATTATAAAACAATAGCTGAGATATATTTTCCCAAAAAAATCCTATATACACATTTTATACTTTCCCGCTTCTCTCTCTCTTACTTTTTTCTTTTCTCACCCATCATTTCATGATCCCACCTTTCTGTCTCTTTTTTTAATATTTTTTTTATTTTCTTCCGTTTTTATTTTTCTCTCTATTTGTTTATTATTTTTTTTATTTTCTCCTTTTTGTTCAATATATTTTACACATATTTCGATAGAATGTATGTGTACGGGAAAGAGATTCACCTTCACGTATAATCCTGTTGATCAAGCCTATGTTCCACTGCACGTCGTCGTTCTAACACCTGAAAACACAAAGTGAGCTGGCCGGCGGGTGGATGCCGGAAACCTCTCCGATGCCTAAGTCAGTAAGCAAGAAATAGGCAAAAGCTCAATGTAGTCAGGGAGCAAAAGTTGCATTACCTCTTCATAGGTGATATTGGTGAGCTTATATAGGTTTCGAATGGCACAATCCTAGTAGGACTCTAACTCCTCCATGTAGAGTCCTCCTAGGATTCAAATTCCTGGAAGATAATGCTTATCTCCCAACACCCCCCTCACTGCTCAAACCAAGTGAGATGGTCCTTCTATGGCCGGGCTCCAAATGACCGGAGTAAATATTAGTTCGGACGTAACTTTACTCTCCCTTACCACGGCTTTCACATGCTGAGACCGAGCTATCCATAAGGGAGTTTAAGCCGAACTACCTTCAGGACCGTAGCTTACCTCGGTTCACCGTATTCCACGACCGAAGTAACTACTGAAGACCGAAACATTCACACCATTTCTACTCAACCGGAGTGTAAATAAGAAGTCACGTGGCCGGGCTTAAAACACCTCGGCTGTGTAACCGGTCTAACCCCCAAGGCCACTTCTCCAAACAGGAATAACTCATAGGGCCGCTCCTCCAAACCGGAATAACTCATAGGGCCGCTTCTCCAAACCGGAATAACTCATAGGGCCACTTCACTCGGCCCCTTTTACTTCGGTCCATAACGGCCCAATACCCAGCTCGGCCCAATTTGCGTATAAATTGCCCTCTCAATTGCCCCTTAATTCCATCTACAAAGCATGATTGGGATTACCTGTCTACGAACCAAACTAAAGTTTTAGCTTATCCAGCGGAGCTACAATCCTTTAGCTGCTCCGGCCGAGCTAAAAACCCTTTTAGTTTCTCTAGCCGAACTAAGCTTAAGCCGAGCTAAGCACGTCCGGTCAAACGTCTCTTCAATCACAGCAACTGAAGCGCTCCACATTCCAATGACACGTGGCAAGCCCCTATTGGTCAATCCCAACTGTCGCGCCGCCCTCGTACTCCGAAATTTTTGAACAATTCCCGCCTTATGGTTCAACCATCAAAACAAAAAACCCTTCACTTCACCTTGAATCACATACTGCTACTATTCTCTCTCTCTTCCTCGTCTCTGAGCTCCCTTTCTTCAATTTTTTCAAACTTTCTGAGCTCGTGTTTTCGTTGCTGTTGTTTCCATTTCCATCCTCAGTCTCTCTACTAGGTAAGCATCATAAACTTGCTTTTGTATTCCTCTATTTTACCATGCTTTGCTTTGTGTGTTTTTACAAAACACCTTTTAGTTGCTAGCTTCATATTTTCTGGAAAAACTACGTAAGAACACTTAAACTTCATGAATCTTCAAGCAATAACCAGTAGAACACCTATTTGATCCAAAAGATATATCCAACCGAACTAGGAATTTGTTTGTGCTATACAATGATGTAGGAAAACTGGAACCGGACTGGCACTTGCTCTTACCTCAGTAGCTTCAATAAATCACCACATGATTCACAATTAGCCGAAGCAAAGGTGCGCCGAACTAGAAAATCTCGGCCCCTGACCGAGGTATGCCTAGGGGCTAAGCCAGCTTTTAGTTTCCAAATCGAACTAGAAGCTACCCCTTGACCGAGGCAAGCCTAGGGGCTAAACCAGCTTTTAGTTTCCAAACCGAACCAGAAGCTGCCCCTTGACCCCAACCGGAGTAACAAACGCCTAGTTAGAACCGAGATCACCAAAAAACCAGCCGAACCGAGATAACACACACGTTTTAGGAACCGAAGTAAATCCTGTAGCACCCTTTGCAGCCGCAATAAGTCTTCTTTTCCTGCTTTGCTTTTGTAGCACGGTCGATGATTTGTGCTTAATAACGTGTTTTTCACTTTGCAGACTTAGGTTGCCAGGCACTCCACTGCGCTCAACCGAGCTACTGAGCACTCTCTATCAACCGAGATAACTTATTCATAATTTATACAATAAATGGGGAAATATAGGTTTTTGGTAGAAACCCCAGGTGGTCTGGCCGAATTCCGAAAGGACCACCGTATACCAGACGACGTACACCTTACCCTGGCCGACCGAGATGTCGCCCCATGGAATAACGAGGGCTTTGTCCCCTTTACCATTCAGTCCATAGTAGAGACCGGACTACGATTCCCAGTCCAGCCTTTAATCTGTGAATTCCTTAGGCAAACCAGACTTTGCCCAACCCAACTCTCCACCAACACATACCGAATAATAATGGGCATAGACGCCCTAAACCGTCAAACCGGACTAAACCTAGGCTTAGCTGAAATATTCCACCAGTACTCATTAGGATCAAAGAATGAAGGCTGGTGCTATTACTTGAGAATACGCCGAGGCCGAGAAAAAATAATAAAACACACACCGGACAAAGATGTAAATGACGACGACTTCTTTTGGGTCTCTGGGAACTTTGAAGACCATCAAGCCCAGATTCCAGGCTGGAGAATAAACTGGAAGATGGGAGAGCCCGGTATACATACTTCGGTTGCACTTCATATTTTTCCTCTTTTCTGTACTCCGACTTTCTGCTCTGAACCAAACTAACACTTGTTTTCTATTTGCAGATAAAGCCCATATCCACTCAAACTACAGCTACCCTAACCTCGATCTTCTGCGCGCCGCACTACGAGTTCGGGAAAGAAGTTGGGCTAAACTTCTCAAATTCGAACCAACTTACCGATACTCCGGTCGCCGAAAAGCAAAGGTGACTGACTTCCTGCTCGAAGAAGCACCGGAACCGGACCCAAACTTGCCGCAAATCATCTTGGTGCCATTAACCGCCGAACAAGAAATGACAAAGAAGAACAGGCTGAAGGCCCTTTTAACCGAGACAACACCAGCCGAGGTACCACAAACCGGTCGAACAACTGAGACCGTGGTAGCTCTTCCGTCGCAACAACCATCCTCATCTCGCCAACGCAAGCGTGCCCGGACTAGCCAAACTGAGCAACAACTCGTTGATGAGGACGAGATCGTTCAACCACCAATCCAGCCTCCCAGCCCCCAGCCAAGAATCCAACCGGAGCAGTCCAACCGAGCTGCATCCTTCAAATGGGCTCCCAATCTTACTTTTGCCGACCGAGATATCCAAGAAACGGACTCAGTCGTCTCTGAGAAAGACCACTTGTTGGCATTCAACCTTGCCAAGAGTGTCTGTCTTCCCAAAGACATGGAGCACCACCAAAAGCAGCTTAACACCGAGCTGAAGGCAATCCGGTCTTCAACAAAGTCCATGATTCTGGTAAGTAGCACAGTCCTTTTCTGCGTAATTTGTTCCAACTTTCAGTCCGGCTAACGTTACTTCCTCTTTGCAGGCCATCCAGAAAAACCACATCACACACAGGAAAGTGCTGGAGCTGAGGAGGAACACCAGGGAGGCCATGGAGGAGGCCGAAGCAAAAAGGACCGAGCTGGAGGAGGCCAAAAAGCAACTGGCCGAACTCCAGGCAGAAAATGATCGGCTGACCGAAGTTTCAAATTCGGTTGAAGCTGAAAAGAAGAAGATTGCCGCCGAAGCGAAGGACAAGTACCTGCGCCTTCTGGCAAGGATTGAGAAAAAGAAAGACGCCGAAATAACGCAGCTGAAAAAGAGCGTAAAGGATGCGAAGAAACAAGGCTTCAAGGATGCAGAGGACGCATACACCCTCCAGTGTGATGCCGCCAAAGACTTGTTCTTCAAGTGCGGCTGGAGGAGTGCGGTGGAGAAGCTCGGCTGCGGGCCTGAAACCGAGGTCTTCAACCCACCTCCATACGGTATTCCGGCTTCACTATCGCAGTACGCTGCCGATCTCCAAAGGCAGTTTCTAGAAGGGTCTGGAGATGATGACGATGATGATGATGATTCTGAAGAGGATGAGGAGCCAACCCTCACCCCGGTCGTCAGCGAACAACCCAGCAATCAGGCAACTCGGTCAGAGCCAGTAATTGAAGACTTAACTGACGACCTGCTAACCGACCAAACGCTGCCAACTGAGACCGAAGTTGAGGCTGAAACCAAGCTCCCATCCCAAACCGTTATCCCGTCTGACACCGGACTCCGCCCAAATGCTGACGATGATTTTGATGCCAAACTTGATGCGCTCCTCCGCTGATTTTCTTTTTTCTTTCTTTTATTCTAAACTTTTGTAATCCGGCTGCGGCCCCCTCAATTGTACTTGCTCTGTATTTCAATGAAAAAAGTCTTTACTCTTATTCCGGTTGTATGCTTGCACTTGTAGTGAATTTTTCATTAACTATGATCTTGGTCTAACTATCTAACTTGCTAGCCAACCACTCTTTAGCCGATATAACTCACTTCGGCTCAAGAGTACACAGTTTGTTTAATCCTGCCAGCGACTCTTCAGCCGATATATCATATTTCGGCCGACCAGTACAAAGTGTTGGTTTAATCCAACCAACCACTCTTCAGCCTATACCCATACTTCGGCTGAAGAGTACAGAGTGTTGGTTTAATCCAGCCAACCACTCTTCAGCCTATTCCCATACTTCGGCTGAAGAGTACAGAGTGTTGGTTTAATCCAGCCAACCACTCTTCAGCCTATACCCATACTTCGGCTGAAGAGTACAGAGTGTTGGTTTAATCCAGCCAACCACTCTTCAGCCTATTCCCATACTTCGGCTGAAGAGTACAGAGTGTTGGTTTAATCCAGCCAACCACTCTTCAGCCGATATATCATACTTCGGCCGAAGAGTACAGAGTGTTGGTTTAATCCAGCCAACCTCTAAGTTGGTTTTTTCAGCCAACTGAGAATAAGGTGTTTGGTTATTCCGACCAAACGTCCTGCAGCCTGGATCCTTATCCTGGGCTTAGGAGGGGTCAAAGTTGGTTATTCCGGCCAACTATGTTTACAGTGCTACTGACTTACTAAAATTACTCTCTACCTAAGACAAATATACTGAAAAAGAATCGACTTGTTTTATTGAGAAAGTAAAAAATTACACTGTCTTAAAAGAAAAAGGTTAAAAATAAAACAACTTAAGATTGGCAGTGTTCCACGGCCTAGGAATTGCTTTGCCGTCCTTATCTTCCAAGTGGTATGCCCCTTTGCCTGCTAAACCGACCACTTTGTAAGGTCCTTCCCAATTCGGCCCCAACTTGCCATCTCCTGGAACCAGGGTGTTTCCCATCACTTTGCGGAGTACCCAGTCGCCGATCTTGAACTGTCTTGGATGCACCGTTTTGTTGTACTTTCTAGACAACTCTTGTTGGTAGGAGGCGATGTGAACCAATGCTCTGTCTCTCCTTTCTTCCGCGAGATCAAGTTCTAATACTATTGCTTCGGCGTTTAAGTCTGGATCAAAGTTTTCACTCCGAATCGTGGGGAGACCAACTTCTAATGGGATGACTGCTTCCATGCCGTAAGCTAAGGAGAATGGTGTTTCTCCTGTTGATCGCCGAGGCGTGGTGCGGTAAGCCCATAAAACATGAGGGAGTTCTTCTGCCCATTTGCCTTTAGCTTTCTCTAGTCTTTTCTTCAGTCCATCCAAGACTACCTTGTTTGAAGCTTCTGCTTGTCCATTCGCTTGGGGATACGCCGGTGTAGAATTGTAGAATTCTATCTTGTACTCCTCACAAAAGCCTCTGAAAATTTTACCGTCAAACTGCGTGCCGTTGTCTGAGATAAGTGCTTTTGGTATGCCGAAGCGAGTGATGATGTTCTGCCAGACAAACTTCTTCACATCTTTTTCCTTGATTGACGCCAAGGCTTCTGCTTCCACCCATTTTGTGAAGTAGTCTGTTGCCGCAAGAAAGAACTTCCTGTTGCCTGGTGCTGTTGGGAGCGGTCCCACTATGTCTAAGCCCCACATTGCGAAAGGCCATGGACTAGTGAGAGGTAGAAGTTCTCTGGCCGGTTGGTGTATTTGATGCGCAAACTTCTGACACTTTTCGCATTTTTTGACATACTTCTCTGAATCCGCTTGCATGTACGGCCACCAGTATCCTTGTGAAATAGCTCGGTATGCCAATGATCGTCCTCCTTGATGGCTGCCGCATACACCCTCATGTATTTCGAACAGGAATGCTTCCACTTTGCTGGGGTGCACACACTTTAAGTAAGGTCCTGTGAACGACTTCTTGTATAATGCCAAGGATGGAGAGAGCCAAAATCGCTGCGACTTTGCTCTGATTCTGTTGGCTTCTTTCTTGTCTTCTGGTAAGATGCCGTCTTTCAGGAACAAGATGATAGGGTCCATCCAAGAAGGACCTAGATCGGCGCAGCATACTTCTTCTGCTTCTGGGTCTTCGATACTTGGTCTAGGCAGGTAGTCGATCAATAGAGGATGTGGGATGGAGGTATCTGCCATTGAAGCGAAACCCGCTAGCTCGTCTGCTCTGCTGTTCTCCTCCCTGCCGATCTGTTCTATCCTCACCACCTCAAACTTTTTGATTTCGGTTCTGATCAGCTCTTGGTACTTAGCCATTCTGTCATCCTTTGCTTCATAGTCGCCAGATATTTGGTTTACCACTAGCTGTGAGTCGCTGTAAACCATTAGCTCGGTGGCCTTCATGTGGAATGCCGACTTGAGACCTGCAAGAAGCGCTTCATACTCCGCTTCGTTGTTTGACGCTGGGAAGCCAAGGTTGATTGCCTACTCCACCACTAGGCCGTCTGGAGAGATGAGGACTATGCCAAGTCCTGCTCCATGTCGGTTGGATGCTCCATCCACGAAGAGCTTCCACATCTCCCCAACGAACAACTTCCAACAAGTAGAGGGATCGGATGATGCCTTGGGATCTTCCATGTTGCTGATTTCTTCTTCTAAGTCCAGGCCTGCTGCCTGCCCCTTGTCATCTTGTTGCACCAAGTTTTTCTTTGTTGGCGAGTCTGGACTTGGTATAGCATGGTTTACTTCTTCCTTGTTTGTATTACTCCGGTCTGCCTTAGGACTTGGCTGAGTAACCAATACCAGGGGTTGCGTTATTCCGACGTCAACTTCCGTCCCCAGTTCGGTTGAGTCAGTCAGGTCGACTGGGCAGATATGATGACTCCCAGGAGTGAACTCTGCGACAAAATCCGCCAATGCTTGAGCTTTTATTGCGGTTCTAGGTTGGAACTTGATATCGTATTGTCCCAACTCTACTGCCCACTTCAGAATTCGCCCGGAGAAGTTCGCCCTTTCAAACAAAGCCTTCAGTGGGAAGGCCGTGAGGACAACAATGGTGTGAGCGTGAAAGTAGTGCGGTAGCTTCCTTGCGGCCATCATCAAGGCCAATGCTAGTTTCTCCAGTGGCAAATACCTTGTTTCGGCGCCCAGCAGTGTCTTGCTAACATAGTAGATGGGCAGATGTTGGACTCCTTCTGCACGGACCAACACCGCGCTGATTGCGTGCTGTGAGACTGCCAGGTACAGGAAGAGTTCTTCTCCAGGAATTGGTGTTACAAGTAGTGGCGGAGAAGACATGTATTCCTTCAAGCTTTCCAGAGCCCGGTCACATTCTTCGTCCCACTCAAACTTGGCCTTGAGGGCATGAAAAAATGGTCGTAGCCTGTCTGACGATCGGCTAATGAACCAATTGAGCGCGGCTGCCATGCCGGTGAGATGCTGTACTTCTTTTACGGAGTTTGGTCTCTCCAGATCCTGAATTGCCTTGATCTGAGAAGGATCTGCTTCTATTCCTCGGTTGGTCACCAAGAAGCCTAAGAATTTGCCTGATCCTACTCCGAATGCACACTTCGACGCGTTGAGGCGTAACTTATGCTTCTTCAGAATCTCAAACATCTCACTTAGGTCCCTGAGGTGGTCATTTTCATCCTTGCTCTTGACCACCATGTCGTCGATGTAAGCTTCCATTGTTCTGCCTAACAACGGCTCAAACATCTTGGTGACCATTCTCTGGAATGTCGCCCCAGCGTTCTTTAGGCCAAAGGGCATGACCTTGTAGCAGTAGAGTCCTCTTGGTGTGGTGAAAGATGTGACCTCCTGGTCCGGTTCATGTATTGCGATCTGGTGGTAGCCCCTGTATGCATCCAGGAAGCTTAGACGGTTGTGCCCCACCGTCAGGTCTACCAGTTGGTCAATCCGTGGTAGAGGAAAGCTATCTTTAGGGCATGCTTTGTTGACAGTTTTATAGTCGACGCAGACGCGCCACTTGCCATTCTTCTTCGGCACTACGACTGTGTTGGAGATCCATCTGGGGTAGTGCACCTCTCTGATTGCCCCTGCTTCCAACAAGTTTCCCACTTCTTCCGCCACTATCTCGGCGTGGTGGAGTGCCGATCTGCGGGTGCGCTGAATGATTGGCCTGGCAGATGGGTGGACATTGAGTTGGTGGCAGATGAAGTTGGGATCAATGCCTGGCATGTCGTATGGAGTCCAGGCAAACACTTCGATGTTAGAGGTCAAAAATTCCAAGACCTCTAACCTCTCAGCGCTGGACAACGACGAACCGAGCAGAAAGAATTTATCCGGGTTCTTTTCATCTATTCTGACTTCCACCAAGTCTTCCACCGCTTTCTGGCTTGCTGCTTTGCCGACGTCTGCGAATAGTTCATTACTCTCCGGTTCTTCCACCGAATGAACATACCCCTTCGCAGCGCGGCTTCCGTTCACCGTGACGAAACATTGCTTGGACATGATTTGGTCTCCATAGACTTCCTCTATTACTCCGGTGTCGTTTGGGAACCGCATCACTTGGTGGTAGGATGACGCCACCGAGCGCATGGCATGCAGCCATGTTCTGCCCAAGATGATGTTATAGGTGGATGGGACCTTTAACACCCAGAACTCTACTTGCTTCGTCACACTCCCTGCTCTGACTGGAAGGATGATATTGCCAACTGGCCATTCTGGCATCGAGTTAAATCCAATCAAGGGTGACACTGCAGGTGCTAAGTCTTTATCTTGCAGCTTCAATTGTTTGAACGTCTCATAGTACATGATTTCGCACGAACTACCCTGGTCAATCAGAATCCGCTTGACGTCAAAATCCTTGACTCGGAGAGTGACGACCAGGGCATCATTGTGGGGGCAATATATTCTGTCCAAGTCTTTATCCGAAAAAGACATAACATTTGTGGCCTCTGTCCTCCCCTTCTTGACGACAGGTTGGGCACTTAGTACCTCCCTCAAGTGCTCAGCCTTTTTGATCGAACCTCTGAGCTCACATACACGCTCAGGTTCGAAAATTCCATGTATAACATTGATGATGCCTTGAGGTGGAGCATCGATCGGCATCCCATTGGGGTTATTACAGTCCTGGGGGGCCGGCTGTGCCCCTCCTTCAATGTATTTGTCTAAGTGGCCTGCCGCCACCAATTCCTCCAAGTGCTGCCTCAATGGGGTGCAGTTCTCAGTTCGGTGCCCCTTTTCTTTGTGAAAGGTGCACCGTGATCTGTCGTCATAGTCCTTCTGTGCCTCGCCTAGCTTGGCTGGCCACTTGACGTAAGGCTCGTCTCGAATCTCGCTAAGTATTCGGTAGATCGGCTTTTTGAAGACCGTGGTGATGGCGGTGCGGACTCTCAACCATCTTTCGTCCCGGTCTTCTCCGTTGTCCTGTCTACCACGCCCGTTTTTGTTCGGCCGATTTACCGCATTGACCTTTGCCGAAGCCTTCTTTTCTTGTGCTGCGGTCGTGCCAGACTTCGCTTTGGCACGGGCGCCATCCTCTTCCACCCTGATGTGCTGATGCACTCTTTCCATCAGGGCTTCCATGGTAAGAGGTGGCGTCATGGTTATAGAATCTCTCAATCTATTTCCAACTGGGAGTCCTCTTTTATACTGCGCAATGGCGAGATTGGTTGGGCAGTCCCCAATCTGGTTGAATGTCTCCCAGTAGCGACTGTTGTATGATCGTAAGGTTTCCTTCTCACTCATGTCAATGGAGAGTAACTGGTCGATCTCCACTGGGGTTTTAGTGTTTGTTCTGAATCTTGTGACAAATGCTTCTACCAATTGCGCCCAGGAGGCTATGCTGCCCTCTGGGAGTTTCTCAAACCAAGTCAAGCCAAGGTCACCCAGGCTTGAGGGGAATAGGATGCACATTAAGGCCTCATTCCGCCGGTATACAGCCATGACCTGGCGAAAGTGGCTCAAGTACGAGTAGGGGTCCGTCTTCCCCTCGTATGTATTGAATTTGGGCTGAAGGAAGCCTGAGGGTAGAGGCGCGTTCTCTATTGCTGGGACGAATGGTGAGGTCTGCAGCCTCGCCAATGCCTTGTCCGCTGGTTCGTAGGCCGGGCGCGGTAGTGGCATTCCAACCTCGATGCTTCCATGCGTCCGAGGAGCCAACCGCTATAGGGCGGGAACTCTATGTGGATCACGTGCCCTGGCGTCCTCCCTGCATCGGGCCTTTTCTTCTAGCACGGTTCGTAGGTCGGACGATCTGGGCATCTCGGTCTGTCTGGACCTGGTTTGGTGCGTATGCGAAGGCCAGTAAGTGCTCCCTTCTGTGTAAGACCTTTCAGATCTCGTCCTCTCAGACCTGGAGTGACGAGTCCTGGAAGACCTAACTTGCGTGTCGCCTGTCCTGAGGCTTCTGTTTTCTGCTTGGGAGGGTGTAGAATTCCTACTATGACCCTCTGAGTGGCGAGGGGGCGTCTTGTTGTTGCGCCCCTCTCCTGTCGCTACTTCTTTTCCTTTCATCTGGCGTTTTAGAGCTTCCATGTCTGCCGCCATCCGCCGTATCAACTCGTCTTGTTCCCTGACGCGATCCTCCAAAGTTTGAGGATCAACCCTGCGCCTTTGCCTTTCTGGGCTTTGCGAACGAGAGGGATGGGGGCTGTTATTCCTCCTTCGTCCCCTTGCATCCCTCCTGGAATTTTGCCTTTGTGGTTCCAGGTTCGCCATGGGAGGGACCAAAGGTAGGCCCTCGCGCCTTGCACCTCCATCTGGAGTTTGTCCGTCAATGGCGGACTGAGGCAGTTCTTCGTTGTTCGCCATCGAACTTTGAGAGAAAAAGCTTGATCAAGAGGTTGTTCTTGTCTGTTCTTCCCACAGACGGCGCCAATTGTACGGGAAAGAGATTCACCTTCACGTATAATCCTGTTGATCAAGCCTATGTTCCACTGCACGTCGTCGTTCTAACACCTGAAAACACAAAGTGAGCTGGCCGGCGGGTGGATGCCGGAAACCTCTCCGATGCCTAAGTCAGTAAGCAAGAAATAGGCAAAAACTCAATGTAGTCAGGGAGCAAAAGTTGCATTACCTCTTCATAGGTGATATTGGTGAGCTTATATGTAATGACCCGGAACTGTATGACGTCACTATCTGTAATTAAATATGTATTTATGTGATTTAATTGAAGAATTATCTGTTTGAATTAGAAAAATATCTGTTGAGATGTTGACTTCGGGACTGAAATTGATGACCAGAATGGATTCAGAAAATGAAATTGAACATACCTATGTGAAGCCGGGAATTTTTAGAACCATCTGAAATGATAAATTGAAGACTGAATTTCGTCTGATTCGTAAAGCCTTGTTTGGCTCACGTTTTTGGCTTAATTGATTTATATGGATATATATATGCTTAGAGATAAGGGTGTTGACCTCATTTGACTCAAAAGAAAAGAAAAATCTGAGAGAGAGAGAGAGGGTTCGAGAGAATTCGGGAAAGGGAGAAAGGAAGGGAAGCAAGGAAGGAGAAGAGGAGAGAAAGGGGAAACAAGTGTAGATCTTCACCAAATCAAGACTTAAGGTAAGATTTTCATGGAATTAGTTGTTGATTCTTGGTATTTAATATGTGGACCTCAAGATTATGGTGTTAAATATCATGATTCATGTTTATTTGGCTCATTTGAGAAAGAATCTCCATGGATATGAAAGTGAAGCTTTGTATAAGCATGTATTGTGAGTTTTCATCTCAAGTCAAGTTTGATTCTTTTATATGATGCATATGGGTTTTGAATTGAAGTTATAATGTTTAATTCAAGTGAGTTTTCAAGTGTTTTGAAACATGGTTATCATCATCTTGAGGTTATATTTGCTAAAGGGAAAGATTGAAGCTTGAACAGTTCAGAATTCCAGAATTTCGCAGGGTGAGCTCGAGCGGAGGGGAGCCCGCTCGAGCGCAGAAATCCACCTCTCAGCAGTTTTGGGGAAAATGTACTGGCCGCTCGAGCGGCCAAAGTTGCGCTCGAGCGGAAGGGCTTATTTTCAGAAAATTCTGGGGAAGTTACAGATTTGATTTTTACATGTTAATTGCATCATTTGGCATCTTATGAGCATGAAATGAACATGAAATGAAAGAAAGGAAGAATGTAATGGTATGAATTATGTGAAATGATAATGATGTATGTTAAGAATGTATTATACTGTTGATGTTGCAGGTTAAATTGAGAAGACCGTACAATCAGTTCTGGAAAACCACTGTAAGTAACATTTCTGTAAATGATATGTTCTTATGAAAGTATGTTCCAAAAGTTATATGATATGACATGTTTTGAAATGATAATGTTTTCTGTGAACGAACGTTCTATTTGCGAATCTATTATGGCATCCATGGTTAGTTTAGTCGTGGGGGCGAGAACATGCAGGCCCATGCGGTTTAGTCATGGGGTACGGCATGGAGGGACAAGCCCACGACCAGTTTACGAGATCTCGGTATGTGTTTAATCGGTGTACGGACCGGTTACTCTAGTCGTTAGTCGACACATGTTATGAAAGGTTATGAAAGATTATGAATGTTCTGTGGATTATGCCATTAATGATTGTTGACTGTTTATGACTGTATATATATATAAAATGTTGGACTTCGTTCACTAACCCCTTTACATTAGTGTTACTTGCTGAGCTCTAGCTCATTGTTTGTATTTATGTATTTATAGGTGAGCATCCGGGGAGTCAAGCCCAGGCGGAGTCTTGACCGAGCCGCCGTTTTGAAGCCTACCAGTTTTGTGTACCTCCGAGTTGAGGCTAGGCCTGGAAGGCCGTTGTGAGTCTCTGTTTTGTTTTGATTGTACAGTTGTAACTGGATGTAATGTGTTGTATATGTTTGATGGTGCATGTATGTAATGTAAAGCTAGTGGGTAATTAACTCATTTTGGCATGTAAATGTATGTTCATATTATGCACAGCTCTTGGACTATTAGTTTCTTTATTTCGCTTCCGCGAGCCCTGTTTATTTATGTTTTGTACAGTAAGGCCTGTGGTAATCTAGGATTACTGGCCGGTCTCGTCACCAAAATTTTCGGGGCGGGTTTGGGGCGTGACATTATATAGGTTTCGAATGGCACAATCCTAGTAGGACTCTAACTCCTCCATGTAGAGTCCTCCTAGGATTCAAATTCCTGGAAGATAATGCTTATCTCCCAACACCCCCCTCACTGCTCAAACCAAGTGAGATGGTCCTTCTATGGCCGGGCTCCAAATGACCGGAGTAAATGTTAGTTCGGACGTAACTTTACTCTCCCTTACCACGGCTTTCACATGCTGAGACCGAGCTATCCATAAGGGAGTTTAAGCCGAACTACCTTCAGGACCGTAGCTTACCTCGGTTCACCATATTCCACGACCGAAGTAACTACTGAAGACCGAAACATTCACACCATTTCTACTCAACCGGAGTGTAAATAAGAAGTCACGTGGCCGGGCTTAAAACACCTCGGCTGTGTAACCGGTCTAACCCCCAAGGCCACTTCTCCAAACCGGAATAACTCATAGGGCCGCTCCTCCAAACCGGAATAACTCATAGGGCCGCTTCTCCAAACCGGAATAACTCATAGGGCCACTTCACTCGGCCCCTTTTACTTCGGTCCATAACGGCCCAATACCCAGCTCGGCCCAATTTGCGTATAAATTGCCCTCTCAGTATGTAAGCCCATAACATACTAGGACATTATGGGCATACATACAATTTCTATATAATTATATAAGCAAAAACAATATTATATGTATGCCCGTGGAAATTGTCTGTATGCCAAGCACATCTATCTCTCTAGCTGTATATTATATAAATAAAAGCGAGTTTTTGTGAGGAGTTTTGTGAGAATTTCAAAATTTTATAATAAATTTGTGATTTTATCAAATTTAAAAATAAATTTAAATAGTGTTGAGATTACAATTATATTCTGATCCTAATATTATTTACACCATGCCTTTAGGCATGGGCATACGTTAGTTCTTTAAAATAATACTCCATACTATTTATCATTTGGCATTTGTCAATTTATCTTCTAAAAATTTAACAAAAAAGTATTCATTTCCATTATTTTAATCAATCAATATCAAATTAGACGTTATATGTGTATATGAATCACTTCTAGAAATATGAGGTTTGTTATAAAATCATAATGGAGTTAATTTTAATTAACATAATGATATTTTATATTATGATATGTGTTTTTGGTTTCACTTTTCAGGATTCAACTTTCAGAAAATTGAAATTTTTTGTTTTCCATATTTTTTTGTTTTCAGTGAATGTTTTTATATTTTAAACAAAATTTTTTTATTTTTTATTTTTTGATACACCTAACATAAATATACTTAAAAAGTATAATATTTGTGGGAAAAAAAATATTTAAAAATTTCACTAAATACCAAAAAAATAAAAAAAAATAAAAATTCAGTACATTTTCGTATTCTTATGTATTTATCGATTTTTTAAAAATATTTTTTTTTACAAATATTTTACTTTTTAGATACATCTAAGTAAAGTGCATCTAAAAAAATAAAAAATGCTTAAAATTTTAAAAGTATTTACTAAAAACAAAAGACAAGAATACTAAAAAAACTTATAATTTTCATTAAATTTAATCCAAAAATTGAAACCAAACACATTGATTAATTTAATTAAAAAAATTTTAGCCTTATCATTTTATAAAATTATTACTTGAATACTTATATATAATAAATTTAGTTAAATTATTTATTGATTTTGATAATTTTAGTTCTATTGTGCTATAAAAATGTAATTATCATAAAATAATTTTATATGATATATATTATTATAAGACAGTAAAATAAACACTCATTTTGATATTAAAAATAATAGTTAAATTAGAAAGAGAATTAGTAATATAAAACTAAAAGTGATTCTAATTATTTATTTTTAATTTTTTTTGGATAATAAAAATATGTAGATATGGAATTACAAAAACTTTATTTAAAAGATTAAATATAAATATACTGCGATTGAATTAAGAAAAAATTACATAAATTAATTATGTAGAGCATTGATTTTTTTTTTTAAATATTTTTTTTGAATTATTCATACATATTGTATATAGGTATATAAAATTTAAATTAAATATAAATATTTTGTAATAAATAATTTATTATTAAATAAAGAATTAAATATAAATTAATATTAAGACATAAATAAGATAGACAAAAAAAAATATATAAAATATAAAAGAAAATTAATTTAGTGTGTGCGATGTACATAATTAAGCACATTCTGTCTTATTTATTTATTTATTTGTATATCGAGATAAGTTTTTTTCAAATATCATAATAATTAAATTATAAATATGCATATAAAAAATAAGTATTTCTCAAATAGAATCCATATAAAATTGGTTATTATAATTAAAATTAAATTTTTATAAAATTTTATATGTAAATGAGAAGAGTATGTTGGTGTGATTTTTTTTAAAAAGATAAACATTTAGAATGGAGTACAAAAAAAAACAAAAAAAACACTACTTTTATATATATGTATATCTATTATTAACTTATTTTGTCTTTATCAAATTTAGCCAAAATAATTCATGCCATTTCCAAGAAACATTGACCTCCACAACCTAAATCAATGACATACCCAAATTATCCCTAAAGCTGTCTGCAAAGTTATTTCAATTCTGCATGACATTTATGTCTTTCAAAATTAAACTTATTGATTGTAGTTAGATTGCCATCAGATCATTATCGGCACCGAAAAAATAATTAAAAATTTATTTAATGTGTTTAGTTTAATTTTTTAGATTTAATATTTTAGAAATTAATTTTTTTATTTTTCATTTTTTTATTTTTAGTGAATAATTTTAAAATTTTAAATATTTTTTTTAAAAAACTTTTTTAGATATACCTTACTTAGATTTATCTAAAAAGTAAAATATTAGTAAAACAATATTTTAAAAAATCAATAAATATACAAGAATACGAAAATTGTATTAAATTTTTATAAATATTTTTTGTATTTTTGGTATTTAGTGAATTTTTTAAAGATTTGTTTTACAAATATTATATTTTTTAAGTGTATTCATGTTAGATGTATCTAAAAATTAAAAAAATTGCTTAAAATATTTTTAAAAATTCAATAAAAATAAAAACACGAAAAATAAAAAAATTTAACTTTCTGAAGAGTGAATTCAGAAAACTCAAATCAAACAAACTAATTAGTATTAGAAAAGTTGTTAAAAAAGAATTAAAAAAAGTCACCGATTGCAATAATTGGTATAACATAATAAAGATAAATAGACAAATTAAGTGGATAAGTGACACGTCAACAAATAAAAGAAGGGTAAATTATAAATATACTCTCTGAAATTTGATTAAAATACAAATCACTTCATGTGGTTCTAGAAATTACATTCCACCTTCTGTAATTTGTAATTTCATAACAAATTGTCCATTTTATTAATAAATTATCAAGTCAATTGACAGGTTTTAATGATATTAAAAATATGTTTTAATTAATAATTTAGATAATTTTATTATTATATAGAAGAGTAATTATAAATTTCATTTTTTTTAATTCAAGTTGATAATTTTATTGTTTGTAATTTTCTAAATTATAGGAAACAATCTGTATTTAAAGCTTGCCTTTTTAATTTAAAACTAGTAGTTGATCCGTGTTTATTTTTTTTAAAATGTATTGTGTCTTTTTAATTTAAAACTAGTAGGTGATCCATGCAATGCACATGAATTTATTTTTAAAATAGGAAATTAATTTTGAGTCTTAATACTTTATGTATAAAAATTTTAACAAGTAAAAATCAAATACAAACAGATTTGTTAATGGTTGATGAAATTTTTTATCACTATGTATATGATCCTATCTAAAAAACTCATAAAAACATTTTTTTTTCAAAGTTAAATATATATATTCTCAACCTAAAATAAAAATTTATATCATGATATGTGTCATAAAGGAATAATATTAATTTTAATTTTTATTATTTATTTTAATAATCTTAGCTTTATCATTCTATAAAAGTGTTATTTGAATATTTATACATAATAAATTTAGTTAAATTATTTGTTTATTTTATTAATTTTAGTTCTATTATGCTATAAAAGTGTAATTATCATATAATGATTTTATATGATATATATTAAATTATAAGATAGTAAAATACACTCATTTTGATATTAAAAATAATAGTTATATTAGAAAGAGAATTAGTAATATAAAACTAAAAGTGATTCTAATTATTTAATTTATTTTTATTTTTATATTTATTTGAAAAATAAAAATATTTACAAATAGAACTATACAAAATTTATTTAAAAGACTAAGAACAAAATTTATTTAAATATAAATATGTCGTGATTGGATTAAGAAGAAAATACATAAATTAAATATATAAAGTATTGATTTTTTCTTTAATATACTTTTTGAATTATTGATATATATTGTATATAGGTATATAAAATTTAAAGGAAATATAAATATTTTGTAATAAATAATTTCATGTTAAATAAAAAATTAAATATAAACTAATATTAAGACATCAATAAAATAAAAATATAAAAGAAAATTAATTTGATCCGTGCCATATACATAATTAAGCACGTTCTCCCTTATTTATTTTTATATCGAGATAATTTTTTTATTCAAATATCATAATAATTAAATTATAATTATATATATTGGCAACATCACTTTTAGCTTAAAAGCCAAAAAGTCACTAAAAAATAAAAAAACCAATAACTTATACAAAAAGTGAAAGATTCTTTTTTCTCTATACTTTTGCGTATTTTTTTTTGTAAAAAATCAAAAATTCATTCCAAATATATTAATTTTTTTTTACTTCATATTTTAGCCAAAAAGTCACTAAAATAGCCTGTTCCCAAACAAGACCATATAAAATTGATTGTCATAATTGAAATTGAGTTTGTATAAAACTTTATGCGCAAATGAAAAATGTGTACTAATGTGGTTTTTTCAAAAAGAAATGCACCATTAAAATGTACCATATAAGAAAAGGAAAAATACTACTTATATATATATATGATTTGATTTTATGTATGGTGATAATCACGGTTTAAAAAATAATCATATGCCTTCACAAAATATGAGAGCAAAATTATATTAAGATACACATGCAAAAAGAAATATAGAGAAAGAAAAGAGAGAAAGGTGAATAAATAATATATAGGGGTTGTTATATATCACTTTTTTTTTTTTTTCCCATTTCGAATTGCTGAATTAAATGGTAATATATTATTAGTTGTCATTAATTGTGTAATTGTAAGAACCTGAATTTTTAGACAACTAATTAGTTTATTAATAATAATATTAAGTCAATCAATAGTGATTATTAAACTATTAAATTATAATGTTAATGACACCATAATTAATACCAATATTAGATTCTTTTAAATAAAATTATTTATCTTGCTGTGATTAAATTTCTGTATTAAAATACAGTTGTGAAAACTAAATGGATTAAATTAATAGTAAATAAGCTAATTAGAATTTAATAGGAAGAAAACCATCCAGTTAAAAATAATATAATAATAATAATAATATTAAATGAATAAATAAATAAATAAATAAAAAAGAGAACCTCATGGGGAAGGATAAATGTTGTCTTATGTAGAGATGCTCCCTCAAAAGTGCAGCCACTTTTGCATGCTCAATCTGATTTTTTCTCACCTTTGAGTGTAGGAGTGGGTTATCATAAGCATGCCATATGGGATAGGCAACCCATCAATAACCATACACCCATGCCTTCTCTTACCAATCCCTTGCCCAAGTTTTCCCTCCCATTTTAGTCTATATAGGAAAAACAAAATCCTCCAGCACAGAACATGAAAGCTTCGGTTGGAACAAGAGAGAGAGGGAGAGAAAGCGAGAGGGAAAGGAGAGAAGAGAGGGGAAGAAAGGCTCAACACTTAGGATTTTTTTTTTACTTCATTGAGGTAAGAATACGTCACCTCTATTCTCCCTTAGATACCTCTAACTGAATTTATATAATATATATATGCAAGACTAAGCATGGTGTAGTCATATATAGTAAAATAGTACCATGCATGTTTAAAATTTTGATAGGATGAGGGTTTCATTATGTTATAATTTCATATTCCTTCTTGCAAACATAGATATATGGCTTAGCTACTGTTTTTATGTGTTCAATATTCTCCATTGTTGAAATAATCTTACAAGGGAGTAAAATGAGATGAGAATGGCTTCCCTTTACCTGAAACTTAGATTCTTTCTCACTGTTTCAGACTTTATCGAATGAAAAGAGGGCTCTAATAAATTGAAAATAATTGATGTTAAAAATATGTGAATACTGGAAGCATATATAAGTGTTATACACTGTGTAAAATTTTTATAAAATCATTGGATACTATTTTCTTACCGAAACAAATATTTTCCCTAAGCGTTGCTTACAACATAGCAGAAGCAGTGGCTTCAAACAGGTCCCATTTTCCCTACAAATGGTATTTTTTGCACGACCACTTGGAAAAGTTAGATTTTTAAGTTACCTTTCAAACGCCACTGGTTTCATAATTTTTTATTTAGTATTGAGAGAGAAACACCGATTTTTCCAAAACGTGACAGAATCTGTCCAGTTTTCTTATAAAAATTATTTGACCATCTTCAATTGTTTTCAGTCTTTACATTCTTTGGAAATATGTTCTAAACTCAAAAATTTAGCAAACCGTTCTGACCATGCCTCTTTTCGACACCGTTTGAGGACCCTTTTTATTTTTCGAACATAGAACACCTGTGCTGACGTTTTCATGGCCTGAATATATTTTTACTTCATTGCTGTTGGAAGCAGCAGCAATGCTGACTGTACCAGGTCGCCGTTTATTCCCCAGAATAAATTTTCAAGTGATTCAAATTGGAAAAGTTAGATTTTTAAGTTACTTTTCAAACGCCATGGGTTTCATAATTTTTTTTTAAGTATTGAGAGAGAAACGCAAATTTTTCCAAAATGTGACAGAATCTGTCTAGTTTTCTTAGAAAAATTATTTGATCATCTTCCGTCGATTTTCAGTCTTCGAATCCTTCTGGAAACATGTTCTAAACTCAAGTATCTAACATGCCATTCTAACCATACCTTCTTTTGACAACGTTTGAGGCCGCTTTTATTTTTCCAACACAGATTACCTGCGCTGGAAGTACTATAACTCACTGTCCCAGAAAAACCAGTTTTCTTCCAAAATTTATTTCTCCCTTTAAAAATCATTTTTAGCTCTGGTATTCTTCTCAGAATATTTTCCTAACTCAATGAATTAGCACCAGTTAAAATATCGTAATGATTGAACATCGTTTGGTATCGGTTTCATATTTTTTTTTACACACAGTGCTGAAAGAAGTAGCGTGTGAATTCCTAAGAAATTTTGTGATAATTTCTAAGACATTCTATCATATTTATTTTGATTGTCATATACGATTGTGTTGTGCTATATAAACATTATGTCACTGTAGTTTTCAAACTAAAACTCGTATATGTATTAAAATGTGAATTGGACAAAGTAAAGGGACACAGAATCGATAGATACATTAAAATTTAAAAGTGATGGGGTGAGTCCGGTTTAGAATTTTGTGCAAGTGAGTTACGAACCCTAACATGGCATGAGAAGGTATTTCGGCTCTTATTGGTACAGGCGATATAAAGTTGGTGGTGCGGTTGTCACAACGTAGACCGTTCCCTTGGGATAGACCGTGATGTCACGACTCGGGTATGTAACCCTGGTGCGTGGGCATCATTGGTAGTTACAGTAAGTAACATTTGAATATTTGACCAATGGGGAGTTAGAATTGCCCGTGGTCATTGCATAGTGGTTGAGTGGAAATAGTACTCCGCAGGGAGTTACTTAAACTTACCTGTTAAACTAAATCTATGTGACTTTATAAAGAAGAGTGTGCATTTTCCTTATGATGAATCACTATTCCCGTTTGCCATTTTTATTTATTTATCTATTGTTATTATTTTAACTGTTGGCATTTCTGTTAAGCTTATTAAATGCTGCTTATTATTCTGTTATTACACAATATTTATTATTTGTGAGTATTATTATCGGGGTGGGTATTTTCGGGTTGTAGTATCTTATTGAGCTCGTCGCTCATTGACATTCCCATTGTCCTGGTGTTTTATGCCAGGTATCGAAGAAACCGAGGGAAGCGTCGAGACCTTGCAAGGCGACATTCAGCCTTGGTCAGCTTGAAGAATGCCCAAGATTCTATGAACCATTTCCCTAGTTTTATTTTTTTTTTTATAATTGTGTTTATTTATTCTAAGACTAAAGTTTTAAGTTATTTGGAGTTGTAATTTAGGCCTCGTTTGGGAACAGGCTAATTTAGTAACTTTTTGACTATTTGGCTAAAATGTGATGTAAAAAAAACTAGTATGTTTGGGATAACTTTTTGACTTTTTACGAAAAGATGTGCAAAAAGTAGAGAGAAAAGGGAATCTTTGACTTTTTGATATGAGTTGTTGGTTTTTTGGCTTTTTTAGTAACTTTTTGACTTTTTGGCTAAAATAGCCTCTTGCCAAACGAGGCCGAACTTTTAGTTTCCGCGTTATTAATTAATGGATGATGGTAAATTCGGTGGCAACATTGATGAGGATTCTTAATTAAGAAAATTGATTTTAAGTTTTACACCTTATTATGATGTCCTTAAATTTTGGGGCGTCACAGTAATAACTATATGTAAATAAATGAACCAATTACAAGTATATATATGAATGTGACATAACATAAAAATCGGTGACATAACATTTCTCTAATATAAAATTTACAAGAATATTTTTTAGCATAATTAAATATTTAGAGTGACAAATGAAACATATATATATATATATTTTTTGTAAAGAAAAAAGGATTATATTGAAATATATTTTTTTATATACAATTTCAAGAATTACTTAAAAGGATTATGTCGAAATATATATTTTTATTAGAGGCATAAGTATAATTTCTCAAAAGTTTAGGGGGACACATGACCCCCTTGAGCCTCACATGCCTCTGCCCCTGCGAGGTGGTAAATGGTAGAGGGCAGAAAGTTTAGGGGTGATTGCGGGATTTTGTACATTTTTTAAGAATTGTGTACATTTTGATAATTATGAGTGAGGATAAAATTATTTTAAAAAAAATAAAATATCACACGTGTAAGGCAAACCCCTCAATCTCTTTGACATGAGACTATTTTTCTCTTTTATTTCATTCAACTTTTTAAATAGACATTATTAATTCTATTAAATTGATGCAATATAAAAAATTCAAAAATAAAATTGATACAGTTTGAATTTGGAAGACTAAATTGACACCACACAAACGATTTGGATGCAATTTGTCCTGAGTTTTAATTTCAGTTTTATAAATACATCTACTTGTAATTTAGTGAATGATTTAATTGACGTCTTGTTGTTCAAAATGCTACAACATTCCGAGCAACTTGGAAATGTTTGAATGAGATGGGTTTTGAGTGTAGACCGCTCATGCTGTGGTTTCTTATCTATGTTTGGGATACTACTTTGAATAAATAAACATTTTCATTTGGTTAGGATTTTTTAGTTGGTTTTTTAAAGTTTAGATTCTTTTATGT
Source organism: Camellia granthamiana (assembly GCA_036172215.1). Lineage (NCBI taxonomy): Eukaryota > Viridiplantae > Streptophyta > Magnoliopsida > Ericales > Theaceae > Camellia > Camellia granthamiana. Next base: position 58,699,223 of record CM069911.1, read on the forward strand.
TGTATTTGGTTGGGGGATTTGGGGAGGGATTTGGAAAGGAAAAGGGAAAAGGTGTGTGAAACTAGGTGAAATATAAGCATGTTTTATTCACATTTCACCTACTTTTTCCATTTCTCTTTCCAAATCCCTCCCCAAATCCCCCAACTAAACACAACATTAGGGAAAAATTAGTGGAACATTTCTCTCTAATTTTGTATAGTAGAAGGGGTCCAACATATATTTTTTATTAGTTAAGATTTCTCAATATTTTCATAAAGAAAATTCGACTTAAATTTTTTTTACCCGATTCAAGAAAATTTCAGCCGACTCAAAGAATTTTCGGCCTCGACTTAGAGAAATTTTGAAATTTCTTTGTGAAAATTGAAAATTTTATGAGTTGGATAAAATTTTTCTAAATCGAATTTTCTCTATAGAAATGTTGAGGGACCTTAACTATTATAAAAATATTGTATATCCTTTATCCTATAAAATCTGAATATTAAATAAAATCTTAATATTAGGGACCTTAAAAAAAATTTTTTTTTTTTTTAGTTGGGGACTAAAAAGTTAGTTTGGGTTATTTTTTTTGAATTTTTAATTTTTGTGAGAAAAAAATAAAATAATTATAATTTAAATGTAATATTTTATGTTATTAATTTATTTAACCTATTTCATCTTTTTATTTTTTAAATCTCAAAAATCTTCGCCTAACAAAGCCAAATAACGGGGATTTTAGAGCTTACTTTGACTAACTCAATTGCATACTAATCGCACGGTACATAGGCCGCGTTTGATAGAGCTGTAGGAAACTGATTATAGATTATAGTTTATCAGATTATAGTTTATAGCTGTAAACATAAGCTAGTAACTTGTTTGGTGCAGCTGCGAGATTATGGATTTAAGTAACAGAATAATGTTTGGTAAATAAATTGTAAAATAATTTTTTACTGTGTAATTATCCATTTTGCCCTTATAAACATAAAAATTATAATTTTGTTATTTTTTTCACTTTAAATTTAAAAAAAGTTATTTCATTAATAGAAGTTAATATAATTAGTACCTAGTTTGGTACATTTTTCTATTGCCTCATTTTTATTTTAAATATTGAGTGCACATTTTTTCCATTACCTAATTTGGTACATTTTTCCATTACCTAATTTTTTTTTTTTTTTTTTAACACAGGGCAGCCCTGTTACAAGATTATCGTGATAGAAAGAAATTGCATAGAAAGTTATGGAATAAGCTGTGGACCTATTACATTTAAAATAAAATTTTAATAAGAATTTTGCTAATATAAAAATATTATTATTAGTTGATGAGGCATGGTATAGACAACTGTATTAAGCAATGCTTACCTTTCCCTTGTCTTCTTTTCACTTCTACCAAACAAGTTCATTTTAAAAAATTCACATCTTATTATAGTGATGATCATAGGAGGTTACCAGAAACAAGACATGGTCATAAGAAATGCAAGTGAAAGAAATGGAAAAGCATAAAGATAGCTAGTCAACTACTATTTCATATAAACAAAACTTAACAAGGCATATGCAATTGTATCGACAATACCAGTAATAAGAAAATAAAAAACCTGAAATTTATTTATAACCTAGAAAAAGATTATTCAATGTTGTTCACAACTGGACTAATATCAGATTGTCAAGAAAAATAAAAGAGCAAAATTACATGTAAAATGTTTGAGGAATTGGATGGTGGCACCTGTTGTAGATGTCAACTGCCACCACAATTTCTCAGCAATCAAAGGAAGTCATTTGAAACTTTAATTTGACAATGTCCAAGTCTTGGTGAGAGGTCTTTAATCGCCAATAATGGATGCACGGGCTCCATCTTCTCCAACTCAGCATCTCTTTATCAAACCATCATTCCACTCTTCCTCCCATTGAAATTGCTTTCATAAACTCTGCTGATGCCAGATTACCAAAATCCTATTGAGGTTTCCCTGAACTTTTCATTCCAACAGAATAACAAGTGAATACTGGTGCATAAAACAATATATCATGCTTTTATTTAAAGAAAGGAAAAGAAAAGAAAGAAGGGTAACACAAAGTCAATAGCAATACCAAAAGAAGGATTGAACCAAGGACGGATCCAGGATTATGACTTTGGGGGGGCAAAGTACATTTAACCTCTAACCAATAAAATTTGAAGTTCAATACCAATTTCTACTAACATGAAAGAAAATCAATAATGTTACGATAAAATATTGAACTATATATTCCTTGTCAACATAGTTGAGTACCCAAAAATGATCATACAATTGAGAATATTTTTTTGCCCATATTCACTTACAAAAAGTAGTAACTATTTCTACATGCATTTATTTACTAAAATTAGGCATCTTCAATTAAACTCGACGTTCTTTCATAATATCAAAAGTATGAATGATAGAGTCTACATCGAACCCTCGAGCAATGTCTTTTTTAATGTACGTAATCAAGTAACTAGCCAGAAAACCATCTTTCATCCTATTCCTAAAGTCATAAAATAGATTTTTATCCAAATTCTTAGAGGAAATCAACAAATCATAACCTAAAAGCCGATTCAATTATCAAGAAATCATACAACACAGTACCTACCAATTACAATAAATCATAGTATTAAAAAAAAATTCACAATATTTAGTCAACAATTGTATCAATAACAATTATCAGATATTCATCGCAACTCTTGACTTCTCCACCCTATGCCAACCTCTTTGCCACAATTTCACCCAAAAAAATAATCAGCTTGCATAGGCCCCACATTGTCATTAAATTATTATTTATTTTTAAAAAAATTCAAAATCAATTGCTAACCCAGATAATGTTAGAGGTGGTGGGTTCTGATGTGTGTGTTGAAAGAGTGTATGTGTATTTATTTTTTCGATTGGCATAGTAAAATAAAAGAGTGTTTGGAGAGAGGAGCGAAATCTATTGACAGTGGGGATGTAATTGTGGGTTATGTGACATAGGAAGTTGGGGATTTGGGTTGTCAAGTTTGAGATACCAAAACTGAAAATTGGGTTGAAGATTTCTAATTGTCTGTAGGCTTATGGGTGACCAATAACAACCAATAACAAATTAATGGCAAAATAATGGCATTATTCAATCTAAAATCACAATCAATCATAATATTCAGTCTAAAAACAGAATAATCACATTGAAGCTGAAGGGATATTAGATAACTTACCAGTGAGAGTCCACGGTTCCACCGTCCACGTCGACCAGCTCTGACGAAGTCCGACAACAAAGCTTCTCTGTTTCTTCCCTCATCTCTTCGCTCCTCTCCTCTCTTTCGAATTGCAACAAGTCTCTTAGATCAGTTGTTTTCTTTTCTTTTTTTAATCTTAGTGCTTTATTTGAACAAGCTTCTCCAACAAGCCTTATAATTTATATATTTGTAAAAGTTTCATATTTTATACTTTGACCCATGAAAGTTTCTAAAATTTTGCTTTCATCTTGACTTAATTTAAAAAATACATATACATGAAATTTAAAATAGATTATTATATATGTTAACTAATTCAAAAAAAAAAAAAAAATTCCAAATAGTTTAAAAAATTGGGAGGGCTACTCTATATAATTTTGAAATTATCTAAAAAAAATTTGGGGTGCGAACTCCTATAATTTTAAATTATTTTAAAATTTCTAGTATAATATATGATATTTTTCAAATTTTTGGGGGAGCGGCCGCGCCCCCATCCGCCCCCTCCCTCCCCCCTAGATCCATCCTTGGATTGAACTGATGGTAGAAAATATCAGGTAATTACCAAAAAAAGGTAGAAAATTATTCCAATTCATTGGACAATACAACAGCTATTAGACCAGGGACAAGATTAATCAATCCTTTGTGACACATTGAATTTCTCCAATCCACAAATCCCAACAACCGAACCTTTATTAATAACAAATAAGCATGATCTGTTTATAAGCCTTGAGATCCTGATGGACAAATCACTAAATCTTCTCAAACTTCAAAATGAATCGAATAACATTATTTCATCTAAGGTAGCAAATTATGGATTCAATCAACCTAATCATGGTGAAAAGCCAAAACAACCAATTTCTGAAATATGGGTCTTCGCAAAAATAATCAAGTACCTTGCTCAATCCAGAGAACAGCAAATGTAGTTGAACAAATACAATTTTGTCAACTCTGATAGTAATTATGACATATAATATAAGGCAAGTTAGATCTTCCTCAAAGATCACTCAACGAGTCATGTTCACCTAAAATTGGCAGATGCGCAAACACAAAAGCCGAAAGCAGAAATGGCCATACTTTATTAAAACAATGTAATATTTACATTGGTAAAACTGGATAAACATAAAACATTATAATCTAAACTATAAGAGTACCAAAACACTGTTAGGATTTAGTCTGTTAATCTAAACTATGTGATTTTAACCCTGTTTGATGACAAAATTAATTAAGTATTTATAAGTAAATGCATTCATTCGAAGAGACTTGACTTATCATTGAATGCTTACTACACTCAATGAAAGGTAGTTTTTATTTTAAGTTACCCTCAACTAATATGTTAATATTAAAATTTGCAGATTTAAAAAGTCAGTAGTTTAATATTTCTGCTCTAGAATTACAGTCCTAAAAATTTACAATTCTTAAATCTTCAATTTTATCAAGCAGTTATTTAGTCTTTTTCTTTGCCTTAATGAGGATCACTGGTGAAGTATATCAAATGTGCACCTGAGTCATTATATATTTAAAATAATTATAATAAATTCCAAATAATTGTTTTGGTTATGTTTCAGTGCAGTTGCTTGGCAACTAACACTTAGTCGTCCAGAAAAACAAAAAGGAACTAGTGGGGTTCAAGGGCATCCAGATGATGCAAATGCACTTGAAGGAGATTTATGCATTCTCATGTTTTGTTCACTCATGTTTCGTTCACACCATTTTCATTTGGATTTATTCTTCCATTTTGTTAGCTTACTTTAATACTGAAAGAAAAAAAAAAAACTCTTATGTAAGTAATTTCTCATATCAATTTGTATAATATGTGCAGGAAATTGAGTTCATAAAGCGGGGGAGCTTTAGTTCCAAGGAGCTTGATGCTTTGGTATCTATGAAGCTTTAAAAGGCCGAGCTCATTCATGGTAGCCAACACAGAGTGAAGAAGAGAATGGATTTGCAGTTCACCTCAACTAATAACAGATCGCAGTCAAAAGGGGGTTTTCAACCCTAATCACAGAGTGAAGAAGAGAGAGAAGACACCATTTCACATAACCAAAAACAAAACCCTAATGGAGTCCATACATGTATCACAGTCAGGAAATCTTACCTTTTCGATGCAGATGAATGGAAAAACAGGGGGACGACTGTTCTTGGAGAGGTAGACGACGGTTCTACAAGCTCGATCTGCTGTGATCAGAGAGGTCGACGACTGTTTTCGTAGGTGTTGGTAGAGCTTCTTCTCGGTCGCCAGAGGAGAGGAGAATAGGAGAGAGAGTGTGAGAAGCGAGAGTTAGGGCAAGAGAGATCAACAAACGGGTATATAGAGTGGCATTTTCGTAAATAATGGAGGTTAGGAGGGACATTTAAGTCATTTCACCCCCACACAACAGCTACGAGCTTAAGCTAAAATAATGGCCAATTTCCCTCTTTGTGCCATTTTCAGAATTTTAGTCCCACTTTAGGGTGTGTTTCTAACTTTATTCCCAAACTAGGGTAAAACGGTTTTGCTATTGCCGTTTTTCAGAAAACGGTTTTCCTAAAACCGTATTTCCCGATTAAAATAATAATAAAATTTGAAAAGGAAAACCGGCTTTTCTAAAGCCGTTTTTAATTAAGTTTGTAATTAATTCTGAATTAATCAAAAACGGTTTTGGTAAAACCGTTTTCACATAAATTTTTTTTTTAATTTATATTTTGAACATAAAAATTTTTTGAGTAAAAAATATTTTTAATTAAAAACGGTTTTAGAAAAGCCGTTTTTTGAAAAATTTTTTTTTATTAAAAACGGTTTTAGAAAAGCCGTTTTTTGAAAAATTTTTTTTTTTTAATAAACCGGCTTTAGAAAAGCCGTTTTTTAATAGTAATTTTTTTTTAATAAATATTTTATGACCAAAAAATATTTTCAACTTAAATATGAAAACTACAAAAAAATATTTTTAATAAAAAGCGGTTTTAAAATATAAAGTTTTTACATTAATTTTTGTAAATTTATATTTTCAACATAAATATTTTTTGTTTTAGAAATTTTTTCGTATTTTTTTTGTTTTTGTTGAATTTTTTTATATTTTAAGTTTTTAAACATACCTAAGCATAAATACACTAAATACCCAAAATTCCAAAAAAAACGAAAAAGTAATTTTTGAGAAATTTTTTAAAAATATTAACTAAAAACAAAAAACTCAGTTTTCAAAAAACTTAATTCTGAAAACTGAAACTTAGGGCTTGTTTGGTTTGTATGTGAAGATATAATTTTTGAGAAATTTTTTAAACAAATTTTGTAGTTCAAATATTTTGGAAAAAAAATTCCCAAGTATTTCATTGAAAAGTATGACTATTTGAAAACTGATTTGGTATAAAACCGAACTTATAAAAATAAAACCAGTTAATAAAAAATAAAACCGAACTTATAAAATTCAAAAGATTGGGGTGAACTTAAATTTGGTATATCAATTATTTTTGAAAATATAAAAAAAAAAAATTTGTTTATTGTTTTGTGTTTGTTTTGGGTTAGAAGGTGATAATGTAATTAATAATTTTTTTTTGGCTTTACTAAAGTCGTTTTCATGTAATTTTTTTTTTCTTTTGTCTTTGTTTTGTAAAATTATTTAGAAAATTATTTTCGGTTTACGAAAGCCGTTTTCATTTAAACATACATATATATTTATTCTTTTGTCTTTATCTTTGGGTTACAAGGTGTTATTTAGAAAATTATTTTGGGTTTACGAAAGCCGTTTTCATTTAAACATACATATATATTTATTATTTTGTCTTTGTTTTGGGTTAGAAGGTGACAATGTAATTCAAAAAACCAGTTTAGTAAAACCGTTTTGTACCCGTTTTCATGTAGAAAATTTATTTTTTTTGTTTCGTCTTTGTTATGGGTTACAATGTGATATGCATGCTCTACAGCCCGAAGCACACCCACACACTATGCAGCTCGACGAGCAACGACAAAGGGTGAGACGCGAAGACCACCGCGGAGTAGGCCAAGAAGACGAAGGCCACAGTGGGAGCTCCTAAAATAAATTTTGTCAACATTTTTGTAATAATGCTTAATACATAATATACGAAGTCACTAATTTACTAAATACTCATATTGGCATAAAAACAACATAACTGAAGTTGCAAATATAATAGGTTTCAGTTACATAGTAGTACAGACAATATTCTCCCACAAAAATACATTGTGGACACCATGAACTAAACACACATGACATACATCCTGGACACCCTGAACTGAACACACAATACATAAACATAACAGTTAGACAGACAAACACCTAGTTCATGACCTAATATTGCATATTAATAGCCGCAACATTTGACAGACACAATACATAAACATAAACATAACGATAACATAACAGTTATACTTACTCTAATACAGACATTACATATTAATGCATGACCTAATATTGTCGAAGTGTAGACATTAACACCTAATTCGCGCTTAAATCAGTAGGTGGCTCAGAGTCTGAACAATCCGAAAGCTCAGCGTCAGAGACAAGCTGAGGATCCTCCATGATAGCCTTGATAGCCGCATCATTTGGTTCTGTTTTGTTCTTCTGGGCATCCTTCTTAACTATGAGTAGCTGCATATCGCGGGCCAACCTACGACCCATTTGAGAAATCTCACGTTGTAGTCTTTGACATAGTCGATCAACATTATCAGGATCTTCCTTTTGGATCTCAACAGAACGTGCTTTTGGCACCTTCAGTCGTCTTTCTCGACATAACCTTTCATTTTGCACTCGCTCTATGAATAGTGCGGGCCACTTCAGAAGTCTAGCAGTTGCATAACCATATCCTGTTTGATTCTCTGATGGATCCTCCACCAAACCACATGGATCTCGATAGTACTTGGGCATGACAAAATGTCGCTTCCCAAACCTATCATGATAAGCACAAGAGGCATCTAACAAAGGAAATGGTGTTTCATCTTCAGCATCGCCACTTCCCCTTCCCCCTCCTCGTCGTGAACTTTCACCCCTTTGCAAGTTCCTACCACCTCTGCGATTCCCACCACTCCCTCCCATGAACCATGTAGCCATGCTAATTTTGTAAAGCAAATAAATGATAATTTCGTAGGGCGAAATGAGTTGTGAGGTTGTGTCTTCACCTTTACTCGTTTATATAGTTGGTTATGAACGACTTTAGAAAGATGCCTCTGCATGACAATCCCACATATATGAACAATGTATGAGTTGTCAGTACATTGAAAAAACAGAGAAAAGCAAATACTCTGTACGAAGTCACGTGACTTTCTGAATTCACAGTTGCCATGTGAATTTCTGAATTCACAAATCAATGAATTCACTGTTGCCATGTGACTTTCTGAATTGAGAATCCCACATATATTAATAAGAAATGAGTTGTCATTGTAATACAAAAATCGAGCAAAAAATCGAGAAAACCAAAGTCTGTGCACCAAGTCACATGTCTTGACAATCCATCTGCATAAACCGACAAAATAAGGGCATGCTCATTGTAAGGTAAATCAGTGAATTCACTGTTGCCATGTGACTTTCTGAATTGAGAATCCTATATGTATATATATATTAATAACGAATGAGTTGTCATTGTAATAAAAAAATCGATTACAAAATCGAGAAAACCAAAGTCTGTGCACCAAGTCACATGTCTTGACAATCCATCTGCATATACTGACAATATAAGGGCATGCTCACTGACGGTAAATCAGTGAATTCACTGTTGCCATGTGACTTTCTGAATTGAGATTCCCATATATATCAAAATGGTGTTGAGTTGTCATTGTAATAAAAAAATCGAGCAACAAATCGAGAAAAACAAAGTCTGTGCACCAAGTCACATGTCTTGGCAATCCATCTGCATATACCGACAAAATAAGGGCATGCTCACTGACGGTAAATCAGTGAATTCACTGTTGCCATGTGACTTTCTGAATTGAGAATCCCAAATATATCAATAAGAGATGAGTTCTCACTGTAATAAAAAATCGAGCAAAAAATTGAGAAAACCAACGCCTGTGCACCAAGTCACATGACTTCACAATCCATCTGCAATTACCGACAAAATAAGGACATGCTGACTGTAAAGTAAATCAGTGAATTCACTGTTGCCATGTGAGTTTATGAATTGAGAATCCCACATATATCAATAAGAGATGAGTTGTCACTGTAATAAAAAAATCGAGGAAAAAATCGAGAAAACCAAAGCTTGTGCACCAAGTCACATGACTTCACAATCTATTTGCAATTACCGACAAAATAAGGACATGCTGACTGTAAAGTAAATCAGTGAATTCACTATTGCCATGTGAGTTTCTGAATTGAGAATCCCACATATATCAATAAGAGATGAGTTGTCACTGTAATAAAAAAATCGAGCAAAAAATCGAGAAAACCAAAGCCTGTGCACCAAGTCACATGACTTCACAATCCATTTGCAATTACCGACAAAATAAGGGCATGCTGACTGTAAGGTAAATCAGTGAATTCACTGTTGCCATGTGAGTTTCTGAATTGAGAATCCCACATATATCAATAAGAGATGAGTTGTCACTGTAATAAAAAAAATTGAGCAAAAAATCGAGAAAACCAAAGCCTGTGCACCAAGTCACATGACTTCACAATCCATCTGCAATTACCGACAAAATAATGACATGCTGACTGTAAGGTAAATCAGTGAATTCACTGTTGCCATGTGAGTTTTTGAATTGAGAATCCCACATATATCAATAAGAGATGAGTTCTCACATGACTTCACAATCCATCTGCATATACTGACAAGTCTCTCCACGATTTGACTACTCAATGTGTGAAAAAATGAAGCTTATGTACGCAACCCAACCACATCAAGTAAAACCAATTGAGTTTTAAACTTAGTCCCCCAACTGGACTAACCACCAGTCCTTACCAAAGTCATCCTTTTTACTCGACTTCCAGGAATTTTCCGTGACTCTTTCTTCTTTCGTAATGGAGATTGAAATTCTTTGTAAATTGATCCCTATTTCAGCAGCCCCAGTTAAGTTAAGGGAAGCTTTTCACCAAGCTACATGTTCTGTTTTATGTGTTTTAAGTATTCACATAATTGAACATATATTAATATATTCATTAATCCAGAACATTCATTAACTCATTGCAATTCAATAAAGAAAGTCATGAACTAATAAATATGTACTTATAAATGTAGTTATTTCATAAACTTCAGATTCATAAAACAAATACTTGAAATACATCCGTACGTTAGATAAACAACAGCATTGTCTTACACTCCAGTAACGAACATACGACACAACGTACATACAAACATATATGAAAGATAACAGTGTTTGATTTCTTATTCCTCATCTGACATGTAGTAGTCAGAGAGATATTTTTCATTGTTGAAGACATTATTTCGCTCTGTCACTGTCAAATCTCTGTTGCTTGCTTCTGCCATTTCGGTGGCTAGCTGAAGCATGAAATGTCGACATCGCCGCATCAACATTCTGTTGTTTTCCTTCTTAATTCTGCTAACTGCTTTTTCATAGTCACTTACATTTCGTCTAGCCATGGTCAATGAACGACGATGAGGTACCGGTGCCCCAAAATTACGTAGATCATTATACAAGCCTTCTTGCTCCGTTACCCTGAATGCCCATTCTGCTCGGATACCAGCATAATAATCCTTCGGACTCGAGTACTTTTCGCTCTTGTAGTCATAGGTAAATGGAGGTAGAAGCCACACTTTCAGATTTCTTTGCCGGTGTGAACTTCCTGCACCTCTTGAAGACATTGTTTATAAAATAAAAAAATTAATAATACTACTTGAAATTGTGGATATATTACTATTGTTATGACTTCAACAAACATCATACTGGGGTATTTATAGACATCATAGTGGGCGTTAACTAGTGATGATCTGGTGACGATAATGTGTGCTAGGGCATTGTGGAATAAGTGATACACGTGATATTATTTTATGTTACTCATTTCATGTAATTTTGAGTACCCGTGACTTTGTGTGCCTGTGATGTAGTCACGGACGTGATTGTCAGATAAAATCATAATTGTAGGCCAGAAAATCACAATGCACTGTAGTGAGTTGTCAAATAAAACAAACTGCAGTGAGTTATCACATCACCACATGAAACTATTTTGTCATGCTTACTTTTGTAATACAATAAGTACTTTTTTATTTCTAAACTCTATTAGAATGTGTGTATTTCTTAAATTTAAATTTATCACGATAGTACCTGTAACCCCGTGTTAAAAATACCAATGATGTGTTAAAAATACCAAGTAAAATAGATGCACTACTTGAAATTGACAAGTTCAGAGTTAGCGAGTTAGCAAAACTCTTGCATCAATTCGAAGAGATTGTGTAGCTTACAGCACAAAATCTATGGACCATTGAATGAATATTCTTTTATTCTATTGTTTCTCTTACTAGTTTCTTTGGCTGCTTATTCTTTCTCTATGAACACCAAACTAGTTTCAAATTTTTAGTTTCACCAAACCATTCAAGCTACACCTAGTTTTTTCACCAAACTAGTGTGTATTTAGATAGCATTTTCTAAAAAAGCCAAATAGTGTTTTAGTATAATAAAATGGACCGTCTATAAAAATCCAGCAGCTTTTCCCACTATAAAAATGTGAGGAAAACAAAGTTCCTAAAGTAACTTCTTTTGCTTTTCTTTTTTCAAATTTTTTTCTACTCCAAACTATGACTTCTTAGCATCACAAGTAACAACATTTGAAGTTTTCAGCAATAACTTTTTCAGATATATCATCTTAAAGTGACAAGTAAACTTTATTTAACAACTCTAAATATAAGAGATCTTCAGCATCATGTCATGGTTACACCTCAACACACAACCAGAGTCTGAAGGGGGAAAAAACACTATAATAGCAATGAAAAAGGCATCATTTCATAAGGGAAGGGATTGAAAGAGAGACATGCTCTCACTAGTCGTGCACACTACATTTAGAACATCAATAACATAACATTCTTCTTCTTCTTCAATTATATTATTATTTATTATATGAATATAAAATGAATGAAATCTAAATTTTGGATTTAATCAGTTTGATTGGCTTAACCATACAAACCAATCCAATAGAAATCCTATTACTGATATTCAATAAATAATTCGCATTTCCCCAATAAAACAAATCGGAAAAGGGGAAGTCCTCTTGGTTTTTTTTTTTGCTTTGCTTTGTTTGTTTGTTTTATTTTATTTTATTTTATTTTAATTATGATACAAATCAACCAAATTTATCAAATAAAAAACGATGATGAATGAGGCAAAATAATGTACCTCTGGAACATGGAAGAAAACCACCATTTCTTCTTTCTTTTTTGTTATATTTTTCTTTGGCTCTTCTTTGGAAATCATGTTAACAACAATATCAGTTTTCTTCCCACCTCTGGCTCTTAGCTTATGTAGTTTATCAAAAGCCCCATTGAAAGATACTAGCAGATCAAAAGAGTAGCACAAACAAAGAAACTCATGGGAAAAGCACAAACAAAACACCTATGGCACAACCCTGTGTGCTGAAGAATAACTTAGCCAAGTGAGGCAGCATAATTCAGCAAGAACTCAGCCAAGTGCAACAGCTAAACCCAGCCATGTATAGTAGCAAACCACCCACCTAGTCACTACTAATTATCCATAGCAATGAATCATCCAATTCCCCTGCTACAGAATCTCACCTAACATAGATTACATACTCTGAATCACTAACAGAGTATGATAATCTTAGTGACGCTGATATATCTATATATTTAGAAATTTCATAGTATTTCCAAAAGCCACAAGAATTAAAGAAAAAAATTATACTATCAAAGAATCAACTTCATATATACACACACACACACCCTTATTAAACTCTTCAAAATTACTTCAGAAAAAAAAAACACCACAAATTGGGGAGCAATAACGAGAGAATGAGTGAAAAAGAGTTACTTGAGAGTAGCGAAGCTAGTGGCGCTAGTGATTGAGAGCAACGACTGCACTATGTAAAAAAAACAAACTTGTTAGGGTTTATTCACCCAAAAAAAAAAAAAAAAAAAACTTGTTAGGGTTTATTCACCAAAAAAAAAAAAAAAAACTTGTTAGGGTTTAAAATCCCTAATTTCGAAAGGGGTTTGCAACCAACGCAGGATTAATGCAAAAAATCCAAAATATAAATCTGAATCCCTAATTTCAAAACCGAAATCCCAAATCCCAAATCTAAATCTGAATCCCAAATCGAAATTTCAAATCCAAAATCTGAATCCCTAATTTCGAAATTTAAAATCGCAAATCTAAAATGAAAACCCTCATTTCTGCGATACAAACCTGAGTGTGTGTGGGTGTTTGATGAAGGTGTTCCTCGTTTTGCCGGTGGTGTTCCTCTTCGTCGTCGGCTGAGTGATGGAGAAGAAGATCGGTTGAGTGAGGGAGAAGATCAGGTGAGAGAGGGAGAAGAAGATCGGAAGATCGGGTGAGAGAGGGAGAAGACGGTGGATATCAAATACGGCTTTCCTAAGTCGAAAGGGAGAAGCTGGTGGTGTTTAAGTGGTCAAAAAACGGCTTTTCTAAAGCCGGTTTATTAAAAAATTTTTTTTTTTCAAAAAACGGCTTTTCTAAAACCGTTTTTAATAAATTTTTTTTTTTCAAAAAACGGCTTTTCTAAAACCGTTTTTAATTAAAAATATTTTTTACTCAAAAAATTTTTATGTTCAAAATATAAATTAAAAAAAAAAATTATGTGAAAACGGTTTTACCAAAACCGTTTTTGATTAATTCAGAATTAATTACAAACTTAATTAAAAACGGCTTTAGAAAAGCCGGTTTTCCTTTTCAAATTTTATTATTATTTTAATCGGGAAATACGGTTTTAGGAAAACCGTTTTCTGAAAAACGGCAATAGCAAAACCGTTTTACCCTAGTTTGGGAATAAAGTTAGAAACACACCCTAACGTGGGACTAAAATTCTGAAAATGGCACAAAGAGGGAAATTGGCCCTAAAATAATAAGTATCTCCTGACCAGCTTTTCAAATAAGTTGAAAATTAGCTTCATTTAAGCTATAAGTTGGTCACATAAGCTGAACCAAACACAAGTTTTTAACTTAAATTAAGTTAAAAGCTGAAATAAGCTGCTTATAAGTTTTACCAAACGCCCCCATACACCAAAGGAAATACCAATAAGCACCAGTCTCTTTCTTTTACTCTCGTTGACTACCAATTGGTCTCCTCTCATCGACAAACCATTGGCCACCCTCACTTACCGTCGCTCACAGTGATGTTCACACAGTGATGTTCTTCAGTGATGTTCGAACTTCAGTGATGTTCTTCGGCGGCGTTGGAGTCAAATTCTGATTCAATTTTCCAATCAAAAACCTTTAACTTCAATTCAATTCTCATTTCAAATCCATTTCCTTTTCATTCACCTTCAACAATTTCAATTCCAAATCTCTATCTCTTCGATTCCTAGGGTTTCGTCTATGCCGATCAATTTGACTCCGAACGCGATTCCGGCAATAAAACGCCGCAAAGCAGACTTCAATCACCACTGACTTGGCATCGCGATCCAAAACCCAGATTCGACGATGTTCAATGTTAGAACAAACCACTAAGGCGGCGCAGTTGCCGTTGTCTGCGGCGGTTACGGAGTAGGAGCTAATGGTGCGATGGATGGATCGCCGCCTAGGGTTTCACGATCTGAGAGAGAGAGGGGCAATGGTTCTGGTGGTGGATCTTGAAGTAGGTGAGGAGGAGGCAGTGAACGGAGGAGTGGCGTCGCTAGAGGAGAGGCGGTGGACAGAGGAGAGGGACTCCTAAGAAGATGAAGAGGAAAAGGAGGGGAGAGAGAGAGAGTTTGGTGATAATGTTCAGTGTTGATGATGATGTTCGAATATATGATGTTTGATGTTGTTTTTGATGATAATGTTGTGATGTAAAAAAAAGACTAAATGGTTTACAAAAAAACACTCAGGATTAAGTAGAGTAACATTTTTCAATATGGGACTTATGAGTAATTTTTCCATATGAAAATTGTATTGAATTTTTATATATATTTTTTGTATTTTTGGTATTTAGTGATTTTTTTAAAGATTTGTTTTACAAATATTATATTTTTTAAGTGTATTTATGTTAGATGTATCTAAAAATTAAAAAAATTGCTTAAAATATTTTTAAAAATTCAATAAAAATAAAAAATACGAAAAATAAAAAAATTTAACTTTCTGAAAAGTGAATTCAGAAAACTCAAATCAAACAAACTAATTAGTATTAGAAAAGTTGTTAAAAAAGAACTAAAAAAAGTCACCGATTGCAATAATTGGTGTAACATAATATAGATAAATAGACAAAGTAAGTGGATAAGTGACACGTCAACAAATAAAAGAAGGGTAAATTACAAATATACTCTTTGAAATTTGATTAAAATACAAATCACTCCCTGCAGTCCAAGCTCAAGAAGAATCCTTAAATTCAAGCTGCCGCTAGATCCCATAGCATACCAATCTATGTTACGAAGGTAACTTCCCATAAATTTTACTTAGGCTTGCATATCCCTTGTTAATGAGTTCTTATTGAAATTTTTCCTTTCCATCCTCCTCTTCTTCAATTTACATTACATAATATGTTTTTTTGTAGACAAGCTCATTGATGCAGTTGACGAAAGCCATACGAGCATTAATAGCTGATCATGAAGATGGTTTTAAGGATTTTGAATCAGATGACAAGATAACTGTGCGTCAGAAGATTGAAGCCTTGGAGGTGAAAATGAGTTTTCTTTTTGTCTTCTTCTCTATTTCATCTTTCTCACTGCATGGCTACATGCTATTGACACTCGCTAACTGAAGGGTTTGCATGTGCCAACCTAAAGGAGATTTTCCCAGTTTGGTGTAGTACATTAATTATGTGTTGTTGGGCTTGGATTCAATTCAAGCACTTCATTAATTTAGCTATTCTGTATTGAGATTTTCCCAGTTTGGTGTAGTACGTTAATTATGTGTTGGGCTCGGATTCAATTCAAGCACTTCATTAATTTAGCCGTTCTGTATTTTTTTTTTTTTTTTGGGGAGGGGTCTATGTACGAAATGGAAAACTAGCTTAGCACCCAACTTTTTACTTGGGCCTACTCTTACCTAGAGGCAGTGCCACATGTTTTTCAGGGTGTTGAATATAGTTCAATACCCTGACTTTGTTTTGCTTTATGTTTACACCTTAAAATTTGAACACCCAAGTTAACATATTTTGAATACCCATTCCACAAATCTTGAATATTCAACTCACCCATTTCAAATTTTGCACACCCACTTTACAATCCACCTGAAAGAATAGCATCAACTGTTGCTTCTAAATTAGAATGAACTCGCAGTTCATTCTTGGAAATTATCTCTACACCACAACTAAATGTTGAGGGTCCTTTCCTTTCTAGCACTATTTTCTGAACACGCCTCCGGCTTGCTTCTTCATTCCCTAATGTCACACTCTGAGAAATGGATATATTAATGTGACTAGTCAGCATACCAATAAGCCACTCCTTCCTATAAAATTTTCGTAATTGAAATAAATTAGTCATAAAAATACAGTCAGAATGAGTGTCTGAACATAATCTCTGTATGATATTCATATTATGTGAGAGTAGGACACAAATGAAATATATATGGCAACTTCCATACTTCATAATAAGCAATGTGAATAATGGTAACATTAGTACTAGAAAAGAATAGAAAACAATGAGAAAGAAC
Source organism: Camellia granthamiana (assembly GCA_036172215.1). Taxonomy (NCBI): domain Eukaryota; kingdom Viridiplantae; phylum Streptophyta; class Magnoliopsida; order Ericales; family Theaceae; genus Camellia; species Camellia granthamiana. The sequence goes on from CM069911.1 coordinate 58,716,102, forward strand.
GGGAAAAAACTACATTAATATACTCACAGTAAACAACAAACAAGTTGAAGTCTCAATGTCTATTAGATTCTACATATTAAAGTGACACTTGATTACACATCAAAAAGCACATGTTCTCTCACCTGTATTCCTCCAACAAGCATCTCCAATGAAGGATTCATTATTAAATTCTTGGCGACTAGCTGAATGCCATGTTGTCCAATTGTGCTTGCAATCATTGCTTCAAGTTTTGTGCCAATTTCATCAATTACAATAACTTGTGGCATATGGTTTTCAATTGCTTCAATCAGTACCTAGACATAAATCCTTTATTCAAAGGATAGAATATAACATAAATAAGATGGAGAAAAGAGAATTATACTACTTTAGCATGAATCATATTTTAATTTGATTGGGGGCAATGCCTTGGGCCACTATTGAGGGTTAAATAAAAATGCGAGGAAAACTACACAGTCATTGGAGCTTGGCCAATGGTTTGTTTCATAGTTAGTGTTTTCATATTTCTTTTTTATGTGAGTTTGCAATAAGTTTTGTGATTTCTTTTGTTGCCTTCGTTCTTTTGACTAAATTGAAGCATATATCTATGGTATTGATTAATTCCTGTATATCATAATATTTCTATAGTTTCATTGATTTTATGGTGCAGGTAAGGTATCTAGAACACGTGGTGTTATTTTGATCAAAAAATTCACAGAGGAATTCTTCAAGTTAGATTAAGTTGCCACTTTTCACAGATTTTTTAGCTACCATTTGATTTCATTTGCAAAATAAAAAAATAAAAAAATAAAAAAATAATTAAGCTAAGATTTTTTTACAGATTTTTTAGCTATCATTTGGTTATGTCATGACATTCAAAATCAACTAAGAACCCTTTTGTCTTTGGTTGCCATGTGAGAGAAATTTCTATTCAGTTGGATAACCCTCATGTTATTCCTTTTGTTGGTGTATTGTTTTGTTTCGTCCTATGCTTAGGAGTAAAACATTGCATCTGGAATCTCTATGAGTAGGAGTTACCATATTTTTATTCAAGTGTTTATATGCAGGTACTTAAATATGCTGGTACTTTTGTTAAGGGAAGTCCATTATTGTGGATCAAGTGTTGAGAGCTCTAAATTTTGGGAGTGCTTTTTTCCTTTCATTCCCTTTCCTACTTTTGTTGCTAATTGTGTGCATGCATTCTTTTTCTTTTCCTCATCTATTATTTTTTGTATACCATGGGTTTTATCTTGGCTATTGCAAATGCTTATTTTTGTTGCAATTTCTTACCTTTTTGTTTCTTGTGTAGTGGTGTAAGGTCTTTTGGTGTTTCACTATAACGCCCCGAAAAAAATTGGACAGGGTATATCTATTTATACAACTAACCCACCTGATAGACAAACACATATATATAGCTAACTATTCCATACATCCATTTCCATTTAATCCCAAATGCCAAATAAATGTTGTTCACATCTCAATGACCCGGTTCCAATCTCAAGCGTGCATTTTACAACAAGTATGAAATGGAAGCCAAACAGATAATAAGTGCCCTACAGGTTAACAAATTTATCTAAGAACATTCTTGGTTACACAAAATGGAGTTTCAACTCAACACAACTACAGCCCTGGGTTTACATTCAATAAATAACCAGAAAACAAAAATGGAGCCTCAGCTCCGAGTCCTTCCAAGTCAGTGCCTTGGCAGAGGCATAGCACCTGTACCTGAAATGGTTTTCCTTATAGGGTGAGCCACAACCCAGTAGAGATATACTATACAACATATGGACCATGACAAGACTAAAGAGGAGTATGCTCATGCCATGCTCATGATAAAACAGTTTATCTCTTTTTTTTATAAAGCATGATGCTGAGATGCAACAACAGATATAAAACCATTTCCATTTTAAACCATATCTGTTACATGAATACAGGCTCTGTGAATCTCTAAGCGAGTGTTTGCAGGTAGGCCCTAATGCACTACTATTGTCATTTTTACTAGTAAACTGGGAGGCTCAACACCTAACCGCATGGTTCTACACCCTCTACCCAGATTCACTAAGTATTCATCTTTTCACAAACAGATACATTTCCAAACATTTCTAAAAAATAGATACATTTTTAATGAAATGGATGTAATGTAATGTCTAATGCAACAAATGAGGAATGTGGTTGAATTTAACTAAGTCTCATGCATTTCTACAACAATCATGGCTATCTTCCACCGATAGCCCAAGACAGATATTTCTAAATAGATATTTAAACAGTTAAATTCCAAAAATTTTGATAAATACAATCTATTTCACATCTCATCAAATATGAACAACTACACTAGTTTTCATATCACAATCACGTCTGGTAACCTCTCAAGGTCCATTTCTAACCGTGTCAGTTTTATTCCAACAGATATATTAAGCAAAATAATACCGTTAATGCCTAAGAAAACATCATTTTCTTTCCAAACTCATTCTCCAAGCATTATTCAACTATGACATCCTATTTTGATCAAAAGCCCCAAAAGTTAAACATAATTTCTTTGTTTTCTTTAAAAATACTCTTTTGGTCAAAATCGGTAAAAATTTCAAAACCGATCCAGTCGAAGTCCGTTTTTGTTCAAATTTAAAACATAACTCTTTTATAACCTTACAAACATATTCCAAGTTTACACTTTCGCAATTTGGGCATCAACTCTTTATTTTTCTCAAAATTTCTCTTTTAAACAAATAAATCACAAATTTTTCAAAAATTCTAATTAAATTATATATGGCACTAAGCTCCATATAATCAAGTAAAAGTGCATAAAGAAGTATAGGAAAAATCCCTACCTCAAGCCAAGAAGCGTTCAAAATTTTTGGCAACAGAAATTAAATCTGTTCGGAGCCAAACGATGCCTTTTCCGCCTTCTACGTTTTGATACAAAGTACTAGGGGTCAAAAATGACTTACACTAGATCAAACCCATGAAAAACAAACTTGGAACTCCTTTTTTCTTCTTTCCTCATGGCAAGAACTCCAAGAACTCCCAAAAGTAAGTAAAAAAAAATCTATTTGATCACTTTTATAGATATTTCTCTTTTTTATTTTTTTTTTATTTTTTAACTAAACAAATATCTAACCATATATATATACACACACACCTATATATATTAAACTCCAGTCTCCTCATTCTTGCTTAACTTATCTTTGTATTCCACTTTGTCCGTAGCCACCTACCTTTCGTCCCAATCCAGTGTAAGTCCTTAGGTTTAGGTAGTCGAAGGATATAGGGGTTCCCGGAAAGGGTTTGAGTGAACACATAGTATGTGAAAACATGATAAGTTATAAATGTCACGACCCGCTCCCTGTACCCAAGGGTTAAGCATCGTGATGGCCAGTAACTGAAGTTACCTACGGCCAATTCTTGAATAAATTAATAAACGCAAGCGGAAGAAATATTTAAATAAGGGTACCAAAATAATCATCGGAGCTTCTATTTTTATTACAAAATATATTGACAAAAAAATGCTGATATTTACATATAAAAAATATCATAAAAGTGTTGAGTGTGTCTATTCCGCAGCCCCGCATCTAAGACTTTCCAAAAGCTATTTCTGAATTGCATGTTTCCTGAAAATTGGTAAAAAACTGTAAGCACATGGCAGAGTGAGAAATATTATACCAAGAGTATAAGGGACACGAAATAACTATGGATCGTTAGTTAGGTCAAAACATTTACATAAACAAATCATTTAAGTAGAAGAAGCCGAAATATAGATATTATATAAATATATAACCACAATCACGGTACAAAACAGAACAGAACAGAGGTCACTGAAGTGACAGTCAGAACAGAGGTACGGATTCAAGAGGTGGCTCGTACGGATTCTAGAGGTGGCTCCCACAATAGTGTAGCACTTAGCTCCGCACAGCACTTTGGTCCGCACAAAACAGAGGTCAATGGATCCATGACAAACAGAGGACCACAAAGTGGTCAAACAGAGACCAATGGTTATTTAAGTCCCCCAAGGCATGGGACTCCCGTGGTGGTACTTACAAAATATAATTGTATATAAGGTCATAACCAAATATTCTTTAAAATATAAACAAATATATCCATGGGTTTCCTTTTAAGAAAATAGGGTTCAGAAGATAAACCACATAATTGAAATGTTTATAAAACAAAATTTTTATTAATATACTAATAAAAACATAACTTGTATAAAATAGATTTTGGTAAGTTAAAACATACGTAAAATACATTTTGGTGACTCAAGGTATAATATAACTCACCTTAACTTTAATACCTTACTCTTTCTTTCCACTATCGAAAACCCTTTCAACTTCCATCCTTTCTTTTTTCTCTCCTCTCTTTCTTTCCTCTTTCTTTTCCTTCTTTCTTTTCTTTCTGTTTCTCCTTTTCTTTCCTTTCTTCCACTGGACGCCTCCTCCTTTTATAGGGGGCGAGAACAATACGTGACCCGACGCGTGTCTTGCTCTAGATTCGTTCAATAATTATATAGATTTAATCTTATGCTAAATAAATATTTAAGATAATTACTTTTTGACCTAATATTTTAATATAATTATATAAATAAATTAATTCTTAATTAAATTACACTTTATTATATACCAATGGAAAATTAATTATTTATTTAAATACCACACTCATTATTCTTATTATTAATATTATCTATATTATTATTATTTATATTTTGACCCCTAAACTTTTAATAATTATATTATTTTACAAAATTACACATAATAATATATAATAAATCATATATTTTCTTAACTGAGATTAAATAATATTAGTATAAATTCTACAGAATAATTAAAAATCTGGGTTGTTACAATAAATGAATTTCGAAAAATTGGATTTAATTTTATAGAATTAAAATGAGTCGATTATTCAGAAGTAACTCTTTAGTTAGCTTTAGATCCACAACTTTAGCTCCTATCCCTACTACGGATGTACTAATTAATGAAGAAGAACATAAATATCAAGATGCTAAAATTGATTCAAGTTGGAATATTCCTAAAGTCAAAACTAAAGAAATTTACAAAATTAGTTTTTTACAATCTACCTTTAATGTTGATTTACAAGTCAAAACTGTTGAACAAGTTTATGTTTTAACAAAAATTAGAGAAACATGTCAATTATTATCTAAAGAGTCAATTAGAAAACATTTCAAAGCTGGTCATAATTTTATCTATTTAGGATAAATCCAAGTGGGAATCAACTCATTAACCCAACAAGGTACAAATACTTCTGTCCTTTTATGTTTACGTGATGCTCGTTTTATTAATTACCATGCTAGTGTTATGGGAATGATGGAATCTGGCTTGCATAAAGGTCCGGTACATTTTAATTGTTTTCTAGATTTTACTTTAAGTTTACGTGATCCCCATATATTAAAAGCTTTAACACTAAATATTCAGTTATCTGGTGAATATACTAATATGTTAGAAAGTACTCATAACATTGCTTTAATTTATTGAATTTATTACAAATGTATTAAAACTAATTTGAACGTTCAAGCTTTAACTAAAAGTCCCAAAGATAAAACCCTATTAATCCAAGGTAGCACTACTGAAACTAATATTTTTGTTCCAAAAATGATTTGTTGGAAATATATTAATCTTCCTAATGATTGGGTTATAGTAAATGAAAATTACTCCCAAAATCAACAATCTTCTACTAGTCATGATATTCAAAATATTCAACAATTTAATGATTGTTCTGTTCATATTAGATTTAATAGACCCTATAGTCAATCATCTCATCATAGTACCTCTAGTTTACTTACTGAAATTGATGAAGATAAAATCTTCAATACCCCTTTGTTTACTAGAAGAGATAGAAAACTACACATTTGTGAGCCTTCTTCACAAACCTAGCATACACATAGTAAATTAAAAGGAATTGATAATTCCTCTACTTCTCAAATTAGTAAACCAGTTTACTCTACTCATACACATCTTTAAGAAGAAGATACTATATCTTAGGATTCACCTACTCAAACTGATTTTGAAGTTGTTCCTCCTATCAACCCACAATTGTTAACTTTAAGTAAACCTTTTACTCCAGACCTTAATAAACTTTATGCTGAATTTAAATCTACAGCAAATAAGTTAAAAAGACACACATATAGGAATACTTATGATACAAAACAACAATCTAAAATTACCAAGAAATGGTATAAATTTACAACAGGAATCAATACTAAAATTAATTTCTTTGATTATTTAGAAAATTATTATAAAAAAGTAAACGTTATTTCAAAAACTAAATGGAAAACTTCCCCTACCACTTCTGTTTCATCTAGTCACCCTCCTTTAGAAACCATTCTGATTGAACATAAAGGCACCATTGATCATGGTTCTCCTTTTAAGCTCCCCGGTGAAGAATCTGAAATTAAAAAAGTCATTGAACAAAATAATTATAGCAATCAATGTTTAAAAACTATTGGTAAACAACTAGATAAACTCGAAACTACTTTTGAGGATTACTCCACTAGTCATACTTCTACAAGTAAACCTTTAGATAAACCTCTTATTAATCTTCCTAGTATTGAAAAGCGATTAAGCTTAGCTACTCAAGATAATACTACAGTTGAAGCCATTGAAAAATTATTTAATAAAATGTTTACATCTACTACAAGCAAAGGAATTACTGTCCTAACACAACAACCTCCACTAGAATTTCCTAGTCATTCTGATATGTCTAGCGATAATGAAATCACTAAGTTAGCACAAAAATTTCAACCTTCTCATCTTAATAGAATCACACACCCTAAAGTTAACCCTACCACTTTTACCAAAAATTCATACACTAAATCTATACCTCCCAATCTCCAATTTGAAGAAACCAATATTAGTAATCAATTTTTTGTTTCTGCTAAAAAATTATATGAATGGAATATAGATGGTTTTAGTGAACATCAAATTCTCTAGAAACTCAATCATTTATTCATGGTTGAAAACAGTTACCTTAATAATTATCCTGATTATACTCAACATAAAATTGTTATTTTAATTACTACTGGATTTACTGGTATGCTCAAATCTTGGTGGGATAAATATCTCACTTCTGATCAACGAGAATCTATTCAACATGCTGTTCAAATGGATGACAATGGTTTTCCTATCTTTGACGAAGAAATAGGTTCTAGTATACTTGATGGTATTAATACTTTAATATATACCATAGTCAAACATTTTATAGGTACACCAACTAATATTCATTCTCCTATCCATGATCAACTCAGTAACTTAACTTGCCCTACTCTAAGTGATTTTAGATGGTATAAAGATGTTTTTACCTCTAGAGTAATACTTTGAGATGATTGTACTAAGTCATTTTGGAAAGAAAAATTTATTAATGGATTACCAAATCTTTTTGCCCATAAAATTCGCGATGTTCTTAGTCAACCCACTGGTATTATAGAATATGTAACTTAACCTACGGTGATATAATTAGCACAATTCAAAAGGAAGGACTAAAAATGTGCATCGATCTGAAACTTAGTCAAAAAGCTGCTAAAGACAAACATAAAGCTAAATATGAATTAGGTAACTTCTGTGAACAATATGGCTTATCTCCCGTAACACCTTCTCGAAGTAAAAATAATAAAAAGAAATCTTCTTATAAATACTCCACTAAATATAAAAAGAAATATTACTCTTTTAAATCAACTGATAAATATTATACTAAACCTAAAAATAAAAATTATTATAAGAAATCTAATCAATCTCAAAAGTCAAAACCTAAACCGGATGTTACTTGTTATAATTGTGAAAAAAAGGGTCATTATTTCAATAAATGCAAAGTAAAAGAAAAACTTAAAGCTAAACTTAACCAATTACAGATTACTGATGAAAATCAACAACAAATACTTGACATATTTAAATTAGCCACTACTTCAAATCAAACTCCTGTTCAATCTAGTCATTCAGCTAGCGATGATATTCCCTCCAGTGATACTTCTTCCTATTATTCTGCTACTGATAGTATTGACAATGAAATTGAATTAGGATGTAATGATACTTGTTGTAAAACAGTTAATGTTTTTAGTAAATCTCAACAAGTAGAAACTGCTCTCATTGAATTAATTAATACATTAGAAAATCCTGAATTAAAGATATAATATACTAATAAGTTGAAATCCTTATTGACTAATAAAGATAAGAAACCTAAACATGATAAACCTATCATTAGTTTAACTAAAACTTTACAACGATTTAAAAACAGAAAAACATAAAGAAATTGCCTTACAAGATCTACAAAATGAAATTCATCATATTAAACTAACTATTCAAGAATTAAAAGCTAAAGACAAGTCCTTAGAAGAAGACAATGCCCTATTAAAAATTAACAAAAGTCTTAATGATTTCCAACAATCCAATAAATCATCCTCTGAATCAGAATCAGAATCTAGTTCTAAACCCGATCCAAACAAAGTCATCTTTGATAATAGAATTACTCTACACAATAGTGATCACGATAGTAATCACCTTAATCTAATTAATCGAATTAATATTTAGAAATGGCATTTGAAAGTCAAAATAGTTATTAATGATTTTGAAATAGAAGTCATCGCATTAATTGATACTGGCGCTGATTTAAATTGTATTCAAGAAGGATTAATTCCTACCAAATATTATCATAAGTCTACTGAACAATTAAGTTCTGCTAATGGAAGTCAAATACATATCAAATATAAATTACCAAAGGTACATATTTGTCAAAATAATGTTTGTTTCAAAACATTTTTTGTGTTAGTTCGAAACTTAACTAATAAAGTCATTTTAGGTATACCATTTATCTTTTTATTATATCATTTCACTACTGCTCCTAAAGGAATAACTACACAAGCTTTTGGTCACATAGTCACTTTTAAATTTCTGTCTCCACCAGAGATCAAAGAATTAAATCAATTAAAAGAATGTTCAATTTCTCAATCCATTAATCGATTAACCAAACAACTCAAATTTCTCAAAGAAGACATAAATTGCAAACGAATTGAATCTCAATTAACTAATCCCATTCTTATATCCAAAATTGATGTATTTAAAAACCAATTAGCAAGCACCGTTTGTTCTACTTTACCTAGTTCTTTTTGGAATAGGAAAAAACATGTAGTAACACTCCCTTATATTAAAATTTTTAATGAAAAACAAATTCCTACCAAGTCTTGACCTATCCAAATGAATCATGAATTAATGAAAATGTGCAAAAAAGGGATTAATGAATTATTAAAAAATAGCATTATTAGTAAAAGTAAGTCGCCTTGGTCTTACCCTGCTTTTTATGTTAATAAAAATGCTGAACTTGAACGAGGTGTTCCCCGATTAGTCATTAATTATAAACCATTAAACAAAGTTTTAAAATGGATCAGATATCCAATCCCTAATAAAAAAGATTTAATTAAAAGACTTAGTCAAGCTGTCATTTTTAGTAAATTCGATCTAAAAAGTGGATTTTGGCAAATACAGATTCATCCTAATGATCGTTATAAAACTGCCTTTACTACCCTGTTTGGTCAGTATGAATGGAATGTCATGCCCTTTGAATTAAAAAATGCTCTTAGTGAATTTCAAAATATTATGAATGAAAATTTTAACCTCTTTAGTCATTTTTCCGTAGTCTACATAGATGATATTATCATTTTCTCTAAGTCACTTGATGAACATTGGAAACATCTTAATTTCTTTCTCCATATTATCAAATATAATGGTCTAGTCATTTTTGCTCCTAAGATTAAGCTTTTTCAAACTAAAGTTCGATTCTTAGGATATGATATCCGCCAAAGTACTATTCTTCCTATCAGTCGGTCTATTGAATTTGCTTCTAAGTTCCCTGGCGAAATCTTAGACAAAACCTAGTTACAACAGTTTTTAGGTTCCTTAAATTACATTGTTGAATTTTATAAGGACCTAGGAAAACTTGTCAAACCCTCTTTGATCGGTTGAAAGATAATTCTCCACCTTGGTCTTTTACACATACTGCTATTGTTCAACAAGTCAAAAAATATGTCAAGACTTTACCCTGTCTTGGTATTCCTATTGAAAATTCTTTCAAAATTATTCAAACTGATGCCTCTGATGTTGGTTATGGTGGTATCCTCCTTCAGAAAATAACTCCTCAGTCATTTGAACAAATTGTTCTTTTCCATTCTGGTGTTTGGAACAAAGCACAAAAGAATTATAGTACTATTAAAAAAGAAATTTTATCTATTGTTTTATGTATTAGTAAATTTCAAGACGATATTTTAAATTAGAAATTTTTACTACGTGTTGATTGTAAAAGTGCTAAATATGTTATAGAAAAAGATGTTCAAAATATTACTAGTAAAAATATTTTTGTCCGCTGGTAATCTATTTTAAGTATTTTTGATTTTAATATTGCCTATATACCTGGTAGTCAAAATTCTATTCTTGATTTCTTTACCCGAGAATTTTTACAGGGGGGATAGGGATGGCAACTCCTTTTATTTCCTACCATAAATTAAAAGTCACATATTATAGAAAACTTGTTTATCAAATTGCTTACTGTATTGCTTGCCTTAAGACAGCTCGCAAAACTACTCGCCGTGCACAATTCATGCAATTTCATCAAATTACCAGTCGTCGCAATTTACTTGCTCATTATACTAATTGCCTTCATTACCATTTGAACACATTAGATATCCTCAGTGGATGCTAAATTTTGTTCATTCTCTTACAGATGTCTAGTCAAAAATCCCAGAAACCTCCCAGCAAGGCTATTGTTCCAGCCAGTCAACCTGTTGCTCTTCCTCTTGTTGATTTAGTCAATCATTACCAAGTTCTTGGTAATATTCCTAAACCTAGTTATACTTTTGCACTTGCTACACACCCATTTGTTTCCTCTTCCCAGTCACTTACTCTTTATCCACCTAATCCAGTCAGAACAACCAGAACTGATTATGTTAAAACCCAGTCTATTAATTTATTCTTCAAGGAGCCTATTCACAAGAATATTTATAATGTTCTTGATCTAGTTAAATCATATTTCTCTCCTGGATGGCATTTTGTTCCTCTCCATCCAGAGAAGTCAATTACTTTCTACAAAGACATTCTTTTTCATCATCAATCAATCGTTATTAAACCTATTTATGATCGAACCTATACCAATAAAATCATTTACCATTCATTAAATATTCATAATATTGTTTCTCTTGATGAATGGGGTCTCCCTTTTCAACTTCGTGATTTACCCGGTCATACCAACCAATATAGTTATTATGATTATATGGATGGTTCAAAATCCTCTTATATCAAAATGAGTCATATACTCACTCTTGGTTTCTCCAATTTGATCATAAATTCAAGTCAACAATTCCCACATGGTTCCTCAGATGGTGGTCTCAACATGGTGCCATAACTGAGATTATTCCATCTGTATTAATGGAACAAATTCACTATTTCTCTTCTGTCTATAAACTTAGTCAGCATCAAAGTCAATTTCCTTTATTACTCATTTTTATGTCCAAATACAAAGTCCCTTGGATTTTCAAATAGCAATATGCTATTTCTGGAAATATAGTCACCAAACTTCATTTTATCAAATGGTGGGATACATTTAAATCTCATTGGATTATTGAACAAGTCCAAGAAGAATTTCCAGTCAATTCTCATGCTCTAACTCCAGCTATGGTCAGAGCTCAGCAGAACCCATCTGCCTCAGTCACACAAGGCATCCCAATTCCATCAGTCAGACTTGGAAGCCCAACAACCAGCTCTTCCAAGCCCAAGTCATCCAAATCTAAGTCAGCTTAGTCAAAGCCCAAAGCTAAGACCAAGTCATCCAGTGATGAATTGATCCAGATGGCCAAGCTATTGATGGCCCAAGCCAAGTCATAGATTGAAAATGAAACCTTTGAAGAATCTAGTTCCTCTGAGGCTTCAATCAATAATGATCCTTATGGGCCCCAGTTTCAAGATGCTCAGGAGTTATATGCTTAAACAGCCAGCCATTGGATTCTATATATGTACAAATCAGCTTCAGTTACTACTCTTACTTTGAGAAAAGCTACTGATATATATATATATATTGATTCCCCATCAGTCAACTGTGCAGTCACGTTCATTCACTGTAAGTTAAAAAAAGAGTTCTTGGTTACAGAAAGATGCTCTCTACACCCATGTACCTCTAATTTTCAGGCTTTTCAGAAGTCACAAGTTTCATAGTATTTTCCAAATTTTGAAGTCACAAGCCTCATAGCTCCAATCACGGGCCTAACAGTTTCAAGAATCACAAGCCCAACAGTTATCCACTTTGCCTATAAAAGAGGCTTCTTTATAGCGATCCCGGTTTTCCCTGTCATGTATTGTGTTCCTGACTCGGGTCTAGTGGTTGTTGTTGTCTTATTCTTGTTTCCATTCTTTAAATTCTTTGTATTTGAGTTTGGGATGTGTTGGGCAGGTTTGGAACAGGTTGGGTGTGATTTGAAACAGATTGTTGCTGTCCAGATTTTGGTTTCTTCGCTCGAGTGAGGCTTTTGTCGCTCAAGCGAGCATTGGGTTTTAGTTTCTTCACTCGAGCTAGGGTTCCTTCGCTCGAGCGAGATTTGTGTGGTGTGTCTCTTCGCTCGAGCGAGCATTCTTGCACTCGAGCGTGCGTCTGCGTCTTGGAAAAACCTGAAGGTTGGTATTCTTCACTCGAGCGTGACTTTTGTCGCTCGAGCTAGCGAGCTCTATGTTTTGTGTTTCTTCGCTCGAGCGAGAACTCTTGCGCTCGAGCGTGCTTCTGGGTTACAAACCTGAAGCTTCGCATTGTTCGCTCGAGCGACGCTTCTTGCGCTCGAGCAAGGTTCTTTTGTGTCTGGTCGCTTGAGCGACCACTTCTTCGCTCAAGTGAGCCTCGAATATATCAATTAGCAGCAGTAGGTTATACATCACTTTTTCATCATCTCTTTTATTCAAACCCTAGATCCGACTCTCCCTCTATACACTCATTCTCTCTACAAATACAATTGATTTAGAGTGTTTCTACCCTAGTCCTTTTGTTAAAAAGGTGGAGTATTGCGTGAAACACATTGAATATGGGTTATCAGTGGAGGATAGTCTTGATTGTTGTAGACACTGCATGTTGATTAGGGAAACTGAAATTAATCAACTGGAATATGTCATTGAATATGAAGTTTGGAATAACACATTGAATATGTGCATTAAATGATCATTGTATATGATAAAATGTTTAAATACATTGCATATGTATCTTTGTTTGGGAGGAGATAGGGGATGTACTCCATGGTTTGGAAGGAGATAGAGGATGGACTCCATTGATAATTAAGTTGGCTGGAGTGTCCAGGGCGAAAGTCCCGAAACCTTATATACAACTGAATGATGTTGATGAATTGAAGCGTTGTCTTAATGAGTTGTAGTCTCATTTAAAATTGTTGATGATAGAAGTGTTGATAATATGAGTTGTAGTCACATTTCACACGGTCTGGATATTATTGAACTGTGTTAATGAAATGGGTTGGATTGATAATGGAAATGAAATGGAATATGAATGTCAGTGTTGATTGATCATAGAAAAGGGTTGAGATAGTTTTGAATTGTTAAACATTTATCGAATGCTAATGTTTTAGTTAATTCTCATATTATGTTTAGCATATCTCTACTGGGCTTTGGCTCACCCTATATGGGACATCATTTTCAAGTATAGGTGATATGCCACCTCCAAGGATGTAGCTTGGGAGGTTTAGAAGCTGAAGGCTTATTTTTGTAGTTATCTTTTGTACTACATGTAATTCAAGCCAAGGGCTTAATATGTTCGGAGTTAGAACTCTCTTTTGGTTGTATCCAAGTGTTGACTTGGAAAGTTGTAAGCCTGTAGGGCATTTATTTTTGTTGTCAACATGTAATACTTTTTGTAAAGAATACTCTGATGGATGAATATACTTTATTTTCCTATGTCTATGGATATCATGAATGATTGATTTATGCATTTATTTTGAGGGCGTTACAACTTGGTATCAGAGCGTACCGGGTTTGAATACTTTGGGTACGTGGGAAGTGGTTAGTGCCACAATGGGTTTGTCTCGCTTGTTAGAGACTTACGTATGATACATGTTTATATGACTATATGGGTATGAGATTTAATTTCTAGGATGTTGATCGGGTCTATGGGTTTCTGGGAGTCCTATTGGAAAGGCACTTGACCAATGCCGTTTCTAATTGGAACTCTAGTAACGCCGCGGGACGGTTATTATCCGAAAATGAAATTCGTAAGTGCTTATGTGGAGTGAATTACAGTTGTCCATTGTATTAGGACGTGAGTGAAATAGCTTCAGCACATTTGTAAATGTGCTAATCCTTTTGTTACCTTTATTAGGATGTCAGGACAAGGATGTTGTGGTAGGCGTGGTAGGCCTAAGAGGCATGAGGTGCCTATACCAGATGAAATTCCGGCACAGGAGGAGAGAGTTGGTCAGGCCAATGTGGCCGAGCCAGTAGGTCAGCAGGCCATGGGCGCCTTAGCCTGCGAGATGGCAGGAGCTTTGAGGGAATCTATGGACATTCTCAGGGCTGGGAATCAAGTCCAGGCCCATGTAGCTGAGGTAGGGCCGTCTTTTCTAAAGAGGGAGTTTTTCCGGTCGAATCTGGACGAGTTTTTGGGTGATCCAAAAGAGCCACTGAAGGCTGATGAGTGGCTCGAGCAAATGACGAAGACGTTTGAGATGCTTGGCATCGAAGACGGAGGTTTGAGGGTGACCTTGGTGTCTTTCTAGTTGAAGGGAGACGCGAGTCAGTGGTGGAAGTTTGTTCGAGGACATATTGGAGGGACTTGGGAGGCTTTTGTTGACGCCTTTTAGGAGAAGTTCTTGCCTCCCACTATTAGGGAGAAGTTGAGGGATCAATTCTATCAGCTCAAGCAGCTGAATACACCAGTGGCGGAGTTTGAGGCGACCTTTACCAGCTTGTCGAGGTTTGCACCAGAGTTGGTGGCCACCGAAGAGCGTAGGTGCTTGGAGTTTGAGAAGAAATCGAGGACTGGACTCATGTTTCGAGTGGCCGGGTCCATGATTAGGGAGTATGGGCGCCTTGTGCAGGCTGCAGCCCATCTTGAGACCATTATGCATGCGAAGGAGGAGAGGATGAGGGGCTCCAGGAGGAGTCAAGAAGGCTAGGGGGATGGTAAGAGGCAGAGGCGTTCTAACCCTCAGCAGTCCCGGGGAGCACATTCTAGATCTACCTTTTCAGTATCGAGTTCAGGTTCTGGGAGAGGCGGTCAGGGAGACATCACTTGTTACAAATGTGGTCAGCTGGGCCACAAGTCTCCAGCTTGCCCTCAGAGGGGAGGAGGGCAGAGAGCAGCTTCTTCTTCGGCTCGTTCTTAGGGCCAGAGTCAGGGCAGAGGCCAGCCGCTCACTTGTTATCAGTGTGGGCAGGCGGGGCACCTGAAGAGGTTTTGCCTACAGTTAGGTAGCATACCTGGTGCGTGTAGTTCGAGGCAAACACAGAGCCATCAGCCAGCACAGTTAGTTTAGGCCTCGAGGGCCAATCATGGAGCCTCTTCGGCTTAGTCTGTGCAGCAGTCTTATGCTTCGAGGGGTGAGCAGGTGGATCAAAGACCTTCTGGGTGCGTGTATGCTGTTACCGCGCCGGATCTTGTACCGGCTCCATCTGTGGTGAGAGGTACCTTTTTGTTTTGCAACTCGGTTGCTAATGTGTTGATTGATACGGGTGAATCCCATTTATTTATATCTTCTGCTTTTGCATCTGTTTTGGGATTGGAGTTGATGCAGTTAGCATCTCCTATTTGTGTTGTGTCACCCATTGGGGGTGAGTTGATTTTGAAACAGGGGTGTCGGGGCTGTGATATAGAGGTCGTTGATCGTCGGCTTCCTTTTTCTTTTGTATTGATGGATATATCGGTTTTGATGTGATTTTGGGTATGGACTGGCTATCGTCATACCAGGCTGTTATAGACTGTTACCGCCAGAGGGTTATTGTATGTACCTTGAGTGGGGATTGTTTTCATTTCTTGGGAGATTGGGTTGGTAGGGTTTTACCACCGGTGTATGATCCGCGAGGGCGGAGTGAGCTTAGTTGTCTTTTCGCTAGCTGTATGAGTAGTGAGTGTGATGAGACTCGGACTGAGTTGCCCAGAGTGGTTTGTGAGTACTCGGACATCTTTTCCGAGGATCTTGTTAGTTTGCCACCCCATCGAGAGATTGAGTTCTCTATTGATTTAGTGCCTGGCACGGCACCGATTTCCTTGGCACCGTATCGTTTTGCCCCAGCTGAGCTGAGTGAGTTGAAGATTCAACTCCAGGAGTTGCTAGATAAGGGCTTTATCTGCCCTAGTACTTCGCCTTGGGAAGCATCGACCCTCTTTGTTAAAAAGAAAGATGGGGCTTTGAGACTTTGTATTGATTATCGAAAGTTAAATCGGGCTACGGTTAAGAACAAGTACCCTATGCCTCGTATAGATGATCTGTTTGACCAGTTGAAAGGATCCCGTTGTTTCTCTAAGATAGACTTGAGATCGGGTTACCATCAGTTGAGGGTCAGGGAGGAGGATATCCCAAAGACGGCATTCCGTACACGGTATGGCCATTATGAGTTTCTGGTGATGCCTTTTGGGCTCACCAATGCACCGGCTGTGTTTATGAACTTGATGAACTGGATCTTCCGGGAGTTCTTAGATTGCTTTGTAGTCATTTTTGTGGACGACATTCTGATTTATTCACCTTCTGAGGAGGAGCACGAGGAACACTTGCGAGTGGTGCTTGAGTTGCTTAGAGCCCATAAGCTGTATGCTAAGTTTGGGAAGTGTGAGTTCTGGCTAAGGGAGGTTAAGTTCTTAGGCCACGTGGTATCTGGGGAAGGGGTGTCTATTGATTTATCCAAGATAGAGGCAGTGCAAGATTGGCACAGCCTAAGAGTGTTTTTGAGATTCGTAGTTTTCTGGAATTGGCCAGTTATTACCGTCGGTTTGTGAAGGATTTCTCCAGGCTAGTGTAGACACCCTATTTTTGACCACCTTTAAGACTTGGGCCTCGTTTGGGGAGTGGCTATTTTAGCCAAAAAGCGAAAAAGCCAACTAAAACTTGTCACATCACCTCTCTACTTTTCTGCACATCTCTTCGTAAAAAGCCAAAAAGTTACTAAAATAGCTTGTTCCCAAACGAGGCCTTGGACGCGACTGATGGTTTTTGGGAGTTGTGCAGTGCAAAGGTTCAATTTCTTCGGCAAAGAGAGAGTCAAAGCTCAAATTCATACCCCCTTTTTTGGACCAAAACGATCTTGATCAAAAGATTTTAGTCTTAAAACCCTCTCTTTCAAAACGTTTTTGAAATAAAGTTTTTACGATGTTCCGAGGCTCGCATTTTGTCAAATGTTGCGCTTTTCGGTAAACCGAGCAAGGACAAAGTGGAAATGAATGAAAGAGAGATGAAATCTTTGAAAAATCTTTCAAAACACCTTACTTAGGGGTTTGGAGTTGAAGAAAAGAGGAGAAGAGGGAAGAAATCCAGTTGGGGGAGAAAATGGGCATGAACCGTTAAGAAAGAGTTGAGCAGCCCTCGCCGAATCGGGCCTATTCATTTGCATACTTGGAATCAAGCTATGAGGCCACCACCGTTGGAAATAAGACTTCCGGGGCTTCATTTTGCACTCAAGAATCTCCTAAAGCCAATTCCGGACGGGGGAGATATGGTTGATTGAAGTAGGGCATCACTCCGTTTGGACCGAATCTGCGCGGCTTCACCAAAACAGGCATAACTTTTTCCATAGGAGGAATTTTAATGCAAGGTTTGCGCCATTGGAAAGCTAACTTCCGGGGCTTCAATCTGGATACTTGAATGGCCACCATTGGACTTTCCTATCACTGGCCGGCCACCTTTCTTTCTGGCAGACCCATTTTTTGTCCTAAAAAGTAGCAGGCCGGCCAGAAAAGGTGGCAGGCCGGCCACCTACCTGGTTAGATGACCACTTTGGCCCTTTTGAGCTGGCCAGCCATGATCCCCTCCCCAAGGGTGTTCCAGCTGTGCAATTTGTTTTCCTCCAAGCCTTGTACCCGAGGGTCAACCTTTTGGGGGGGGGAATTTGAATTTGATTTTCCCCCCCTTTTTCCCTTCTCTCCCTCTATGAAACCAGCAGCTCCAGCTGCATTTTTGGAGGTGACAAAAATTCATTTTGGAGCTTTGCATTAAAAACCTCCCTCTCTCTACTTCAACCCTCCAAAACCCTAAGGTTCTTGCACCTTTTACACACCACCTCCAAGCCTACAACCTCCATACTCCATTCCAGCAACTTGAGGCTGTTTTTTCAGAGCT
Organism: Camellia granthamiana; assembly: GCA_036172215.1. NCBI lineage: Eukaryota > Viridiplantae > Streptophyta > Magnoliopsida > Ericales > Theaceae > Camellia > Camellia granthamiana. The sequence continues at coordinate 58,734,367 of CM069911.1, forward strand.
TAGGATCACCATTTCTTGGTCCAAAGGCTGCTGGTTCATTGTTCTACAAGGGTGAGTCTTCTTCCTCCCTTTTCTAGCCTTTTCTTGGTTCATTTATAAGCCATACTTGCTTACATTTTTGGGCTCCGACCCAAACTGAAAATGGTATTATTTTGAGCTTATCTTCATGTTTGATCAAGGGTCTTTTTCTGTTTGAGGTCTCCTCCTCACCCTTTGTGTTTAAACTCTCTTTTAGGCCTATTCTTGCATGATATTTTAGGCTTATTTGTGAGCTGTTTTGGACTTTGTCTTAAACTGTAAAGTGGCTTGTTTTGATCCCCTCTTCAACTTTGTTGATGGGCTCTCCTCTGTTTGAGGTCAGTTTCTACCACTTGTCTCTTTATCCCTCTTTTAGGGCCATTTTTGCATGATAGATTAGCCTTACTTGTGTTCATTTTTAAGAGTTTTCATAAACTGAAAAATATCTTTTTTTGATCTCATCTTCAAGTTTGTTTAAGGTTCCATTTTTGTTTAAGGTCATATGCTTCCTTGTATGCTTGATTATCTCCTATTTTGAGCCTTACACCTAAGCCCTTGTTGCATGCTTGGTTTGGCCTTTTAGCCACTGAAATCCAGTGGATTTTCAGTGGCTAGCACACTGTTTTGAGCCTCCAAATCAGAGGGGGGTGACCCCCTCTCACCTTGACTTGTTTGGTGGTCATTTTGGCCTCAAATCAGAGGGGGGTGACCCCCTCTCACCTTGACTTGTTTGGTGGTCATTTTGGCCTTCCAAAGGGACCCCTCTTTGGATGCTTCTTAGTCACATTTCAGGGTCAATTTGGTGAGATTTGGGACTACCATATTTGATTTCCAGAGTTTTTTTGGTCATGCTTCATGTCTATCTTGCATGTGCTTAATAATCCCTTTGTATGCCCTCTAAAGGAGCCCCT